>CM053764.1:35721922-35736507 GCA_028658305.1 Pachyuromys duprasi
CAAAGACCAAACTGAGCAGGGCACAGGGGTCTTCTATGGGACAGTTTCTCCAACCAAGGACCATGTATGGATATATCCTAGAACCCCCGCTCAGAAGTGGCCCATAGTAGCTCGATATCCAACTGAAGACCCTAGTAAGGGGAACTGGGACTGTTTCAGACATGAACTCAATGGCTGGCTCTTTGACTCTCCCCCATAAATGCCAGGGAGTAACAGCCTGGCTAGATCCCAGGGGAGGACATTGTAGCCAGCCCTGAGGAGACAAGATGAACTGGGGTCGGATGGAAGGGGAGGAGATCCTCCCCTGTAAGTGGACTTGGAGTGGGCTGGGAGGAGATGAGGGAGGGATGGGGAGAGTGGGAGGGAAAGAGGGAGGGGGCTATGCCGGGGATGCAAAGTACCTCACCTCTGATTGATATAAAAAACAACAACAACAAAAAAACAAAACAAAAACCAAACAAACAAACAAAAACTGCCATGGGCTATATCTGTGCAGGGGTTCTAGGTTGTCTCCATGCATGGTCCTTGGTTGGAGTATCAGTCTCAGAAAAGACCCGTCTGCCCAGATTTTTTGGTTCTGTTGCTCTCCCTGTGGAGCTCCTGTCCTCTCCAGGTCTTACCCACTTCTCTCATAAGATTCCCTGCACTCTGCCCAAAGTTTGGCCAAAAGTCTCAGCATCTGCCTTGATACCTTGCTGGGTAGTTTTTCAGAGGCTTTCTGTGGTAGGCTCCTGTCCTGTTCCCTGTTTTCTCCCTCTTCTGATGTTCATCCTCTTTGCCTTTCTGAATGAGGATTGAGCATCTTAGTCACAGTCCTCCTTCTTGATTAGCTTCTTTAGGTGTACAGATTTTAGTATGTTTATCCTATGTTATATGTCTAATATCCACTTATGAGTGAGTATATACCATGTATGTCTTTCTGCTTCTGGGATACTTCACTCAGGATGATCTTTTCTAGTTCCCTCCAATTTGCTTGCAAATATCATGATTTCCTTGTTTTTAATTGCTGAGTAATATTCCATTGTGTAAATGTACCACAATTTCTGTATCCATTCCTCAACTGAGGGACATCTAGGTTGTTTCTAGGTTACAAAGAAAGCTGCTACAAACATGGTTGAACAAATGTCCTTGTTGTATACTTGAGCCTCTTTTGGATATATACATAGGAGTGGTATAGCTGGATTTTGAGGACACACTATTCCTAATTGTCTGAGAAAGTGCCAGATTGATTTCCAAATTGGTTGTACAAGTTTACATTCTCACCAGCAATGGAAGAGGGTTCCCCTTTCTCCACATCCTCTCCAGCATGTGTTGTCATTTGAGTTTTTGATCTTAGCCATTCGGATGGGTTTAAGGTGAAATCTCAGGGTTGTTTTGATTTGCATATCCCTGATAAGTAAGGATGTTGAACATTTCTTTAAGTGTTTTGTGTTTTCCTTTTCTTGTCACTGTTTTCTATTTTCTCAGCTTTTGTATGTGCTCTTCTTTTTCAGTTATCACTTTATTTGTGCTTATTTCCTTTAGTCCTCAGAATTCTGTGTCCATTGTATATGATGTACAGTATGTATAGCCCTAGTTTAGTTTATATGGTATATGATTTACGGTATAGCCCAAGTGAAAAACTGATAGTTTCTTTCTCCACCCCCTCTTTGTGTGAGTTCCTCAGACACACTTTCCTGCTGAAAACATGTTGCTGTGAGGTTTGCTTGTGCTTTCCTTGCCTTTTAAAGGAATCATTTCTCAGTAACTTAGTAATTTCTGAAGAGAAGAAGGCTGTTCATCACAAACAAAACCTTGTAAGTAGGGTTAGAAGATGGCTGGTCCAGGCGAGATGAGTAGCAAGCTTCAGCTCTGGATTTCCTCTTAGAGGGGCCATGGCTATGTAGGCCTCCATGACTGGGTCTGGTGCCTTTATGTAGACTTTGCAAACAGTTGAAGTGCAGGCTTTACATTTTATGGTTGAAGAGATTTATGGGAAAATCCTAGGGAATGCAAAAAATAAAAGAATGAAAAAGAAAGAAAGGATAAATAGAACTATGAAGCTTGTTTCGCTCAGGACAAAATGATTATAGTAGTATAATAATATTAAAATCAATAGAAAACTGAAATGTGTAGTAAATTTTACAGCAAAGTTCCAGTTGTAATGTACTAATTCACACCATTGTATTAAGCACTGTGCTGCTCTTGGTTACTTATTTTAAAAATGGTTTTAATTGAAATAAAATAACATTACTTTCTTTCCTTTTATCCTTTCAGTCTGTCCCAGGTACTCTCTGTTCAGCTGGTCCTGTGTCCTCACCCCACTCAAGTTGATAACCTCTTTTTCTGAGATTATTCATGATACATAACACCTGCATACACACACACACACACACATACATGCACAAATACATCGACACAACCTGCTGATTCCATTTTACTGTTTGTGTATAATGTTTCAGGGCTGACCACACTGCATTGACAACGAGCAAGGGACATATCTCTGCGGGAGGCAAATTCTCCATCTCCTAGCAGTCGTCTGTTGCCAGTCCAGACCTAAAGTTTCCCCTCCCCCAGTGCCACCATTGCTGTGGGCCCGTGTGTGCTATGCTTTTGAGGAGAGAGTGTTTCACAGCCGACTGTGCGTTTTGGCTCCTATGGTCTTGCTGCGCCCTTTATGTAGTGTTCCCTGAACTTAGGCACAGGAGCTGCGATATAGATGTAGCCATTGGGTCTGGCTTCCCCACAGTCTCTTTACTTCTGCACTGTGTCCAGTTGTGGTTTCTATGATATTCTGTAAAGAGAAGCTTTGTTGATGATGGTGGTGATGATAAGGCTTCTCATCTGTGGGTGTAAGGATGAGATTTAGAATGTAGTAAGGAAATGTGCTGCTCTAGAAAAGTGGTGGTAGTGGATTCCTTTCTAATGTCCATGATCTCATTAGCCCTGGGAAGCTGTCTAGGTTTCTAGTACCCAAGCAGAATTTCAATCTCACCCCAGTCAGAATGGCTAAGGTCAACAAAACAACTGACAACAAATGCTTGTGAGGCTGAGGATAAAGAGGAACCCTCATTTACTGTTGGTGGGAATGCAAATTGGCACAGCAACTCTGGAAATCAGTATGGAGAATTCTTAAAAATGAACAATAAATCTACCATATGACAAAGTTATACCATACCTTGGCATATGCCTAAAGATTTAGACAGCACACTCCATAGATATTTGATCAGCAGTGTTTATTGCTGCTTTATTCACAATTGCCAGGAAATAGAAACAACCTAAATGTTCTCTAGCAGATGAATGATAATGCCTTTAAGTTGGTACATATACACAATGGGATACTATTTAGCTGAAAAGAAAAGGAAATCCTGAAATATATAGGTAAATGGATGGAACTTGTGAGGTAACCCAGACTCAGAAAGACGAACGGCACATATTATCTGTTACGTGTGGCTCCTAGCTCAAAATCCTCAGATGTGAGTACACAGTGTGGAATAACCACAGAAAACAGGAAACTATAAAGGGACTGTTGGTGTGTGTGTGTATGAATGAGTGTGTGTTGGGTATGAGAGGGCAGTAGCAGGATGCAAGTGATATGAAGAGGGAAATAGAAAAACAGGGGAGGTTCCAATGGAAGGAGGGAGGCCAGTACAGATGAAAAGGAGGGATGAGGGACCAATAACAACAAAGTTGTTTGTTAAAGCCTCAATACATAACCAAAACTATGTACAATGTGTCTATAAATACACATACGCATATCTATAGATCTGTATGTGTATATAAGATACGATACATACTCATATATACATTTTAAAGGAAGATAAGGCACTTGGGCTGACAGTACTCCCCACAGATTCATAGACTAACAAAAATCCTAGTGCCAGGCATGAGAAACCTTTCAAATGGTTGGTTAGGGTAGTCTAAGTGACTCCCCAAACAATACAGAGTATCACTGTATCCTTTGCCTCTTGGGTTTGGGGGCGGGTCCCGATTACTGAAGGTGGTACACACTTTGGATACAGAACTCAAGATTGGAGCTGGATCTGACCGGAAAAGCTTCCTTCCTGCTGCCTAGCTTCCAGTCTGCCAAAGGGATGGGGACAATTGAACAGGCCTATCTAGTTGTAACGTCTATGGGCCACATCAGTGGTCAGCATGATAAGACATTTGGAAAGGTGCCATGAGTGGCAGGTATGTGTCTGTGGTAGCCAGTAGTTAGTTGTCTTATTGATCTCTATTAACAGGATTCAACCACATTCACTACTGACTTTTATGCACTGAGGAGCAAGGGGAGAGACAACAGTAAATTGTGATGTAGCTTATTAGTACTGCAGTGGTGATCTTTTATATGTGGGGAAACACCACCGAAAAGTCTGAATGGGAGTGATAGATTTCACCATAGTAGCTCTGAGGTTGAAGACTGTTCAGGTTGATGCTAGAGAAAGAAACTTCTGGTTATGGTGTGGTAATTGGGAAAGGTTGATTAGAGTTGGAGGCCATCTAAACAGGAGGTGCAGAACCAATGAGGTGATGTCAGAAAAAAGACAGTCTGGGGAAGTAATGTTTGACTAATAGGTTCAGTCCTGCATATGTTTAGTTTTCTGTACTTACTGGACATCTAGGCAGAGATGGTACTTGATCTCAGGTTTAAACAATTATTTATTTTGTTATATGAGTATTTGCATGTGTGTGTGTGTGGTGCATGCCTAATGTCCGTGGCTATCAGATGAAGGTGTCGGATTCCCTGCGTTGTGGTTATGGGCTACCATGTGGATGCAGGAATCAAACCTGGGGTCTGTGGACCAGCAGCCAGTACTCTGTCTCTTGACTAGATGGTTGATTTTATACACACACACACACACACACACACACACACACACACACACACACACGTGCATACATGCATGCATGAAGTTAGATTTTAGAGTTCTGAATGCTAATACACAGACAGGGATAATTGTTATTTTCTAAACACAAGGCACTGTGCTAGTAACAAGGGCCAAACATTAGATCAAAGGGGACCTTCATGTACTTTCCATTCTCCTAGGGCACAGACACAAAAAATTGCAAATCATGTTTTTAAAGAGATTCCTGCCTTAGCTCCAGAACTCCAGTTTTGTCCACTCAGGGGCCACTGTATATGTAGAACACAATAAGCCACTTGATGGTCTTACTCAGGCCAGGAGTTAGCCAAGTAGTCAGAGAAGAGAAGAAAGAATGCTTGTCATGTGCCATGACTTGAAGGCAAGAAAGAGGTAGGGTGGGAGTGTATGACATGAAGCTAAATAGGTCACCAAGGATCTGATTATGTAGGGCTTCACTAGCAAGGACACATTTGGAATTTGTAAAGGGTTTTGATTTTAAGTAGAGCTTAGTTTGTGTTTCTCAACAATCATTGTGATTATATGGTAGGAAGTGCTTCCGAACAGTACCGACCCTTGAGGAACACGTGAGGAGTCTAGCCTGGGGAGAGTGGTGTTGCTGACAGTTGGAAGAGCAAAGTGTAGAACAAATGAACTTGATAAGTGTTGTTTATCAGGGTATCATATTGTTACTGGAGTCTTCTGGAGAGCAGAGGGGAGAAGAGGAGAGAAAGGGCAAGCTAAAACCTTGTAGTTTCCCAACACATAAGGCCTGGGCTGAAGGTTAGGACTCCAAAAGGACCAGCAAAATGCTTGGCAGGAAGGAATCAGGAAAAGATGCAAGCCAAGAAATGGGAGTTTGAGAAAGAAAAACTATTTTAATTATCCCCATCAAAGAATATGTAGAAAAGTGACTATGTTATGGTAGGGTATACTACAGTTTAAAGGAATATTTATAATATTAAACAATGTTATCTTTTTGTTTGTTTGTTTGTTTGTTTTTTCAAGACAGGGTTTCTCTGTGTAGCCATGAATGTCCTGGCATAATGTAATTTTTATGTTAGTGATATAATATTAATTTTAAAAGGAAGTGCTATAGAAATTTTCATATACAGTGTAAATGCTTAAGTTTCGTTTAAAAGAACATTTACATATTTTATGTGCATATGCAGCAGAAATATTCAGAAACAACATAACATTACAACAACAGTTTTATCTGAGTGGAAAATTTTTTCATAGTTTCTTTGTATAATTTTTAAATTATATGAACATATATTAATAACTAGAAATTTTATTTTATCTTTCTCAATGTTTTATATGCATCTAACTGATGTTTTATAAGTACATTGCTTTTAAAATGCTGATGAAATAGTTCCTTGAGCTGTAGTGGAAAACTTTTGTGTTTTTGATCACAATTTTATTTATAAGAAAAGTCTACCCTCAGTCATTTTAGCTGATTATCTTGATTTTTGCAGCTATATTGCTGCTACCTGAAATTTTTTAGATTGTCTTGATTTTCCATAGAAGAATATAAGAATTTTGTTCCCTTTCTGTCCTGTTTATAGTACACACATTTCTTGCCAAGTACAGCTATCCTGACTTTGATTTGAATAGCATTTAGTTGACATTTTTATGTCTGACTGTTGTTTATAGCCCTCCCATGTATTCTGTGACCAAGTTTTCTGGTACAGTTTTGCTACTGGGATGTAGCTGTTAGAAAGTGGCTTAGATTTTCTGTTATGTCATTGTTACTTATTAATAAACACAGTTTTGTTAAGTATGAGGTAGTTCTCATACCTCTCTCATGCATCGTAGGATACATTAGTTTCTCTTTTGGCTTTTTGCATAATTGTTATTTTGATCTCTCTCTTCCTCATCAATCCATCATCCTAATGATCCATTTGAAGTCTTTCTTGTCCTGGATCCTGTCATAGCCAGAATTCTACCACTGATGGGCTATTTTAGAAAAATCAGTGTATAAGGAATGCCTTATTTCTGATGTGGTTTCAGTACATCAGAAATAAGAAGTAAGGTTGCTTGTCCTTGCACCTTTGGCTGGAGTTCACACAGCTGATCATGGTAGATCTCATGTGGCAGCCTGGAAGTGAGAGAGAAGAGTCTGTGATGGCAACATCCCATGTATGAGCTTCCAGTGGCCTGTTTAGGCCTCATCTCTTAAAGGTTCCCCTATACCCCAAGAATGACCCAAGTGGGTGACCACGTCTTTGCCAGATGGGTGACATATGAGGTGTAAGCTGTGGTAGCCCTCTTGTCGCCTGCTGTTCCTCCCTGCTGAGCACTTGCTGGGAGGGAATGCTTTCCCTGGTGGCAGCCTTAAGTGCCTGGTGCCTTGGACTGACACAATAATTTCCAGTTCCAGAAGTTTTATTGGGGTAGTTCTTTTCTTTCTTTTAACTAATTTGTGTGTTATAAGTCTTATTTTCATTAACATAGGATTTTGGTCTAGAAGTTGAATTATTTGATCTTTTCAAGTATTATACACTTAAAAATTTGACTTTTCCCTATTTGGTGATAGACTCCGTTTTATCTTTTAAGCCTTTGTATATTAAAACAATGCTCTTGTTATCAGAACTATTCTTTGAACATATCACTGTTCTTGTTTTCGGGTTGCAATATTCTGTCCTCTCTTTGAGGATTATTAATGGTAGATTTTAGAGATGCTCTCTCTCTCTCTCTTTTGCCTATCTGTTTCTTCTAAGTTAGACCTTTGATTCGCTTCTTTTGACCTTTCTTCTTCTTTTCCTGACTGCTCTTTACTGCGTGGTGGTTTTTCTTAACTTGTATATACCAAAGAATTCTGAGACATTCACTGGTAGTTTGGCATCTTTGGATGAGGCTTACTTGTAACTTTAGGGTAATTTGGCCAGGCTATTTTGTTGGGGGGGGGGCCTCTGATGTCCATGTTTTTAGGTCTTTTATTTTAGACCATTCAGATTTCTTGGAAATTCCTGGAGGAATAGGACTGACCCTCAGTACTGTGGTATCCAAATCGCTGCAGAAACATAACTTTTCCTTGACTTTCTTCTTTTAGTGCATTTTGTATGTGACTCTAATACTATCGGGTCATTGAGACATCTCCAGAGAAGAAGCCTGTTGTCTCCTGTTGGGATGGGACACTTTGCTTGAATAAATTCTAGGCAGGAAAAGGAATGGAGAATCCAACAGTTTTGATTTAATTTAGTTTAATATAATTTAACAGCAAACTTACAGCGTATATCCTTCTCTCTTGCTTTTGTGATTTACAAATTCTGTCACATAAATCTAACCCCATTTTCCCTCATATTTCTTAGAACTCAACTTTCTTGGTTCTGAGAAGTGATCTATGCAGTTTCATCTTGTGGACTCATCTTGTGTATATAACCATGGAAAGAAGTATCTTCTTGTCATCTTGGGACGTAGTGCACCTGTAATTGTGATATCAACCCACCTCCTTTAACCAGAAATCTGTTAACCTCTATTTTTTGAAAACATGACAAATAAGGCCTTTCTTAGTCTTGATATATCAGCCATAAAACCTTATTGCTATTGAAAGCTCTTTTGTTAGGTCTTAAGAATATCTTACCTATCCACACACTCTGCCTTAGCTTAAATAAATGTCTTACTTCTTATTTTGACCTTCACTTTTTATATCTTACCTAGGGAAGTTGGTATTTACTGATAATAGATAATAATCTGAAAAACATCTGGAGATTCCAGAAGTAAAAGAGAGAGGAGGGCTGGAGAGGGCAGCACCAGACTGCAGTAGTACCCACAGGTACTGTGCATCTGACCTAGCTTATAGTTGTGCAACACTAAATTTATGCTCACATATGAGCTCTTTTGAGCATCAGGCCAGCTTGTAAAATGGGGCTGGCTTATTGTCCATTACAGATGAGGAAACCAGGGTATAGAAATACTACATAGCTCCACCCTAGCCAACTCAGTTCAACAGGAAGCGGACATGGAGTGGAAGAATAAACACATTCTAGGCTGGCTGCAGAGCCCCCAGCCGTTAATCCCTTGTGTCCTTGTGCTGTTGGGAGGCTTTCTTCTGGTGGCTATGAAAAGGGTTTAAAATGCTCCTGTGACATAGACTGGTCAGCTTTATTTTTCTATTATTATTTATTTCCTTAGACATTGCTTATTGTATAATCTGCAGACTTAAAATGTAACTTTCCTTTTGTTGATTTATGCTAAGGAGAAGTTGTCTCAGAATTTTCTGGCACATCCTAAAAGGTTTGCCTTCTTGCCTGCTTATCAAGGATCTATTCCTGTGATCCTCTGCAACAGAGTCGTCACTGACATCAGGTTCCCAGTGCTGCCTTCTTGTGATATTGTTGGGCTTATGGTAACACTCTGGCAAAATGGTGGCTCTAGAAAAATGTTTCTTTCAGGTACAATCAAATATTTTCTTAAAGGGGAATTATTCATAATGTGGTTTTTGGAACAAATATTTAATTCAGAACATATTAAGTAATTAACTGTTTAGTCTTTGAAAACAGCATCTCTTGATTTAGTTCTGAGGAAGAAACTTAAACACAGGTACCTATTTAGTACACACTCTGCATTAGGGCATAATAAATAACCAGCTGTATAGAATGAACCTCATTTCACTCTGTAGATTTTTAATTGCTTCAGTTTATGCCTGAAAAGGATCATATTTGTCATTTTTATTGTCAGTAAATTTGAACAAATTAAATATAGTCTTACTCATTAGTATACATATATTGATGTACCTTAAATATATGCATTTGCTTGCCTTGTTCAATAAATTAAAAAGTTATTGTGCTGTTAAAGTAACCACATGGTTATTTTAGTAAATCTAGAAAATTTATTTTTTAAAATTTATTTTTAAAATTTTTTATTATTTATTATAATTTATTCACTTTGTATCCCCATTGTAACCCCTTTCCTTGTTTCCTCCCAGTCCCATCTTCCCTGCCTCATCTCCTCCCATGCCCCTCCCCTAGTCCATTGATAGGGCTTATCAGGACTTACCTTCCTCTGGCCTGGCAAGGCTGCACCCCCCAAAAGGGGTGGTGATCAAAGAGCCAGCCACTGAGTTCATGCCAGAGACATCCCTGTTCCCCCCTACTAGGATACCCACATGGAGACTGAGCTGCCATGGGCTACATCTGAGCAGGGGTTCTAGGTCCTTAGTTGGAGTATGGGTCTCTGCAGGCCCCCCTGGGCTCAGATTTTTGGCTCTGTTGGTCTCCTTGTGGAGTTCCTGTCCTCTCCAGGTCTTTCTATCTCCCCTTCCAAGATTCCCTGCTCTCTGCCCAAAGTTTGGCTATGATTCTCAGCATCTCCTTCGATCCCTGATGGATAGAGTCTTTTAGAGGTTCACTGTGGTAGGTTCCTACCTTGTTCCCAGTCTTCTCCCACTTCTGATGTTTATCCTGTTTGCTCTTCTGAATGAGGATTAAGCAGCTTCCCTAGGATCCTCCTTGTTTAGCTTCTTTAGGAATATAGGATTTAGTATATTTATCCTATATTATATGGCTACTATCCACTTATATATGAGTATATACCATGTATGTCTTTCTGCTTCTGGGTTACCTCACTCAGGATGATATTTTTCTAGTTCCCACCATTGCCTGCAGATTTTATGATTTCCTTGTTTTTTAATTGCTGAATAGTATTCCATTGTGTAAATGTACCACAATTTCTGTATCCATTCCTTGGTTGAGGGACATGTGGGTTGTTTCCAGTTTCTGGCTATTACGAATAAAGCTGCTATGAACATAGTTGAGCAAATGTCCTTGAGCCTCTTTGGGATATATGCTTAGGAGTGGTATAGCTGGATCTTGAGGAATCACTATTCCTAATTGTCTGAGAAAGTGCCAGATTGATTTCCAGAGTGGTTGTACAAGTTTACATTCCCACCAGCAGTGGAGGAGGATTCCCCTTTCTCCATATCCTCTCTAGCATGTGTTGTCACTTGAGCTTTTAATCTTAGCCATTCTGATGGGTGTAAGATGGAATCTCAGAGTCATTTTGATTTGCATTTCCCTGATGACTAAGGACATTGAGCATTTCTGTGTTTCTCTGCCACCAATTCTCTGTTCAGTTCTGTACTCCATTTTTAAATTGGATTATTTGGTTTGCTGGAGTTTAATTTCTTGAGTTTTGTTTTTTTTTTAAATTCTGGATGTTAGCCTTCTGTGGGATGTAGAGTTGGGGGAAGATCTTTTCCCAGTCTGTGGGCTGTCGTTTTGTTCTGTTGAGAGTGTCCTTTGTGTTACAGAAGGTTTTCAGTTTCATGAGGTCTCATTTATTAATCATTGACCTTAGAGCCTGAGCTGTTGGTATTCTGCTTAGGAAGTTGTCTCCTGTGCCAATGGGTTCAAGGCTCTTCCCCAGTTTTTCTTCTAGTAGATGTAGTGTGTTTGGTTTTATGTTGAGGTCTTTGATCCACTTCGATTTTAGTTTAGTGCAGGGTGATAAATATGGATCTGTTTGCATTTTTCTACATGTAGACATCCAGTTAGATCAGCATCATTTGTTGAAGATGCTGTCTTTTTTTCCATCTTATAGTTTTGGTTCCTTTGTCAAAAATCAAGTGTCTGTAGGTGTGTGGGTTTATTTCTGGGAGACAAGCTACCATGAGGTGTTCAGAAGAAGGTATATTCTTTTGTGTTTGGGTGAAAGTTCTGTAGCTGTTTGTTAGGTCCATTTGATTCATGACATCTGTTAGTCATTATTATTTCTTGTTTTAGTTTCTGTTTCGTTGACCTGTCCTTTGTTGAGAGTGGGGTGTTGAAATCTTCCTGTATTAATGTGTGGGGATTGATGTGTCATTTAAGCTTTGTTAGTGTTTCCTTTACAAATGTGGCTACTCTTTTATTTGGGGCATAGATGTTCAGAATTGAGCTGTCATCTTGGTGGATTTTCCTTCGATGAGTATGAAGTATCTTGGGTGTAGTTAGCCTCCTTGGGTTGCAGTTTTCCTTCCAGGGTCTTCTGTAAGACTGGGTTTTTGGATAGGTACTCATTAAATTTGGTTCTGTTGTGGAATATCTTGTTGTCTCCATATGTCGTGTTTGAAAGTTTTGCTGGGTCTGGACTGGCATCTGTGGTCTCTTAGGGTTTACAAGACATCCACCCAGGCCCTTCTGGCTTTTACCATCTCTGCTAAAAAGTCAGGTGTGATTCTGCCATTACATGGTATTTTTCCCTTGTGGCTTGTAATATTTATTTTTATCCTATACATTTAGTGTTTTGATTACCATGTGATGAGAGGCTTTTCTTTTCTGATCTAATCTATCTGGTGTTCTGCAGGACTCTTGCATGTTTATAGGCATCTCTTTGTTTAGATTGGGGAAATTTTCTTCTGTGATTTTGTTGAAAATCTTTTCTGGGCTTTGGGGCCAGGAATCTTCTCTTCCCTCTATTCCTATTATACTTAGGTTTTGTCTTTTCATGGTGTCCTTAATGTTTTGTGTCAAGTATTTTTTAGTTTTTACATTTTATTTAATGGGTGCATCATTTTCTGCCATTGTATCTTCTACACCTGAGAATATCTCCTCCAGCTCTTGTATTCTGTTGTCAGTACTTCCCTCTGTAGACCCTGTTTTCTTCTTTAAGTTCTCTCTCTCCAGATTTTCTCAGTTTGTGCTTTTCTTATTGTTTACATTTCCATCTTCAGATCTTGAACTGTTTTATTGATTTCCTTCACATGTTTTGTGTTTTCCTACGTTTATTTGAATGGTTTATTCATTTCCTCTCTACAGGCCTCCCTCAATTTGTTTGGCTCTATCTTCTTGTATGTCTTCATGGATTTTATTTGTTTCCTCCCTTGTCATCTTCATAAGCATAAATTTAAGTTACTTTCTTGTGTTTGAGTTGTGTTAGGGCATCCAGGGCTGCTTGCCTTCTGATAACCGAGTTTCAGATTGCTTTGGCTTTTGTAGCTTGTGTTTTTACGCTGGCCTTTAGCCATCTGGTTGTCTCTGGCATTGGCTGGTAGATTCTTTTGCCTGATGGAGTGCTCTGGGGGTGTGGGTGGGGTGCAGGAAGAGGCCAGGGCAGGAAGCTGGACATTCTTGAAGGAGCCTTCCTTTGTCTGACTAGAGGGTGATTCTCAGGGAATTGTCCTCTGTTCTCCTCAGGTTCATATTTGAACTAAAGGCCAAGTTGCCTGCTTGATTACCTGGGTACCACTAATACAATGCTGTCGTGGACAACTGTGCTTTTCTGTTTTCCTTGTGTCTCACCCTAGCTTTTTGCTGGTTCGTGCACTCCCTTACTGTTCCTGTCCAATTTCTCCAGCCTCTACTTCTTTGTTTTCATTCTCAAGGAACTAAAATAGCTAGAAAGCTTAGATACTCAGCATTTATTCATTGTAGACATTAAATTGGTCAGTTTTGTGTATACAAGGAAATGTAATGAGAAGTTACTAGCATCAAATTCTGCATCTTGAATTACAAAGAAAACATTTAAACTCAAGTAGAAAGGAGTTGGTTTCTGTTTGGCTAATAGAAAAACAAACTATGTTTAACCACTAACTGAAAGAGAAATTGAATTTAAACAGTTGTGTTTAAAACAGTTTTACCTTTTCTCTCTGAAAGAGACTATTGTATTTCCCCTTGGGCCTTCCTTGATAACATTCCATGTTGGCTGGTCTTCCAGAGTCACCATACAACTGCTAAATTTTCTGTATGTTTGATGGCTGTTAAGATTATCACTCAAGGTGCTTGAGGGCTTTCTTGGTTGCTGGTGCTACAACTGCTAAAATTATTTTTATAAAACTGTGTTTGTTTCACAGTTTCTCTCTTAACCTGGTTATCACACAAATAATTGAGACTTTTACACTTGTTTAATAATAAGCTTCACAACATAATAACTGTCCAGTTATTACTCTTTTCTTTTTTTTAAGTAATTTATTTATTTTTATAGTAATCACAGGTTATATATTTTGTATCCCAGCCGTAGCCCCATCCCTCATTCCCTCCCACTCTCCCCATCCCTCCCTCATCTTCTCCCTGCCCCCTCCAAGTCCACTGATAAGGGAGGACCTCTCCCCCTTCCATCTGACCCTAGCTTATCATGTCTCTTCAGGGCTGGCTGCAATGTCCTCTTCTGGGATCTAGTTAGGCTGCTCCTCCCTCCGGGGGGGGGGGGAGCAGTCGACAAGCCAGCCATTGAGTTCATGACCGAATAGAAATAGTCCCTGTTCCCCTTACTAGGGTACCCAGTTGGGTACTGAGCCACCATGGGCCATCTCTGAGCAGGGGTTATAGTTTGTATCCATACATGGTTCTTGGTTGGAGAAACAGTCTTATAGAAGACCCATGTGCCCTGATCTATTTGGTCTTAGTGGAGCTCTTTTCCTCACCAAATCTTACTAACTCCCCCTTTTTTCATATGATTCCCTGCACTGTGGTGATGGCTTGGTTGTGAGACTTAATATCAGCTTTGATTCATTGTTAGTTAGAGTCCCTCAGAGGCCCTCTGTGGTAGGCTCCTGTCCTGTTGCTTGTTTTCTCCTACATTCAATGTCCATCCCATTTGTCCATCTAACCAGTGATTGATCATCCAACTGTGGGTCCTCCTTCTTGCTTATCTTCTCTAGGTGTATAGATTTCAGCATGTCCATCCTATCCTATAGGTCTATATAAGTGAGTATATACCAAGTGTTTCTTTCTGCTTTTGGGATACCTCACTCAGGATGATCATTTTGAGGGCCCACCATTTGCCTGCGAATTTCATGATTTCCTCCTTTTTAATTGCTGAGTAGTA
>CM053764.1:35737007-35769311 GCA_028658305.1 Pachyuromys duprasi
TCATTTTCATTGAATTCTAGGAAGTCTTTAATTTCTTTCTTTCTTCCCTAACCAAGCTGCCCTTGAGTAGCAAGTTGTTCAGTTTCCAAGTATGTGCAGGCCTTTTGGTATTTCTGTTGTTGTTGAGGTCCAGCTTTAGACCATGATGGTCAGAGAGGATACAAGGGATTATTTCAATTTTCTTGTATCTGCTGAGACTTGCTTTGTGACCCACTATGTGGTCTATTTTGGAGAAGGTTCCATGTGGTGCTGAAAAGAAGGTATACTCTTTTGATCTAGGGTGAAAAGTTCTGTAGACATCTATTAGGTCCATTTGATTTAGGGCTTCTGTTAGTGCCCTTGTTTCCCTGTTTTGCTTCTGACGGGATGATCTCTCCCTTGATGAGAGTGGAGTGTTGAAGTCTCCCACTATTAGGGTTTTGGGATCAATGTGTGATTTCAACTTTAATAATGTTCCTTTTACAAATGTGGGTGGTCTTGCATTTGGTGCATAGATGTTCAAAATTGTGATGTCCTCCTGTTGGAATTTTCTTTTGATGAGTAGGAAGTGCCCCTCCTCATATTTCTTGATTAGTTTTGGTTGAAAGTCTATTTTATTAGATACTAGGATTGCTACCCCAGCTTGTTTTCTGGGTCCATTTGCTTGAAACACATTTTTCTAGCCCTTTACTCTGAGGTAGTTTTTATCTTTCTTGCATAGGTGTGTTTCTTGGATGGAGCAGAATGTTGGATCCTGTTTCTGCAACCATTCTGGTCTGTGTCTCTTTATTGGAGAGTTGAGTCCATTGATGTTGATGGATAATAGTGACCAATGACTATTAGTTCCTTTTATTGTGGAGTTGGTGGTCTTACTATGATTCATTGCTCTTTTTTGTTTTTCTTTTTGTTGGGAAGTTATCTGAATCTAATATTTTCTTTGGTGTAGTTGTTTTCATTGGATTGGAGTTTTCCTTCTAGAATCTTCTGTAGGACTGGGTTGCTGTGTAGATATTGCTTAAATTTTATTTTGTCATGGAATATTTTGTTTTCTCCATCTATGTTGATTGAAAGCTTTGCTGGGTATAGTAGTCTTGGTTGGCATCTGTGATCCCTTAAAGACTGCATGACCTCTGTCCAGGCCCTTTTGGCTTTCATAGTTTCTGATGAGAAGTCCAGTGTGATTCTGATCAGTCTACCTTCATATGTTACTTGACCCTTTTCCCTTGCTGCCTTTAATATTTTTTCTTTGTTTTGTAGGTTTAGTGTTTTGACTATGATGTGATGAGAGGTATTTCTTTTCTGGTCTAGTCTATTTGGTGTTCTGTAAGCTTCTTGTATATTTATGGACATTTCTTTCTTTAAGTTGGGAAATTTTTCTTCTATGATTTTCTTAAAAATATTTTCTGGACTTTGGAGCCTGGAGTCTTCTTTTTCATCTATTCCTATTATTCTTAGGTTTTGTCTTTTCATGGCATCCTTGATTTCTTGGATATTTTGTGTTTGGGATTTTTCTGATTTTATTTTTTTCCTTGAGTGAGAAATCCATTTCAGCAAGTGTAT
Source organism: Pachyuromys duprasi (assembly GCA_028658305.1). Lineage (NCBI taxonomy): Eukaryota > Metazoa > Chordata > Mammalia > Rodentia > Muridae > Pachyuromys > Pachyuromys duprasi. Next base: position 35,738,547 of record CM053764.1, read on the forward strand.
CTTCAGCTCCTGAGATTCTCTCTTCCATCTCTTGTATTCTATTGCTGATGCTTACCTTTGTAGTTCCTGATCTTTTCTCTAAGTTCTCCAGTTCCAGGTTTTTCTGTTTGTGTTTTCTTTATAGATTCTAATTCTGTTTTCATGCCTTGTACCGTTTCCATCATTTGATTGAATGTGTCTCCTATTTTTTTTTTTTGTTTGTTTGTTTGTTTCCTTTCTGTATGTCTTTACTTGTTCCTCTACGTGGGCAGTTAAAGTCTTCTGTATTTCTTTGAGGACCTTGTTCATTTCCTGCTTTTGTTCCTCTTGTAACTGCATAATCATAGCTCTAATATTATTTTCCTTTGTCTCCGTTGAATTAAAATCTCCATTGCTTTTGGATGTTTCTGGTGGTGCCATGGTGTCCTGATTTTTGTTGGGTGAGTTCTTAGGTCGACTTCTGTGCATTTGTGTATATATACTCAAGGAGCTGTTTGTTCCTCGAAGCTGAACTTCAGACGGGAACTTTCAGTCTCTGGTGTCTGGAGTATTCTTTAAGAAGATCAGGGAGGTCTAGTGGTTTGATAGTGTGTGTTGTTGCCTCATTTGTCCCTGTGGGAGGAAAAGTCGCTGGCGCAGAATAAGTGTGTGTGTGCGTGCATGCGTGGGCATGTGCACTGGGAAGGTGTCTTAAAGGGGAGTGCTAGGAGAGTATATAAGGTTGAGCTATGGGGTTTGGGAGCAAGCTCAGGAGGGGATGAAGGTGTTAGCGCATTTACCAAGCACAGACTTCGGCAAGGGCCTGCACATGTTTCCTGGATTCCCAGTGTTCTTCACACCGTAGCGGGTTCTGCAGGCTGGACTCTGAGGTCAGTCGGTGGCGCTGTGGTCGCCTCCTTCTGAGCTAGGGGCTGTGCACCCCTGTCTGGGATGGTATCTGGGGACACCTTAGTGTGGACCAGTTACTATGTGTCCAGGTCAGTTGTGGTGACTGGCGGGCTGCGAGAGGCTGCACGTTCCGTGTGTCCACCCTTTCTCCCATGTGTGGACTAGTATCAGTCTGGACTGGGAACTCTGAGCCCCTGTCAAAGATGGCGTCTGGTGGAGTAGGGGGCGTCTGGCGGGGTGGTAGGAAGCTGCACGGTCAGATCAGGGGTAGCCAATGTGCGCAGCTGATGCACCCAGACTGGAGTGGTCTCTAGGGTGCCTCAGCCTCGCAGGGAGACTGTGTGTGTGTCCTGGTCCTGGCAGCTGGCGGCACCGAGGGAAGCTGCAGATCAGGGCTCTGTGCAGCCAGTCGCCAGGAGTTTTTCCAGGGGTTAACTGGGTGTCTCTAGGACTTTCCCACTTGATTTCCTCACCGTACGAATTCCGCTCACCTGGCAATCACAAATACTGTTGTTTTAGGTCCCAGATTTCAGTCTTCTGGTCCCTGCGCGGACACTGCTGTCCTACTCCTCAGTCACGGTGTCCTCCCGGGCCGCCATCTTGGAGTCCTATTACTCTGTTCTTAACCCTCTAAGCTAATCTCGTTTTCCCCCAGCATGCATCAGAGATACTTGCACTTTGCAGCTTTTCTGCTCCGGGTTGGACTTCCTGTGGCTGAATTCCCTTCTTCCTATCCTAACTACTCCTTCCCTGGCTGGTGGGAAGTCCAGCCCTAGTCTCTCCCTTGCTCAGCAACTGGCTGTAAGCTGCTTTATTGGCATACTGGGAACAATTGGGGAACACTGTTTATACAGCATCGAGACAGAAGATTCTCAGTACAAGGATAGCAACCAAATGTGGGGGGATAAAAAAATCAGCATTTGAATTACACAAAAACCTTATGCCTACATACATCCACTTCTACCATGGTGCCATATGTTTGTTTGTTTTAACCACTTATTAGTATTTTCAAAATAACCAGTGTGTTCCAAAGCTCACTTTACATCTAATTTTAAAATTTCTATTAAGTTATTTATTTAGAAGATATGTCAGCACTGATGGTTTTATAATAGGCAAACTGTCTTACCATATAATCCTTAATTAAATGTTGAACTGCTTTAACAAAGTTACCCTCACATAAAGAATACTGAATAAAATATGTACAAAAAAGGAATGAAAAAAATCCCTCATTAAAATGATAATCTTTTTTTTTTTTTTTAAGTAAATAGTGGGGAGTGTGGGCAGTGTCTGCTCTTATCCCAGGTATTGGAGCTTAGATGGATTAAAGTTCAGCCTCAGTGAGGATTCAAAATTCTTTTACTGCCCACTAGTTCAATATAAGACTTGAATGGCAACTTGGAATAGGTCACAGATCTTAGCTGGCTAAAGGCTATGAAGATATTATTCCACTGTTCAAGGGGACATAGTAAAAAAGTGGCAAAATTAAATTTGGTTTTTATTCCCATATAATAAAATGACAAAAAACTGTTATGACCCAGTTTGAGTTGGCATTAATGTTGTCTGACATAGGGACCCTGGATTTTGGGATGGAATACTGGCAGAAAACTCATCAGACTTAATTTCAAAACACTAGCACACTGTATCTCTGCAGAGCATATTTTGCTGGTATACACTTTGCTCTTTGGATGCCTGTCTGAGAGCTTCCATTGTGTGGTTTCTTTTGTGGTGTATTTAAACTCATATATAAACGGGGCTGAGTAGTAGGAAGACTACGTCAATAGTTTTGTTCCTCTTCTAAATAATGAAAAATCTTTTCATTATTAAAAATTAATGGTATTGATAGTTTTAGTATGCCTTATTAGTTTTATATAACTTTGTTTCTGATTATCCCAATTAATGATAGTTGAATTCAAAGTTTAATCTTCTGTGAACAATGTATTTTTCCCAAAGTTTCCATTAATTGGAGTGCAAGTTGTTTTCCTAAAATATTTTTGAGGTCAACTAGGTTGATGGAGGAGACTACCTTCAGACTAGCTATGTAGCCCAGGCTGCCCTTGAACTCATGACTTTCCTACCACAGACACCTTAGTGCTAGGATCGTAGGCATGTGCCTCCATGCTCGGTTGATGGGATTGTTTTGGTATGCAAAGAGTCTAAAGGTTTAACTTAATTTGAGATACAAAGTACAAAGACTCTAGAATTAGGCTGAACTTTTGTGTTGTTTGTTTTTATGTAGAACCCTCTTCCTTAATTTTTTTTTTTTTATGGGAAATAGTTTCTCCAAATGTCTTTCTTTGGCTTTCTTTCTTTCTTTTTCTTTTTTTTTTTGTCCAGCTTCATGTACTGGTTGGGTAGGTTGATGGTGGGTAGAGAAGCGTGAGCTCTGGAACCCTGGACTTCGACATACTAGGCTTTAGCAGGCTTCATGTTGGGCTTATTTTTTCTTTCATTGTACATGGAATGCACTGCTTGTGCCATTGCAAAGGAACAGTGGGGTCAGGCTGGACTGGCGCTGGCCAGGCTCATCGTGTACAACCACTGTTTTGTTTTACATTAGATAGCTGAAGGCTTTCGTAACTTCAGAGTGCATTCAGGCTTCTTCTGTACTGCTTGAACCACTTTCATAATGTGGTCAGGCTTATCTATTTATTACTATGTCCAGAATATTTACCATAATATAATCATTCGTTTAGCCATAATATGCCAGATATTCTGATCTATAGTTCTCCCAACTCCAAAGGGTAGCTAGTAGGTACTTTAATTTCACAGATAAGAGATAGTTTCCATGCACTCTCAATCTGTAAGTATATGTATAATTCTTTCTGTGGAATTATCTAATTCATTAAAAAATAAATTTAAAGACCTTTTCCCAGTTTTATATTTTAAAAAGCATTTAAAATATTTTTATTAGTTCTTTGTGAATTTCATACAATATATTTTGATCATATTCATCCCCTCTTCCAACTCTTACATCTCCCTTCATGTCCATTAATTCTCTGTCCCCCTTCCCTCTGCCTGCTCTGTTACTCTCTCCCTCTCTCTTGGTGTCTCTGAACATTATTGAGTCCAGCGGTGTTGTTTGACTACTTGCAGGTCTGCCCTGAAACGTGGCTCTTCAAAAGGCTGTTAATGTTAATTATCCCTCTCCACATTCCTTCCTCTATCCTGCCCTCCTATCTCTTACTCTGTCTATTAATTCTTCGTGTTCCATTTCCTCTTTTCCTTTTATAAATTCTATTTCCTCTTTTTTTGAAAGATTTCCTCTTTTCTGTTGGCCCTTTCATAGTTATCCAGCCTCTGTGAAGCACACAGATCCACATATGGCATAAAACAGCAGCGTTTAGCAGCGTTTTGTCTTTATGGATCTAGATCCCCTCACTCAAGAAGACCGTTTCCAGTTCTGAGCATTTACCTGCAAATATCATAGTTACATTTTCTAACTGTAAGAGTAGTCAGTACTCTTAACTGAAGGTCCATCTTTCCAGCCCCCAGTCAGTTTTCTCTTAAAAGTTTGAATTAGGATAATGATAGAGAATAATGAAAGAGAAACACTATTTCTAATCTTTTGAAAGTCTAATTGGTCCTATTTTACTCATTTACTTTTTCTACCTTTTGAACTCACACATTTAATTAGTTATTGGATTAATAATTTTAGCTTCCTGTTTTGTGTGTATTTTGTCTAACAAGTGACCCAGTTCAGAGAGAGATCCTTTCTCAGCTGAAGAATTAACCTGTTTTTTACACGCCTTCCACTGCTTTTCAGTCCTGTGAGTTGTCACAGGGGTAAAGATTACTGAGCATGTCGAGCGTGTGGTGCTGTAAATATCCTTCTCCAGGGCAGAAGCAGTAGGGAGCATCGGCCGATCTGGGAGTTCCTGGCAATTTTTTAGATTTTCTTTAAAAAAGATTCTGTCTCTCTCTCTCTGTCTGTCTCTGTCTCTCTCTCCCTCTCTCTCTCTACCTATCTATGAACTGAAGAGTGGCTATCCAAAGTTACTTGAGTTTTGCAAGAATTACCACTCTATCTTTTATTTTACTCAGTAACCATTTATTTGAACTGTTGGCACTGATTTTCCTGTTTTAATTTCTATTCTTCTCAGGCGATTGTACAGTCATGATAATGTCTTTATAGTTGAGGTTAGGTGTTAGGCTAGTTTAACTGGCTAAACTGACATGCGCTGGTATCCATAGCCCCAAAGCTTAGTAAGGTGTAATTCCTATGCCTGGTGGTAGACTTTTGTGTGACATGCTAGTGCTCCTTTGTTTTATTTTCAGTCTCTTCCTGGCAGAGTAAGATTGTATCGATTTGTTGGTCTCTGTTTTGAAGACTCAATTCTGTCTTTTACATAAGCTGTGCTGTGGGGTTTAGTGACTGCACAGATAGTTTGAGTGAGTGCCTCTTGCTGTGTATGATAGCTAGTTTTTGTCAGCCTGGCACAAAGTGGAATCACCTTGGAAGAGGGAACCCTAAGCTGAGGAATTGTCTCCTTCAGCTTGGTTTACCAACATGTCTGAGGACATTTTCTTGATAAATGATTGGTAAGAGGAAGTCCCGCCCTGGGTAGTGGTCCTGGACTGTTTAAGAAAGGAAGCTGAGCATGGGTGCAGAACAAGCAATTTAGCAGTTGTTGTTCTTCTGCTCCCTTCTACTCCTCAGAGAAGAGGAGTATGCCCCCACCCCCATTCACTCATCAGGGCTATAGAGACTGAAGCTCCAACCAAGGACCATGCAAGGACTGGACCTACACAGATGTGGCTGGTAGGCAGCTGGGTCCTCACATGAGTTCCCTAGTAAAGGGAATGGGGATTGACTCTGATATGGACTCTGTTGCCTGTTTTTTGATCACTTTCCCCTGGCAGGGCTACCTGTCTTTTTTTTTTTTTTTTTTAATGTTTGTTCTGGGGGTTGAATTTAGGACCTCATGCTTGCAAGGCAAGCACTTTACTAGTATGCTATCTTTCCAGCCCAATATGTTTTCTTATCTTAATGCATTATCTGAATTTAGGAGCTAAATATACAAACAGTCCAGCACATTACCTTGTGTATTTTTTTTGCAAGATTTATGCTTTATTTGAGAGTTTTTGGTGATCTCTAGAAAATTAGAAAACAATTACAAAAATTATAAAATTAGTAAACAAAACTTGGATCCCCCATTACTTTGTTTTTCAAAATTTTCTAAGCAGTTCTGAAAACAAAATGTTTGTGTTGGTATTTTTAGTAGGAAATCATTATTCTTACCTATTGGGGCATAATATCTTGAAACAATGGTTTTATTTCTGTTGGTATTGGTATCATTAAAATAGACCCGGAGGTATTAACAAAGCATTGAATGTAAGCAGACACTAGGTTCTAATTGCAGTAAATACTATCATAGACTGTTAGAACAAAAGTGTTTCCAAGCATATACCTATTTAAATGAATAAAAACTAAAAACAATCAATCTAGACAATTTGATCTGGAAGAGTTTTGTACTAAATGAGCCTATTTTTGTATGTGTGATCCTGTGTGTGCAAAACAAATTCTCAGACCTCCTCTCTTGTATGTTCCTATTGGTTCTATTGTAGGCATTTATCACTTTATCTTACAGATTTATCAGTTAATGATAATTGGATATTAGGTTTCAACTGGATACACTGTTTTTTTTTCCTTCAAAGACAGAATATGAACTATGCTGCCTTTTTCAGCCATATAACTCACTGTGTGACCCAGGCTGATCTTAAACTTTCCATCTTCATGTCTTAGCCTTATCTACCCTCAGACTTATTTTTTGACTTGTAGTTTTTGGTCATGTATAAATTAAAATTGTTTAAAATTGTCCTCCAGTTAGCTCATGGAACCTGAAAGACACAGAAGGCTTCTTCCTTTCTGCTAAGTGGAATGCCTTGTATTTCCCCACAATTAACATAGACACTAGTCCATCACAAATGGGAGCCTGTGAGCATGTTGGGCTTGCTAGTCCACTCTCTACTTGTTTTATTTTTCCCAAGAGTTGTCTAGTGTTTAAAAGTCTCAAACAAAGGATGAATTATATGGTGATGAGCAGACATGCATGGTTCAGCAGTTTACATTTTTATCTCCTTCTGCTTTATATATTTTAGCATATGAAATATGAACAAATAACTTTATTTGCTGCTCTTCTTTCAATGTTTAATGGGCTTTAATGGGCTTTCTTTCAAAAGGTGGTATGGTTGGTATAAGAGAAAGCATTTCCAGATGGTACCCATTAATTTGGCTGATCACAAGAATTAACGACATGAGAACACTTTAGAGAAATGACTTGGCTCTAAAAGCAACTCTAATAACAGGAGCCCAGCCCTGTTTGACTTCTGTTCTTCCTGTAGCAAGAGGTCTTTCCATTCTTTCCCATTGTCAGGGAGAGGGATTTTCTTCCTTCATCTTCTGTATCAATGGCAATGACAAGGAGGAAATAAGTGTTCATAACAGTCATAATGAGAAGGAGAGATGGGCTCTGGGGAGGTGGAGGATGGATGGGGAAGCTTAGAGATACTTAAAGATCATTCTTCAGAGAGAGAATCTTTAACTCCTAGCAAAGGAAAGATCAGAGTTCAGGGGAAATGAGGTAGATTGGAATTTAGTGCTAAAAACCATTCATACTAAAGGAATGGGGTAGAATATGTGCAGGTCAGGGCATCTGGGGAGAGTGGTTAACAGTGACTGTGAGGAGATGAGAATCTGCAGTCAGCCCAGGTTGGGACTTGGATGCCCAGATCATGTCCTACATGGACATTTGCTGGGTCTTCCTGCACAGGCCAGCCGTATCCTGGTGCTTCTTTTTCCACCAGCAGTTTCACAGGAAGGCGTTTAAATGACGCTAGCATGCAGGCTCAGGGTTGCTCTCAAGCATCTCATCAAAATTTCCCTTATGTATATAATATTTAGGATATTAAAAAAATAAAACATTGTTACTTAGTATACATTTAAGATGATATAAAATATAATCTCCGGCAAGCAGAAAAGCATGGATAACTAACAACAACAACAAAAAATGCTAATTGAACTTTATCTAGTCAAAGAAGTTCCTAGTAATAATTTTAATCTAAAAAGAAACATTGAGTGAGGCTTATTGTCATATATCTTTAATCCCAGCAGGTGGATCTCTTTTGGAGTTCAAGGCTAGCCTGGGCTACATAGTGAGTTCCAGGACAGCCAGGGCTATGTAGAGAGACCCTGTCTCAAAAACCAAACCAAACCAAACCAAACCAAACCAAACCAAACCAAACCAAACCAAACCAAACCAAACAACCCTTCTCAAAACCATGGTTTCTCATGGATTGAAAATACCTACAAAAAGACATTAGTAATATCTTAATGTTCAAAGTTCATATCCAATTAAAAAAGTAAACATTTGAAAGTAACCACCTAAAAGACTAAATCATAATAATTGTGAAAATATAATCCCAGAATAAAAAATTTTAAGTAAAAAATTAAAGATGCTTTTTCAGTTTTATCAAATTAATTTTAGAGTTAAGTAATTCCCTCTTAAAGTCAGTTTCTATTTATAAAGTAAGCTTATCAAATATATGTGAAACTGCCATGAGTTTAGTAAATACTGGGTATATATAGGAATGTCCTGGCTTTGATTTACATTAAAAACCCAACAGACTTTGTATTGACTGTAAAAATCTAGATTTTTGGACAGTGACCTCATTTATTTTCTATATCTAAAAATAACTTCCTTTTTCAGGTTGCTTGGTTTTTGCTGTTTGCTAGGATAGAATGGCTTTTGAGCTTCTTACCTTACTGGAAAGAAGATACTCCATTGACAACTTTTTATGCCTTAAGGATGCATTAACTTCATGAATAAAATAAGTTTCCTGTCAGTCTTACAGAAAGGGAAGAGCACCTAAAATTTATCATAAGACACAGTAGACTTAAAAATGGAATAATTTTTTTTAATTTATTTATTTTTATCTCAATCACAGGTTAGGTACTTTGAATCCCAGGGGTAGCCCCCTCCCCCATTCCCTCCTACCCTCCCACTCCCTTGGAATAATTTTTACTGAGACTAAACAAACTGGAGAAATAATAGATTATAATTTTATGCCTTCTATGTTAATTACTGACTGACCCTGAGTAAGTTTTGACACATCCCATGTTTACATTTTACTCACACAGTTGTGAGGATTAGTGGGGCAGTTTTTCCTCCTTTCCTTTCTTTTTCTCTTCTCTGTCTTTCCTTTTCCCACTGATACTGTCAGGTGTCAGCAGACTTGCTAACGTTGCAAAGATATATTAGCCTCTAAATCTAAAAATAAAAAAAAATACCTTAAGTGGTAAACTTTGCTGTAGTTTAGCAAAACTGTAGCAGAGGTCCAGCTTTCACTAAAAAGGTGGTTTTTTACTCCTTAGGAGAGTTGCCCTGCAAGTATCTTCCAGTCTCTGTTGCAGAAGGAGCTAAAACGGTGTGTGTGTGTGTGTGTGTGTGTGAGAGAGAGAGAGAGAGAGAGAGAGAGAGAGAGAGAGAGAGAGAGAGAGACAGTGTGTGTGAGAGAAAGAGAAAGGGTGTGTGTGAAAGCGTTTGTGTGTGCATTCGTGTGTGAGTGTGTGGGTGTGGGTGTATGTGTGTGTATGTGTGCATGTGTGCATGTGTGTGTGTATGTGTGTGTGTGTGTATGTGTGTGTGTCTGTGCATGTGACTGAAGGAGAATACTTTATCAGGGCTCACAGCATATGCGCTACTCTGCTGTTTGGGAATTTCCTTTTTTTTTCCTCCTAGGTAGTGTGGATGCTAAAAAAAAAGGCTACTTAATAAGAAATAGGCTGAACATACGTCTGTTATTTGATCAGCAAACAATTGTGCTGTTAAAATTTGCAGATGTTTAGGACAGTCAATTAAGGAAGAAATACTTTTACTTAATTATTTTATTTGCATTTTAAATTATATTTTGATATACCAAGAAGAAACTGAAATGGCATAGTGATTTGATTAATACCATGGACTTATTATAACACATTTTCTATTTCAATGACTTTGTAATTGTCAATATTAGTATAATTTATTCCTTTAAACTGTTTTGGGATTAAAGTACACTTTAAAATTATGGTATTGATTAGGTTAAGAGGATTCAATGAATATAGGACATAGAAATGATCTGTGCTGAAAAACTGGCAGCTAGGGGAGTTTAGAAAGAGTGAATGTGCTTACAACTTGTAGTCTATTTTAGATAAGCACTTCATAGTGATGTACTTTTAACCACTTATTAGTTGTAACTCTCCTTGCCTTGTATTTTCTTGCTAAACTAGGTTTAACACAGTTTATCTTGTTTGAGGGGTGCAGAGTAGGAAGATTGGTGAAAACATCCTCAACTTAGGCTCAGCCTGGGTGGGTTCAGTTTGCCACTATGTTCTTTACTTGGTTACGAAGTAACATTTGTGGGCATTATAATTTTGCTGGTAGAGAAATGACATTTTGCAGTATTTTCCTAAATGTAGGGGACTGAACTTCACGACTTTTGTAGTCTCCATTGCTTACTAGTTTTGAAGGAAGGTGTTTGTTCCCTCGGCTGTATTTTAGTAAGAAGTAGATTGTCTGTTTTAATATTTAGCATGTTGAATTTAAAGTAGACCAATATCTGTCTTTTTGTAATCCACTGTCTGTCATTCTGTACAAGCACACGTGTCCACACCCACATCCACACCCTGTTTTGTTTTTTTTTTTGTAGAGATTTTTTTAAAGTGTGTGTGTGAATGCCCAGGTATGTGCACCCAGTGGAGGTCAGAAGACATAAGATCTCCAGAGCTGGAGTTCAAGGCCTTTGTGAGGCTCCTGATGTGGAAAATAATAAGCATTCTGGTTACCTACTTGTCTGTCTAGCAGCCTCCCAGCCCTGATATTTTGTGGTTTTTTTTGTTTTGTTTTGTTTTAAAGCACAGAATTTTACTAGTATTTTTGTTAAGTTTTTTAAATTGGGTTTATCAATATGCTTCAGAGTTCACTATTCTTTTGGAATGCTAAATATGTTAGTTATTTCCTTACTTTTGTTTTCAAATTTGATAATTTTGGTGGAAACTTTTTTTTCTAAAATCAATGGGCCTATCTGATTATTTTCATCTGGATTTTGGAAATGAAGACATTTTAGCTTGTTTTCTTTCACTGACTTAGACAGTCAGGACTGTAATATACTTGTTAGTATAGCTGAGTAGAAATTAATCTATTATGTAATTCTGTTTTCTCTCTTCATTGTTCTTTTCATCTGTTGATTCCTAAATATACATCTATTTCAAAAGTTTTAGGTATAAAATTTATCAATTGGAAATATTTCATCTAAATTTATAAATAAAATTTATATCTTTTAATACTGAATTTTTCATTTTTAAGTTTTACCTATTAAATATATCTTTTCTTTTCATAATAATCTAAATATTAATCAGGGAATTCCATCTAGATAAATAATTTTTCACTTAAAATTATACAGAATACAGCTTCATCTACTATAAAGTTGAAGCAAAGTAAAAGATAATCACTACTGGCTAATACTTTCATATGTGAAAGTATTTCATAAGCCATAAAACACCGTATGTGTTTCTATTTACCATTGTATAAGAATGAAGTTTTTCTATTATACCTTGATAATGTAGAAATAAATCTCAATAACAGAATATTTTTTTCAATTTATTTACTTTATATTCCAAGGGTGGCCCCTTCCTCCTCTCCTCCCAGTTTCCCCATCCCCTTCTTCCCTCTCCCCCTCTTCCACTTCCCCCAGAAAAGGGGGGCCTCCCCATCCCCTATCAGTCCTCCCCAGCACATGAAGTTGCATCAGGACTGAGCTCATCCTCATCCCCTGAGGCCAGGCAAGGCAGCCCGGCCAGGGGGAAGTGATCCAAAAGCAGACAGTAGAGTCCATGAATAACAGAATATTTTAGGAATGTTTGTCATTACTTTTAGAAACATAGAGGATTTTAAGTGGGCCACCATTGTCACAAACTGTAGATAATTCATTCATTTTATTACTCTTAAAAAATCCTGTTTATTCTCTATTTTTCCCTTAATGCTGTTTCCTCTCTCAGTTAAACTTTCGTTTAAGATTTCCTATAGCCTCTTTCCATATTGAAATCTTGATTTTGTTATTACTGCCTGCATACCCACTGTATGCTACATTTTCTTATTTGTCTTATTTTTAATTGTATGTCTTACCAATTAACAAGTCTGAAAATTATTCAAGGGCAGGACTCCTGTTTTCTTTTTGTTTTGTCTTAAGTTATAAAAGTATAGAAGCTTATTAACTGTTGATAATAGTTTGTATAGTAAATGTGTATTTATATTTTCTTAGGATGTTGTAAAATAGTTTTGTTTCTAATTTTATCTAATCAAAATAGCTTTATGCTACTGATTTTTAAAGCTCTATTGACATACATTTTTTGTTAATGGGTTTTAAATTCATGTTTTATTACTTGTTACTTTATACAAAGTGGATGCTTTAGCGTTGTCAAGGATTCAGGGTGCAGTTGATCCATGCAAAATTGAGGACCTGAGTTTGACACCCGCCTCATTCATTCCTCCACCCTGTGAGAAATTGTTGGGTGTGACTATGTGTGTTATAGTCATCATGCTGGGAGGTGAGGACACCACCCTGACATCAGCTGGACTCTCTGACCAGTCAGCCTCATCCATTTGGGAAATCAGGCCAGAGTGACCCTTCTCAATGACAAAGTGGACGCCTCAGAGGATTGATGCCCAAGGCTGTCCTCTGACTGCCACATGCATGCATAATTATGACTCACAGCACAAGTCCCTCCTACTCTGTGTGTCCGTATAAATATGTTATGTGTAAGTAAGTTATTTTTATCTTCTAAAAATTCAGAGGAAAATTGCCGATATCTTTATTAAGGTTGGGTTTTTCTTGAATACCTGCTTTCTTCCTTTTGTGCTATTAAAGTTCTGAACTCTACGAGTTTAAAAATTTCATTAGCTTTGAATTTCAAATGCTGTTTTAATTCTATCCACCCATCCTTCCCTACCCAGCAAACTTTCTGTTCATGTTGTTTTTAAACTCCATTTGAGCTGTTCATAAACCCTTGGGTAGATTTCTTCTAGCACAGGGATTACAAACACACACGACCATACCTGTTTATTTTTAGATAGTAGATAGTGTGTGTGTGTGTGTGTGTGTGTGTGTGTGTGTGTGTGTGTGTGAAACACAGGCTCTCAGTCTTGCATGGCAAGATTGCAGTTTGCCAACTGAGCTCTAAATCCTTGACAACTCTAACGCTTTCCACTGGAGCCTGGTGAACTTACCAGGGACTACACTCGTAAAGAAGACTTTTTGTCCTCTCTCAGGAGCTATCAGTCTGCACTAGCTCCTCTCCAAGGTGGGGTTTAATCTGGTTAGGGCTTGCCCAGGTCTTGCCCAGGCTGTCAAAACCTCTGTAAGGGCATATGTGCAGCCGTCCTGCCCCGTCCACCACACACTCTTTCCTTGCAGTCATCTGTCACTTGGTTCTAACACTTTCCTGTCCCCTCTTCTTTCATTATCCCCGAGGCTTGGCAGCAGGGACTGGGATATAGGTGTTCCACTTAGATCTGAACATTCTGCAGTCTCTTATTCTCTGCACCTTGGCTATAGTGGGTCTCTGTTAGCACCACCTATGGCAGATAGAAGCTTCTCTGATGAGGGTTGAGATGTACTGTTCTGTGGGTGTAATGATAAATCATTAGTGCTCTGCTTATTGCTGTGTCCATTTAGCAGATTAATAGTCGTGGGGTCTCATCTAGGTTCTTGACCATCCGTCTGTACACTGGGGAGTAGGGCACTGACATTTCTGCGATTTGCTATGAGGAAAATCTTCTAGAAATGCTCCAGAGAAAACAGAAAGTGAATTTTGAGCACCAGCCTTGCCTAACAGCAATGGGAGTATGTATACTTAAATGACAGTGATGTTGAAGAAGGCATAGCTAGATGCTTGCGAAATGCACTATAGGTAAGCGAGTACTGGGGCTCATTCTTAGCAGTGTGCATTTAGACATTCTCCATGCCTTTTCATGACGTCTTGAGTAATATTCTACTGGCTGCTGTGCTACAGTTATTTTTTTCCCGTTTACCAACTGAATGTCATGTTTAGGTAGTTATCAGTAAAGCAACTGTGGACAGGCAGTTTTGTGTGGACATAAAAGTTCATTTTATTTGTAAAATATCAAGGAGCGCAAGTGCTAGGGTGCTTGTTAAGTATTTCTTCAGTTCTCTTAATTATTTTAAGATTACAGTATAATTACGTCATTGTATGAAGCAGCCGAACTGTCTCCTACATTGCTGCATAGTTTTCTATTCCCACTAACAGGCTGTCTCCCTCCCACCTTGCCAGCATTTAGTACCGTCAGCACATAACTGTTAACAGTACTTTAAGTGACTTATTTCCCCTTCTGTTGACCTCACTTCAAAGTTGAAGTTAAAAACCTCATAGCAAACTGCCAACTTCAGAATGTCATAGGATAACAGTTCTTAATATTAAAGTATGGTACAGATTTTTATTATATATTTTCAAATATTTTTATTAGTATTTTGTATTGGTTTCTCTGTAGCAGTAACTATAGTTTCAATAATTTGGCAAAGTCCTTTATGCACAAGTCATTTGAGTACTTTTATTTTGAAGCTAGGATCACTTTTGTGATGGGAAGAGAACAGTTGTCTTACTTTCTAGTACTGTGTTACACACCGTGACCGAATGAACACGCACTCACAATGGTAGTTTGAGAGTGCCCCCATAAATTTGAATGTTTAGTCACCAGGGAGGGGAACTCTTTGAAAGGATTAGGAAGATTAGGCAATGTGGCCTTAGTGGAGGAAGTGTGCCACTGAGGGAGCCATTTGAGGTCAAAAGCCCGTGACAGGCCATTCTCCCCTCTCCTCCTTTTTCTCTCTCTCCTTTTCTCCCTTCTGCCTGTGGATCAGACTACATTCTAGTGTCACGTGTGCTGTCATGCTTCCTGCCATAAACTGTAAGCAAACTCCCAATTAAGAGCTTTCTAACAGTTGCCTTGGTCATTGTGTCTCTCCACAGCTAGAGAACAGTGGCTAAGACACATACATACATACAATAGTTGTAATTAAGATTAAGAAACTATGAATTTGACAGAAGGGGAGGGTTATATAAATACAGTTCTCATAAGACAAATTCTAAAAAAAAAAGTTTGCATCTCTTTATGGGGACAGACAGGAGGGTTCCAAGAACTTGCTGCTCACCCAGTCAGGTGAGGCAGTGAGCTCCAAATTCATTAGACTCAGTCTCAAAAAAAAAAGTGGAGAGGGATAGGTGAAGACAACCAGTGTGAGCATTTGGCTTACACATATACATGGACACACATACCTGAGCATATGTGGACACACTCACATGCTACGTACACATACCATCATAGAAAATAAAAATCAAGAACAATGAAAGCAGATTTTAGGAAGCTAGATGTTCTTGTTTATTTTTGCATAAAGAATGAAATCTAGGCTGGACATTTGATGCTGCGCAGCACAGAGCATCTTTAATATCTGCCAGTGCTGGCCGATGCTTTATTACCATCCATGTTGAGAGTGTCATCTCACATACATAGTACAAGTGTCAGAAGCATGCTTCTGGCCATTTCAGAAAATTTTGGAAATTATTTTATAATACTAAGTCAAAATTTATTTAATTTTTAAATGAAATTGAAAGGAAGTAACTGAAACAGCAATTCTTAAAACCAAGCATTCTAATACAATAAAAATCCAAAGATAAACTAGCTAGATACATGATACAGAATGGTGCTAGGAAATAGGAAAAGTTTTTGTTTTTATAATTCAAACCATATTCTAAAAGCTGTAGAAAACTGTACGTAAGAACACTTCCCTTCACAGCAGGAAAGTCCGGAATCAGGGCTGGGTTGTTGGGAGAAGTGTTTGTGGCACGCAGTATGATATGGTGGGAGGCTCATGTTGCTCAGAACCAGGCCTGAAGCAGCCTCAGTAATTGCCCCTTCTACTTTGAATACATTTTAAATGACCTTATGTTCTGAAATCTGTTGTCCAAATCTCTTGTTCCATATTCACTTAGATAACTTGGTTTGGAGTCACAACCCATAGCTGAAAAAGTGAGGGAACAAGAGGGCTGGATCCAGCCCATTCACTCCTCCTACTTGGAAGTTTAGACAGACTAGTTTTGGTGCTAAAATACTGAAACGAACTCAACTACAGTAAACTTCTAAGATTTCATGGCTAGCAACGTGTCACCATTGGTCTCTGGACGCATGGCAACCTGCTCTCTGAGGATAGTATCACATCAAAGAGATCATGGCAGCATTTGTGTATTTTGAAATTCCGTAGCACGTAAGAGCCTGAGAATTGCCTTTAGTTTGAATCAGAGTAAATGCTATTTTCAAGCATACAGATCAGATGGAAGGTTTTTACTGTTTATTAAATGCTGTGTGTACACCTGTATGTGCACCGCACAATACACTGAGGACAACTTACAAGAGTCGTTTTTTTTTTTTTTTTTCAGTCATCCAAGTGGATTCGAACTCAGGTCATCAGATTGGATATCAAGATGCCTGGGCCATCTTGGTGACCCTGGATGGAAGTTTTATTTAAATTTTATGAGTAACTGTATTTGCACAACCGTTGATTAGTTGTTTAAATTCTTACTGTTTTGTCTTTGCATTTTGCAGTGTTCCAAAGTTGTTATTAAACATGTAATTTTTAACTTGCCTATCTCAGCAGGCAAGTGTTTTCTGTGTCTGGGCACACCTAATCATGTATTGCTTGCTTCTGTTCCCAGCATGAAACAGTTGCAAAGCAGACACACCTTTCATTTGTGTCATTTTCTGTGCCAGCTGATACTAAGAATATGAGAATTAGACGTTTTTAGTATGACTTAAGAAAAGCTTGGTTTGGCGTTATTGTGGCATTATTTTGACACCCGAAATCTGTTTTGTAGCCTAACTGTTAATGATGAGGAAGTTTAAAAAGACAATGTTAGAAACAGATTTCTAACTTTTCACACCTCCTTAACACCAGGTTGCAAGTGCTATTAAACATTTGATCAGGCTGATCTAGTTTCACTGCTAGTAACTGCTTACAGTCCCATGAGTAGCCTTTTAGTGGCTGCCAAATGCCAAATGCGACTCCTTAGCTGGCTGTACTCTGACAAACTATCGGTGTTTTATCACCCAGGAGTTACATTTGGACACTGATATGTGTCACTGGTCAACACTGGGATTATATAGTCTTAGGAGGGGAAGTGTCTTTTCTCCACTTGACATGAATTTGATGGACACATAGTAGAATCTGTTCTTTTAAAAAATAATTTAAAAATGTAGATTGTTACTATCATAAGCTCCTCCCTCTGGGATCTTTGTGGTATGGATGGCAGGTCTTTGAAGCAGAACAGGGACAATGAGAAGGCTGAGCGGGCCCCTCTTTTGGGTCTAAGGAAGATGGTATGTGGCGGTTAAGGAGCTCTTGGTGGAAGGTGGTGGCCTAATGGTCAAAAGTGGTATCCTCATGGAGAATGAGCTACCGATTGGCCACATCTGAGCAGAGGTTCTAGGTCCTCTCTATGCATTGTCCTCCATTGGTGCATCAATCTCTGCAGGACCCCCTGGGTCAGATCTTTTAGCTTTGTTGGTGTTCTTATGGGGCTCCTGTCCCCTCCATGTCTTTCTATTCCCATCCCTCTTCCTCCATCAGACTCCCTGCACTCTGCCCAAAGTTTGGCCCTGAGTCTCAGCATCTGCTTCAATCCCCTGTTGGGTGAATGTTTTCTTAGGCCCCTGTATAGTAGGCTCCCATCCTGTTTCCTCTCTTCCACTGCTTCGGATGTCTGTCAGTCTCCATATGAATCTCTGAGTGAGGGGAGCAGGCCCTGTCTCAGTCATGAACTCAGTTGACTGCTCTTTGATCACTCACTCCTGATAATACAGTCTTGCCAGGCCATGGAGGAAGAGGATCCAGGCAGTCCTGATGAGACTTAACAAGCTCTGGGCAGATAGCAATACTGGAGAACTCCCCCTTTCAGTGGGCTAGGGGAAGGGGATGGGAAAAAAGGGAGGACTGGGGGAGTTGAGGGAGGGGGCTTCAATATATAATGAATAATATAATATAATATATAATGAATAAATTGTGAAGAAAATTTTAAAAAATTGCTATCCTTTGATGATTTAGTGCCTAGTACCAGGAGGCATCAATCAGGAATGAACAAGTACTGAAGATGCAAAGCTAAATTAAAACAGTAAGAATCAGGTTGGGGTATGATGTCTCCAAAACAGGTTGTTGAGCTCTCAAAGAACTGATCCTCATTAGTCATCGAAAGGAGCAGAGGTTGCTTAAGGAAGGCTTTCGCTAGTGTGTACAGTGTTTATGTGAAGTGGATATTTGAGAACCCCTTTGAAATGTTAAGTCCTTACTCAGTGGGTTTATGTTTCATAAGAAAACCTATTCTTTAATGCTTTTCTGGTCATTGATACTGGGATTTAAGGTTCAAGCATGGGAAGTGAGATTTTTTAAAAATATAGACCATAGAATACAGACTACTCATGACTTTTATAAAATGTCCTTCACAAAATAGTCTACCATCTTTTGACAGTCCCTAATCTTGCTTTATCTTCTTTTAAAAAAGAGTAAGAAAGAAGGAAATTGCTAGTTACTTTTGATGTTTTTTAAAATTAAAAATAACAAAACACATGAAATATACAGTAATGTATGAATTAATTCTTTTAGTTGTCTTTTATGTACAGATTTGGAATTAATAGGAAGGCATTACCTCCGTAATGTCCACAAAGTGGAAATGTATATTATCTTATTGAAACTAGATGTTAAAAATATTTTTATAACTCTGAGAATTTTACTCATGTATTTTAGTGATATGTACCCCATAACCTCCCCCCACACCACCCATCTCTACCTCTGCCTCTTCAACTTCATTTTGAGCTGTCCATCTACTCAGGAATTTAGGGCCACCCACTTGAATGTGATTGACTTACCAAGGGCCATACCCTTGCAGAAAATTGATTCTGTCCCCCAGAAACCACCAACTATCCCCAGATCCTCAGAGATGGGGTTTTGTGAGCCCCTCTCCCCATGCTGGAAGGTCGACTGGCTTGATCTTGTGCACATAGCCACAGTTGCTGTGAATTCATGAGTAAAGCCCTCTTGTCATGCCTAGAAAACATTGTTTTGCTCTGGTTCTTTCTGGCCTCTGGCTCTTAAAATCTTTCTGTCCCCTCTTCCGAGATGGTCCTTCGTAGAGGATGTTATGTTGATGCTATATTTGTGGCTGAAAATTACCACATGCATTCTGTACTCTTAAATTGTGAGTTTCTACATTAACCAGCATCCATAAAGAAACATTTCTGATTGGGTGTGGGATCTGAACAATCTGTGGGGTTGAGAGATGCAAATTCATAGGGCAGCTGGACGCTATGACTATTTAGCAGACAAATATTAGTAGATTCGGCCTTGGGATCTTTATGCCTTCCCAACTATGAATTTTTGGGCACAGTTACAGTACAACACATGTGTTTCTTCAGGTGAAGTGGGCCTTAAATCCAATTAGAAAGTAGTTGGTTGCCCCATGACGTTTGTGGCACCATTGCATGCATGTGCAAGCCCAGCCATGTGGGTCATTATTGTATTCACAGTTGTGTAAGACAAATGATGACCTTTCTCCTACTAGCCTCCCCAGCACCTTTTCTGGCACTATAAAAACTAGCTAGCAGGGTGGATATTTTTGTGACCTGTACCACATGATTTCCTCATGTCCTATGACCAGTGTGCACAGCAAAAAGACTCAATTTTAAGTGTTCCGAGGAGATGCTATGTTAAAATTGGTACCTAAGAGAAAATCCTACATTTCTTCCCTTGAGTGCCTTGAGGGGACAAAACCTAATGATTCCCTAAGTGCCATATATATGCCTGATTTAAAAGAAGCAATTAATTAATTAATTATATTTGCTGGATACCTACTCTTTTTTATTATTATCAGTTATTACAGTTTATTCAATTTATATCCAAGCTGTGTCCTCCTCCCTTATCTCTTCCCAATCCCACCCTTCCTCCCTCATCTCCTCCCATGCCCCTCCCCCAATCCACTGATAGGGGAGGTCCTCTTCCCTTTCCATCTGACCCTAGCCTTTCAGGTCTCATCAGGACTGGTTGCATTGTCTTCCTCTGTGGCCTGGCAAGGCTGCCCCCCTACCCCAGGGGGAGGTGATCAGAGAGCCAGCCGCTGAGTTCATGCCAGAGAAAGTCCCTATTCCCTTTATTGGGGACCCCACTTGGAGACCGAGTCTATGGGCTACAGCTGAGTTGGGGTTTTAGGTCCTCTCCATGCATGGTCCTTGGTTGGGGCATCATTCTCTTCAGGGGCCCAGGGCTCAGTTATTTTTGGCTCTGTTGGTCTCCATTTGGAGTTCCTGTCCCTTCCAGGTTTTTCTATCTTCCCGTGAGGTAACCCAGAAGACATATATGGTATGTACTCACTCGTAAGTGGATATTAGGCATATACTATCGGATAAACATACTAAAATCTATACTCCTAAAGAAGCTAGTCAAGAAGGAGGACCCTAGGGCAGATGCTCAGTCCTCATTCAGAAGGACAAATGCGACAGACATAGAAAACAGGAGGAGACAGGGAGCAGGACAAGGTCCCACTGCAGAGGCCCTGACAGACTTAGGTATGGAAGCAGAGGCTGAGACTCATAGCTGAACTTTGGGCAGAGTGCAGGGTGCCTTTTGATACTGGAAGTAAATAAACTCAGGCAATATGAGCGTGGGAGTTTATTGTAAGAGATTAGGGGTCGCTTTTTCTTTTCTTCTAGAGCGATAATTCTATTTGGCCTCTGCCTAGTTATAACCCAAATAGTTTTAAAATTACAAATAACAATTATTTAAATTTCAAGCTTTGTTTATTTGAATGATTTCCTTGCTAAATAAAAGAAGGCAGCAAAATGGAAACAGAATCATTTGTCATCACTGAATTAAAATAAAGTGAAGGATAATTTAAAAATATTTGACCCATGTATGAATCCTTGATAGGAATTTTTGTTCATCAGAGTTGTATCAAGAGAAAAAGAGTTGGGTCCACTTGGTACAGTGGCCTTTTACTATAAAACTGTTGTTTTTATGTATTTATATTTAAGTCATTAAATTAAACACTCATTTTGTATATTATGAAAAGTACTTAAATTTCTGAAAGACCATAAAAAGAAAGCAAAAATGTTAGTTCAAAAGCTTATACCTTTCAAATATT
Organism: Pachyuromys duprasi; assembly: GCA_028658305.1. Taxonomy (NCBI): domain Eukaryota; kingdom Metazoa; phylum Chordata; class Mammalia; order Rodentia; family Muridae; genus Pachyuromys; species Pachyuromys duprasi. The sequence goes on from CM053764.1 coordinate 35,759,644, forward strand.
AGTAATTTGGTATTCTTAAAATGATCCTGTTTGGTAAAGCTGGATATAAATGGTTTCTTGTTGCTCTTGTACGTTTGGTGATCTTGCTGTGTAGTGACTTACCTGGACAGATGGAGAAATGTCATTCTCTATTTTTTGAAATATTTGTCTTCAGACGTATCTTTTATTGCAGAATGTGTCTTCCAGAATTGTGCTGGCTGGCTTTATGTAAGTTTGACACAGGCTAGAGTCCTCTGAAAAGAGGGCAACTTAGAAAGTGGCTTAATTAGTGATTGATGGGGGAAGGCCCAGCACTGTATGGGTGGCGCTAGCTAGGCCTGTTGTCCTGAGTTCTGTAAGACAGCAGGCTCAAGAAGCCATAAGGAGCAAGCCAGTACTCTCCATGGCCTTTGCATCAGCGCCTGCCTCTGGTTTCCTGCCCTGTTTGAGCTCCTGTCCTGACTTCCTTCAGTGATGAATAGTGATGTGGAAGTGCAAAACAAATAAATCCTTTTCCTCCCTAAGTTGCTTTGATTATGGTGTTTCATCACAGCAATGATAATCCTAAGACAAGAACTCTTAGATATTCTTATTTTAGTGTTTTCAGTGCCGTTTTTGGGGGGAGCTATTGGGAAGTACAGAGTGTCTGTATCTAACGCTGAGAGCTCCTGTTTCTCAAGAGCAGGGAGCCCTGGTACCCAGTGCATGACTTGCTCACGCGTTACTGGCTGTTAGCCATCCAAAATTATAACAGAATTCCTCTGTGGATAGCAAAAGGAAAGTATTCTTCCATTTGAGAGACTGAGGAAAGAGACTCAAAGAAACTGTTTTCAATTTTTTAATTATTTTTTAATGTGAGCACAGAACCATAAAAGCAGATGAACAAGGTGAATTTAACTTTGGACATGGTCAGTATAAATGATTGGAGAAAGAGTTGTACCTTATCCTTACTGTGTCTTTTCCCCACAAGCCCATCATATACCTCTGCTTCATTTGGTCTCCTTCAAATTCCTCACACATGGTAAAACATCCTTTTCCTTGGCCCGGTCTCTTGCTTAGTGGATACTGGTGGGCTTTATACCCAAGGCATTGTAAGCCACAAGAAACTAGAGGAAGCTGCATTTCTTCTCTTGTAGCGGTCGGGCATCTGGCTACAAGTGAACAGATTTGAGGCTTCACATATATCCAGAAAAATATTCCCCTTTCAAAGTGAAATTCCCCGCCGTAGTCAGTGCATCACATGGGTGTGGCTCACGGAGAGAAAGGGCACACAGGAGATGTGTGTTAGTGGGTGTTCAGGGGACCAGCGGGAATGTTTGCTTAAACTACAGGTACATTGCAATTCCTGTCTTCCCTGTGGTGTGCTCAGGGTAAGCCACACTTCCATGTGAGATACGGCTTCTGAAAGAAGTTGCCGTGTCTATCATGCATGCTAGGTAAGAAGAGCACTAAGCAGTGGCCTGAGAATGTATCACATTCTCAATTGCGCTGTATACTCACTGCCACTGCCACTCCTTTATCTGTGAGTAATTTTCTGAATGCCTACTCGGTGGTGCTTATGGTTCTCAGGAAAATACCTGTTGATTTTGAAGTGGAGAAATAATTAAATGGACAGAACAACTTAACTTGCATAGGATTTCTTCTTTTGTGACAAATGCTTGATGTGTCTTTATGGGAATGAAGAGCATTATCACTTTTGCAAATGCCATCAGTCTTTAATGATCAAAATTCCCTTGGCAAGAAAAGTGGTGTAGCCATACAGAATTGTGGTTATTGTTACATTGCATTATTTACGGTAAACCTGGTTCAGTATTAATAAGTAGACTGTAGTGGAAGCTGCACTGTTGTGATATATCTGGGCATCTGTCCAAGATATCATTAAAGTACTGTCTTCGACTCATTGGGTTTGTGAACAGTATTTTAACAGCTCAACTGAAATTGAGCCAGTTTAAAAATTCTGAAGCCACAAGATAAGGAGATAGTATGAATGTATACAACACACTGAACATTCTGTATTTGAGTTATACATTTATATGTAATTTTGTGTTAGCCTTTAAGCTGTAAGTCCCTAAAAGATTAATATATTAACTTTGAAGTTTGCATAATGCTGTGATTAGCAATACATATGAATACCTTGTAAACTAAAATATTAGTTGGTCTAATAATCAAATCTAAAGATGAAGGTAGACGCTTCTAAAAAGTGTTAAAATTGATTTAAAACACAAGTTTTGGGCTGGGTATATACTTATGTGGGTTAACAATATACTCCACCAAAAAGGTTAAAGGTAATAAAATCCAATCAATTAATTCACATATTTTATTTATGAAAGAATATTTTACCTTAACATGGAATTTAGGAATTATTAAATTTTGGTTTTAAACTATTTATTATATTAAGTATAACAAAGAGAATATTTGGACAAGTGAGATGATTGAAGAAAACAGTATATATGTACTTTTTTTTCTAAAAAAGAATACCTTGTATAATTAAATTTCTTTCTGAATATAGACATTGACATTCTCATTGAAAGGCTGTGGGGAAACGTTTATTTTCTGTCACTGTTAGTGTGTAAGTATCTTTAATGTAGAATGATGTGTACAAAGCATATCATAAATATCAGACTCTCAGTGAATATTTTGTCTTTTTCAGGTTAGCACTCTACGTATATGAATATCTGCTCCATGTAGGAGCTCAGAAATCGGCCCAAACATTTTTATCAGAGGTATGTTTTATGTATTTTCTGCATTACATTTGCTATAAAAATGAATGCAAATATACTGGAATGGTGGTTTGTATAGTTGTGATGTAGTAAGTGCTTAGTTATCATTTTTGCATAATATAATCTTTGTAGATTTTATGTAAGTACTTTTAGCATCACTAAATGCCTTTTTTGTGTGTGTGTGTGTAACTCAGGCAATAACATCCTAGTAAACTTCTAACCATTTATTCCCTTAGAAAGTTATCTTAACATGGCAATAATAATCAAGAAAGCAAATTTGCTTTAGAAGCTTTCACTAGATCTGAGGAGATGGCTCAGTTAGTTTAAACTCCAGAAGATACACCAAAATCTGATGGTGGTGGTGGTGTGTGTTTCTGTTTCCAGTGGTGGTGAAGACAGGCAGATTAGATCCCTGAGGCAGATTAGATCCCTGGTGCTCACCAGCCAATCAGCCCGGCCTACTCATCAAATTTCAGGCAGCCAAAAGACCCTGTCTCAAGAAAAGGTGGATGAGGGCCGGTGAGATGGCTCTTTGGGTAAAACTTCTTGTCAATATGCCTGATGATCCTATGATCCCTAGGACAAAATTGTGAAAGAGAAGAGGCTTCCTGTAAGTTGTCCTCTGAGCTCCACACAAATGCCATGGCAGTCTTAAGTGCTAGGACACATATGAGCATGTGTACACACACATGGACACATACATGGGTATGCACACACATTAGTCCTCATTCTTGCTTGTATTTCTAACAATATTCTATGCTAACAGTTTACAATTTTTTATAAGTGGATTTGTTTGTGTTTATTTTACATGAATAAGAGTTGATTGTTCTGAAACATTTTTGATAATCTTATTTTAAGCACTAGGCATGCTCTCTCTCTTCCTTCACTGTTGTGGTTTAATGTTATTGTTAGAAACATCATGGAAATGCATGTTAGAACTACCCAGAAATGCTATCTCACCCTATAGTGGCTAAAGACAAATATAAAATTATAGTGAGTATGTGGGTAAACGGGAACCCTGATACACTACTAATTGGAATGCAAATTAGTCCAGTCACTATGGAAATCACTATGGAAGTTTCTCTCAGAACTAAATACAGAACTACCATATGATTCACTATACCCTTACCTATACCTACAGGGTCTCTACCTGTAGAACTCTAAGTCAGTGCACCACACATACACTTGTACTTTCATGTTTATTGCAACACCATTTGTAAGAGCCAAATTATTTAGGCACCCATAAATAGAAGAATAAAAAAAGGAAACATGGTAATATGTGCAGTGAAGTTTTATTCAGTCACACAGAAGGATATAATCATGTTATTTTCTGGGAAAATGGATCCAACTTGAGATCGTACTGAGTAAAATAAGTCAGAGTGAAAAAGGTAAATATGTTTTCTTTCATTTTCAGATCCTAGACTTCATGTAGGTTATATAAGAGTGTACACACACACACACACACACACCATTAAAGCAGAGGGGAGTCTGGGTAGGGAAGTAGACTAGGTTGTAGAGTGGGGAAGAGGATGTGGTCAAAGCACGTGATATACTTGAGAGAAATTGTTTTGATGCCCAGAACTATGCACAATGGATTACAGCAGCAGAGAGGAGGAGAAGGAGAGGGTTATATCAAAGGAGGTTTTATCCCTAGTTATAGAATATTTACATTTATTATTATTTGTGTACCTTTATGATTGTTTAAAAATAGTAGAAAATGCATTCTCTTGAGTGTTTTGAATTTAGAAATGGCAGCTGGGAGTGTGTCTGTGATATTACCTTTCTGAACACATGCTAAGGTCCCTGGTAATTTCAGTTGGTTATGTTTCAATAACTTTCTTTCTATTCCCTACATTGTAAGTGTCTGCAGTACCTATTGCTTGCGTTTGCTGTGTTACAAGGCTCTCTGGACAGTGCTCAGTGATTAACCCTTCGCCTAAACCCTCCTCCTCGCACTTTAGACGCCACCACTCACTAGAAAAGCTTTCTCAGGGCTGTCTGTCTTTAAGATGTTACTGCAGCCTGCAGCCACCCACACGGGAAGGAAGTTTTCCCGTTATCGTTTTGATGAGCGAGCCCATGGAGTCTAAAGTAAGAGAATACCACCAGCAGCTCTGTACTTTGGTGTCCATGTTACCTTGATCCTTGAGTGTAGATAGGACCGAGAGAAGAGAGAAATGCCTGGTCAGGGTTTTAGAGCTCTGCCCTCCTTCGAGCTGCTTTCCCTCGTAATTTTACTTGGAGCACACACAAACTTAGCTCACTGGAGAAGGACTGTAACCAGTGCAGTTGTGTATGACTGTTCTCTGACCTGTTCTTTTTATGTTTTTTTCTATTATTTTTGTAGTTTCAGTGTTTTTTTTTCCCCTTACTTTTATGGACACAATAGTTAAATATACATCTTATGTGTACATGGATGTGTCACATGTCTGTCACTCTATGACCTATAATAATCTGGTATTCGAGCCCTAAGCTCTCATATTGTAGGCTCCAAGTCTCCCCAGCCACCAGGAACTTTAGTGGAGGTGTGCTGGCTGCTGCTTTTGCTGTGTTTCCTTGTTCCTGTTGAGTATTCCAACCCAGTCTGCTGCTGCAGCAGCTCATCCCTTCTCTGTGCCCACAGTTTGGTTCCCTGCAGAATTTCTAAGCTCCGTTAACTCATTGCTTTTGGATATAAGAGGTTCTTACTGAAGGTCAGGGAATGACGAAAATGACTAAGGATTGGTTAGAAACAACTGATACTGGTTGTGGTTTTTGTTTTTTTGTTTTTTCCTTTTGCCACAGAGAATCCCCACCAGCTCTTCTCCTGGGGCTGCACTTTGCCTTCTGACTTGTTGAAGCCTTGCAGTTTTCCGTATTGTCTGTTAAAAATCCTACCAGACATCCTGAACTGCTTGTTGAAATATAATTTGTAACTTAGAAATATTGCTTTCTTTTTACATAGAATACTGAGTATTTTGGGTTTTATTTGAAATTCCTTCCTTTTATTACCTCTAATGATGTTGAATAGAACCCAAAACAAAAACAACGAAGAAGCATTGATGAGTTTCCCCAGTTTAAAAGAAGATATATGTGTGTGTACATATATATACACATACATTCATACGTGTGTGTGTGTGTGTGTGTGTGTGTATCTTCTTTCTTAAGCAAAGCAGTGCTGTACTGAGACAGCTTATGGAAGGCTACTAATTCATTGGTTTGGACTGTTCAGTAGGCCCCCAACAGTCACATGTGACTGTGGCGGACTTGAAATGTGGCAGGGACAACTGGGGAATGTTCAGCTAACTTACTTTAAATTTGGGAGCCGTGTATAACTAAAATGGAATGGTTTTAGATTATTCACTCCTAAGCACAGTCAGATTTTCTTTCTGTTAAATTTCTTTTGTATCAACTTTTAAATATTTTGACTTCAGTTGTATTTATTTTCATTTAGATAGAATATGTGGATATTTTTATTAAATACCTTAGAAGATTAGTGGGAACAGCACATTCTATCTAGATTAGAAGTCTTAGGAATTTTATTTGAGAATGAGTTGGATACACCTGATGTTCACTCAGGGACCGGATTTATCCTTTATGTTGTTAAATTTTTAAAAATTGGTTCATATTAAAAAAGTGTAAAAGAGTTGAAGAAAACATAAAAAGGTGTAGGGTCCATGAGCTTGAGACTTATTGGTGCACTTGTGGAGATGTTCTGGAAGGGGCTTCAGTGTGCTAAAAAGGTGCAATGGTGACAAGGCCAGAGGTGTTGCTGGCGGGACTGAGGAGACAGATCTGCTGGTAGATGTCTGTGATGTGCATGAGGGCTTGACTCCATATGCTCCTTTCCAGTCTCATCAAAAGCTGTGTTTAGCAGAGCCCACCTCTGTCCCAGTGCTCAAGTCGGTGGTTAGGCAGTGTCGTCAATTAGTGAACTCTAGGCTTAACCGAGCCTTTATTGAAAAAAAATATGTGGAGGAAAATCCCAATGCCGACCTCTACACTCATCCTCACACATGTGAACACCAGGCACGCTTGCATGCTTGCACACACCTGTTGCTGATGTAAAGAGTTGCCAGCTGAATCACTTTTGGAGCCAGAGACCTCTGCCTGCTTTGATCCCCTGCATGCATCTCCTATAGGCAGGGTTCAACAGGAGGGGGCTAAGAAATGTTATTTCCAGACTCTCAGTCCTAAGTAAAGAGCGCTGAATACAGGAAGGTGGTGCTGGAACTGAGACATAGGTAAACTCTGAGTGCCAGTATGCTTTGAGGGTATTTCATTCATCCATCCATCCATCCTTCCATCCATCCATCCATCCATCCATCCATCCATCCATCCATCCATCCATCCATCTATTCATGCATTTATGTTGCCTTGTTTTGGTTTTATATTTTGAGACTGAATCTTTCCAACATCCCTGGCTAACCTGGTACTTGCCATGTAACTGAGGTGGGCCTCAAACTCTTAGAAATTTGTGGAGGAATGTCCTGTGTGAAGGTAGCAGCTGTCAATAAGGAGCTGATTGGCCAATCAGCTGGGCAGAAGGACAGGCAGTGGAAGGCAGGACTTCCTGGTAGGGAGAAAGAAACTCTGGGAAGGGGAGAGCAAAAAGCTTTTTCACCAGAGGATATGGAGGGAGATAGACATGTTTGTGTCTGTGTGGCTGGGTGAGGCAAGGTGGACGGGTTAACTCAGGTAAGATAGTTTAGAGTCTGCACAGCCAAGGCCTAAGTTTTGAAAATTTAAAAGGTCTTGGTGACTTGACTTTTATAGTTCAAAGGCCACCCTAGGCATTTTTCTTCACCAGGAGACACATCCAGTCATCTACAGAAATTCTGTTTCATTCAACTGAGTGCTAGTCTTATGGAGGTGAGCCACCATGCCTAGTGGGCACCAGGATATCTAGAAATAAATGTGTGTTGATTTTTTGGTTTTTGACACATTTTATTATACATATTGTTCACTACTTTGATTTTTTTGTTTCTCTCATTAGATTTAGAAACTTGGGTTTCATTGATTAAAAAATGTCATAATTCTTTTATGGCTATAGACTATTTTCTTCTGTGAAGTGTCTCATGATCTATTATAATTTAGGAAGCCCACCATAGGTGACCATTTAGTTTATTTCCTGTGTTTTGCAAATGGAAAATTTGCTTAAATGAAAAAAATATAAAATATGTAAGTATGTAAGGTATTACACACTTAACAATTTTTAATTATTTATTTTTGTAAAGTTCTGGGGATAGGGATAGTTTTTAGTTTTAAATAGGATACCCTTAAGAACCTGATGAAGATTAAATGGGCCCTCACCTTAGAAAAATACATATTGTCTGTTTTTTTTTTTTTGCCAACTGTCAAAGGCTCACTAATCCTGTAACCTAGTTATTGACCCAGATTTAAAATAAAAATCTCTGGTTTAAAAACAGTAACTAGACATGGTTGAAAGGTTTTTCTTTAGTGCTAATATTATTTTTCTATTTTTCTCAAATGAAAATGGGTTGTAGTTTTACACATACACACATACACAAACACACACCTTCAAAGCCAATCCCATATTTTCATGGGATGTTTGATTAGTCTTGTAAGGTAAGTTCTCTACCCAGCAAACTTTACCTGATAATGTTTATGGGATGATTCATAGGAGCATTGTTGTATGAGATAGCAAGCATGTACCGTGTACCATAAGCCATGCTTTATATCAGTTCATGTGTATTTTGTTCATGATTCAGTGTTTGGTTCTTAACACATAGAATGATAGGATATATGATAGAGCCAGCATAATCACAGACAAGGCCCCCATATCCAAAATATGGCAGAAGAAAAAGTTTTGGGACTTACATGGAAGTTATAGTTGAGTAGAGATTGTAGCTGGTTATGTGGTAAGAAGAGAAGTGGGTATGATATTTGAAAAAGAAGACACATCTGAGAAGGAAAATACATATTAGGACTGGAACAGAGGAAGAAGTAAAACTCAGTAAGGACAGAGAACTTGCTGGCATAGGTGTTCTCCAAGCACAGAAACAGGCCTGGGGCCCACAGTGCAGCACTCAGTGAACAGACACACCCACTTACAACATGTACCACTGTCAGCCAACATGAGTTCGTTCTGGTCATTTGCCAACACACTGAGTATTAATGCCTGGTAGCTAAACAACAGATGTATACATGAATTAATTTTAAGGTGGAAATGATCCATTTCCCCTTTCCCAAAGATAGTTGTAAATTTGGTATGATTTATTTAATATACACACGCTCTGTGCACATACACATACCTTTGCTTTTAAGAAGAACGTTTTCCTATTATGCATATCATTCTCCTTTCAGCTTGCTAAACTAGTAGAGCACACCCTTTCCTTGGGGATATAGCCTGTTCATGTAATGGCCTCACGCTGCTCTGGGAACATAGGTATCACACTTGGCATTACATTTGCTATTGCTATTTCTCAGGTTGTTTCCAATGTTCATTTCCCCTTTTTGTCCCTTTGTGAGAGGATTTCATTCTATTCATAAGTAAGCTCTGTGGGCTAGTGATGGCTTGGAAATAGCAATATCACTTGTATGGAAACATTTCTGGCTTCAGGTGTTGTTCATTCAGTAACTGTGAAAGAAAGGCTTCTAGGATAGACCAAAGTCCAAGCTGCTTCTGGCACAGAACTGTAATTTGAAGTTGGAAAGATGGACTCTAGTCACTCTCTAGTAAGCTATGTTACCCAGGTGAGAACAAGGACCGGTGATGGGTTTTGAGTTTCTTTAAGGAATAATAAGATGTAATGCTTTAAAACCACAGATTATCCTCAGGCTTCTTTTGCTAAAAGGATGCATCACTAAAACAGACAGGTGGCTTCTCAGGGCACTGTATCCCTGAAGTGCATGAAGGAGACTAAGTCTAATCTTACCTCAAGTGCACCTTGCACTGAGTCCTCATGTAATTTCACTTTCTGTTTTTAATTGAGAACTGGCTGTTTTATTTCATGAGCATATTGTGCA
>CM053764.1:35778607-35810239 GCA_028658305.1 Pachyuromys duprasi
ACTACCTACCAGGAAGCTGAGCATCTGGCAAGGACCACTGGGAAAGAGGATGAGTGTTCAGCCTCCCTCTCCCAGCCAGAAAAGCATGCTGATAGCTGACCACAGGCGCGTGGATCTCTAGTCAAGGCTCAGTGCAGAGTGCAGGGTTACTGGTCTTACTTCCTTCAGCTCTGAAAGAGCAGGCTTCCCCGACGCCTATTTTAAGGACTACAGCTTTAACTACAACAGAAGCATCACAAGCATTTGTTTAGAATTCTGCCTTTTAAGAGATATGGAAATGTCACATGTTACTTTTCAGTTCTGGGAGGAATTGAAGGTTTTTGCTGCAGTTTGCTTAGAAACAGTCTTGTTCCGTTGATTTGGCAGTGGAGGGAGAATCAGTGATTGGATGTCTGTGGTAAAATATGAGACCTCTTCCACTTCAGAGGACTCTTCCAAAGATGTGCCTTGAATCTCCTACCTCATCAGAGGCCAGGCCAGAACCCCAGACAACCTGGAGCCAGATCAGAGGTCACACACATCAACAGAGCTCCAGCCCAGAACTTGAACAGAAAACCCCTGCTTGACCAGGGGCCATCCAGACCGTCAGATCAAAAATCCAGCCCCCAACTTGGGTCTATATCCTCTGTTCAACCACAGGCCACTTGAGCAAAAAGAACAGAGAGAAAACAGAAATCAAGGAACAAAACTCCCACCCAACAAAGACAAGCACAGAAATCAGCGCCTAGCTCCATAATCACCCTAAACCCAGATGCCTAGATACCAGTGTCAGAACATGACCAACAGCCAGGTCAATATGGCACCACCAGAAACAAGATATCCCATGAATATTCCAACATAGCTGAAGCACACACACACAAAAATCAATCAATCAATCAATCAATCAATCAATCAGTCAATTAAAAAAATAAAACCTTAAGACCAACTTTATGACAATGAAAGTGGTCCTTAAAGAGGAAATGAATATAAATCCCTTAAATAAATTGAGGAAAAAAATTGAAAAATTGAAGGAAATAAATAAATACATTCCTCAAAGAAAATGTTAAATTAAAAAAAAAAACATTCCTGACATAAAACATCCAGGAAACCTGGTACACTATGAAAAGACCAAACCCGGTGATGTGTTTCCCAAGCAAGGAAGCTTCTCAGGGGCTGGAGTTCTGTTTTGCTTACAACTAACTGTAACGTCTTCCTGGTTGTATGTATAAAGGTGTATTACTCTGTTCTGATTAGGAAGCTAAATTTTATTACAAACCTAAACACTTATGTGTTCCTGTGAGACACGTTGCTGGCTATTTGGTATAGATGACAATGATGCTAGGAAAATTTCTTGTGAGAATGTCCTTCAGGGTCAAAGCAAATGATTCAGCAGCTAACAGTTGCACTATTTCTTTTTTTCTGTGTTTTAAGTGATGTACTGTCCAGCTTAATCCTGTGCAACTAGTTGATTACTGGCTTATTTTGTAGATGAGAACACAGAACCAGAGAAGAGTCTCTTTTTTCTTAATTTATTTTTTTATTTTAATCACAGGTCATTCACTTGTATCCCAGCAGTAGCCGCCTCCCTCTTTCCCTCCCAATCCCACCCTCCCTCTGTCATCTCCTCCCTTCCACTGATAGGGGAGGTCCTCCTCCCCTTCCATCCAAAGAGTCTTAATTTTCTCTTTGTTCACATAGCAAGGTATAGAAATGTAAACTTAATGTTTATGATTCATTCAGCCGAAATGGAATGTATATATTTTATAAATTCTTCCATGTGGTGCTGGGGTTTGTTGGTATCAGCCAGGATCCAGATATGCTAATTAAAAGCACACTAAATACATCAGCAAAAAGAATGTAATATAGGCAAGCAAATGCTTATTTAAAAATCATAGAAGGCACATTGTTATATATATATATATATATATATGATCATACATCCCCATAACCAATCATCAGGGCTGAAAGATCAAACTAAACATATTTTGATTACAAAAGCATGGATAAGAGATTGTGCATAGCTGCATTTTTGGCCTCCCAAGAGAGAGAAAGCTTTCTTGCCCCCAGTTGCTTCAGGAGCTCAGGGTAGCCTCCTGGGATTGGACTGCAGCTGTTGAAGAAAAGTTGTTCAATTGTGTTTATGCGTCTTAGGGGTCAGGAAGAAAATGGTCCGCTTATGCTAGGAACAGGTGGGGCAGTCTAAGCTGTGGTCCACTGTTTGCTGCTTTTGAGCAGCCCTGCTTACTGTCAGCAACGCTCTCCCTTCCTACTTCCACTCTATTCCTAGCGTCTATCTTCAGAAGAACATAACAGGAATGTAGTTAATGAATGTAGTTAAGAATGAATGAATTCTTCATGTCAGTTTAATTAATAAATAAATTAATTGAATGTTGTTTGTATATGTTGTACATGCACATGCAGTTACCATATGTGGGAACATGCATGTGCTATGGCATGTCTGTAGAGGCAGAGGACAACTCAGTGGAGTTCCCTTTTGTAATCTCTGTGTAGGCTCCTAGAACTGAACTTTTGTCACAGGCTTGCACAGAAGATGCCTTTCCTGGCTTAGTCAGCTTTTAAACAACATGGACAGATGATTTTGGAGCACCAACACATGACAGTTTATCACTGAACTGGTGGGAAGCAAATACAAAATAATTATGGCAGCATATTTTCACGCACCAGTCTCCTAGTCACTGTGTGAAAGGAGTCCTTGGAAAACCTGAGAAAAGAATAACAGGAAAATGATGAAGAACCTAAAATCTCCATTGCATTTTAAATGAGAAAAACATTGCTTGCTAATGCATACAGGGAGAAATACTGCAATTAAATTATTTAATTTTTTTCATTTTAGATAAGATGGGAAAAAAACATCACATTGGGGGAACCGCCAGGATTCTTACATTCTTGGTGGTGGTAAGTATCTTTTTATTTCATTTTTGCTTGATGCTACATTTCAGTAAGTTTTTTTTATGATCCCCAACTCTTTTTTTTGTTTGTTTTTTAAACTTATGAACTTAAAGGTAGTATCTGAAAACAAAAACAACCTCAAGTCCAACATTCCTGTAATTAAAGATATTATTGAATCATAATAGAGTTGGAGCTAGTATCTAGGATTTCAGCTGTGCTCACTATATTCATTTGTAGAGCTGCTATAAGAAATACCCTACGTTGAATGAAATATACAGTGAAGCTTATTCCCTTAGGGTTGCAGAAGACAGAAGTCCACCATCAGGGTGCTGTTAGATCATCCTGCCAAGGAGGGTTGTCCTGAGGCCTTGGAGGCAGCGAATCCTTGCATGGTGGTGGGAGAGAGGGAAGGCAAGATATATGTGTTTATTCTTGCAAGGGAACTAATCTCATCAAGAGGGTCCTACCCTCATGATGTCAGCTAAATATAATTATTTTCCAGAGACTCCACCTCAAAGTACCATCACACAGGGAGTCAGGACTTCAACGTCTGAATTTGGAGAAGGTACAATTCATTCCATAGCAGTTTCTTTTCTTGTCTTGCTGTGGCGATAAGGATGGCACTTTTCCTTGGCTCTTAACTTACTAACTAGCTATAAGATTGCTTTCTGTAAAGAGGGCTAAGAGTTGTTTCGAGGCTAAATTAGTAAATAGGCAGTGTTGGTATGGCTAACTTCTTTGAATGCACTTTTCTTGGGAGCATTGTAGGTAGGAGGTTAGTGATAATATTCAACAATAGGTTAGTTATATCTTAAAATGACAGCTGCTTGCCTAACAAAGAATCCATTTACATGAATGGGATAAGTTACAAATAATCAGGCACTGAAGTAAGTTTGAGGTAGAAGAGCATATTCCTAAGAACAATTTATTGCTACAGTGATCATCATGTACTGTTCAAAGGTTTTTTTTTTTTTTATATTTGCCTTGGAGAAATGTTTTTAAAAAATACTTTTATTTTTATTTGTATTTCTGTAATATAGTAGAAGCAATTTTTTAAAGTTTTATTTACTCATGAGATTTTGAGCAAACATCTCTTTGAAAACTTAGTAAAATGTGTTTGTTGCATATTATCAATAAGCACTCAATATGTGCTGAGTAGTATATTTGACACTGTGGACATACACATTAACTGTCTTCTTCTTAATCAAAATCTTTGCGGAAAGTAAATAGTTGAATGGGCACCAAGAAAGAAGTGTCTTATGGGACATATGCAAATTATTTTATAGACACGTGCTGCATACATCGATTGGAGGACTTGCTGTTTAAGACTAAGTATAAATAAAGAGATACAGAGAAACAGAAAAAGGAAATGTTTGATAAATTATACCATCTTCAAGAATCTGGAGGTCAAGGGAAGAAAAACATGGTTTGTAGAGAGAATTGACAAGCGTGTCAGTGTGCTGGAAATTGAGGCGATAGTGAGTTAGGGATTGGGTTGCACTAGCAAACCGGGAGTTTGCATACAGTTATAAAGACAGTACCAAGCAGCTAAGTTTTGCGTAGGAGAGTAATCATGTCAATATACATCTTTGTAGTATTAGCTCCATAAAATAGAGAATGGATGGAGCTAGAATAAATCCAACAAACTGCTTAGCAATGTTTGCAGGCAAGCATGTAGAAATGCTGTGTGAGCAGGGCATCTAAGCAGCAGGAGTGGATAAAGCAGAAGGGTGTGGCCAGTGGGATGCTGGCAGAATGTGCCAACAATTGAAGCTTCCTGGTGTGTGTGGACTACCTGCTTCCAAGAGGATGTGTTCAACAGGCAGTTGGAGTATGGGCCTGATGTTCTCAGGAGAGGAAGATGAGTAAATGATGAAAGTAGAGAGAAGTGTTCACTGTACAGAACATTGGCATCATTAGTTAACATTTAAGGACAAAGAGGATGGGGAGGCTATGAAGAAGATAAAGCCCCTAGAGGGGTAGAAGGAAAATCAGTAACGTCTGACAGAAAAGCCAAAGTAAGAGAGGGGTTTTATAAGCAAAACGATGGCTTGCTGGCATCATTGTGCTGGAAGGGTGGAGTCACCAAGAGAGAACTTGTCCTCTTAAAGTCAGCGAAAGGTCATTAGTGACTGACTCATGGGAGTGCTGAATGAGCCTGACTTGAGAGACTGAGGGTGGATACTGTGAGTCCATTCAAAGGTGTCAGCTGTGGTGAGACTAAAGGGTCAGTTTGACTGGGGAGTTTTTATTTCATGTGGGAGCATGCCAACAGTTCTGATGTTCACACAGAGGAGGTTGCAGAGGAGCAGAGCTTGGTACTACAAGGGTAAGTAAGGTGGAGGTCAGAGAAGAGTAGATAATCACACAAGTACTGACACATCAAAGAGAAGTCCATCTCTGCCACTGCGGTATGAGAGGAGGTGCAGGAAGGTTTGGAGGTTTGATGGTAAGAAATTGGGTTCTTATTCTCTGATATGATAGGATTTCTGGCGAGGGTGCTGGGGTTAGTGATTGTGGTATTGTACTTTTAGAAGGGAAATCACTTGAAGTATTTATATATAGACCAAGGGGCCTGAGAAAAGGGAAGGGAGGGAGGTTGGAGGAGATAGGAGAGAGAAAGGGAGTGAAAAGAGAAGAGATTGAGAGATTAGAAACACAGAAAACCTTGCTAGCTTGAAGGCCCAGTTCATATTGGTGTGTGCCGTCATTGCGGCACCAGTATGCCTAGATACACATAGCTTTCCTGCAGCAGCAGTCAGTAGAGCAGAGCTCTGGATAAGCTAGGCTAGCTGGCTCTCAGTCTCTTTCTCTGCATCTCCATCAGAAGCATTACATGTTACCTGGCCACTCCTTTTCAATCTCTTCTCCAAAGGAAGGAAACAAAAGGCTTTCTTAATGCCAGGCACATGGTTTCCTTTGTTCAGTATTGAATCACTGTCTTTCCAGTCTTCTTAACCTCTTCCATAGTGGCATGTCTTAGTTGAAGTTCTGTGGTATTGGAACCACACTTGGTCAGTTGTGGGTGTGGGGGTGTGGGTTTCTCATATTTGTCTGTCACACACAGCAGGAACAGGTGCAGGCCTTTGTTTGAACACTGGTTCCTGTAATTGGACCAACATTTCACTACAGTTGAGCAAGGTCATTGTGCTGTTCTGGGTTTAAGGCTGGTCTCGTATAATGTTAAAAAAAATCAAAATTGTGATTTGATTGATAAGTGATGGATTTAAGGTATTTAGATCTAGACTGTCTTTTTTTGTTTTTTCCCTAGTAGAGGAGTTGAACTCAGAGTCTTGTGCGTACCAGGGAAGTGCTCTAGTACTAAGCTGTTTCTTCAGCCCTAAATTCTCAGCTACCATTTAGACACTATCAAGTCTTCTTAGCTGCTGACATCTGTATAGATGTGTGCTGCTTATGAATACAAAGCAGTGTGAATGTCATCATAGATATCTGTTCATATTGGATAAGTGGCTTAAGAGTGAGCTTTTAGTTTTTCTCTTATTATTTTTTATGCCTATTTCATTTTTGCTCTTTCTTCAATAAGTTACCTTAAATCTACAGCACAGTGTTCGCAAATGACTTTGGCACACTATGTCCTTTCTGTTCTAGGCCTTAGCTTTTACATGAGCTATCAGAAGAATAGCATTTAACTTGCCCTTGTTCCTCTTTTTCTCTGTGACTCAGGGATTCAGAAGAACAGCTTGGCTTAAAAACCTTTAAGTAAATCAACTTGGAGATATCAAATTAATTGTAGTAATTGGCACATAAATATTTTCGACTAAGTTTGTCAAAAATACAGCATGTGCAATACCTTAATTTTCTTTTAGGTTTTTCTTCATATAACTATCAACATGCTCTTTTCAGCATTTGCTTCATACACAAGAGTCATCGATGCTTAACAATTTTTAAGTCAAGGGGTCTTCTGAGAACTGACAAAAGGCTTATATTTACTCTCCTAGAAAAATGCCTGACTCATAAGCCTTTCTGATCACTGTGTAAAGTGAAACTTACCGAGGGCTGAATTCAAATTCAGCAGACGTCTGGCCATCTTATCTTCAGAGTTCAGAACTCGGCCTTGTGGTCTGAGGAAGGAAGCACACTTGTATTAATGTTACCTTTGACATTACCCAGGGACACTGTTGGTGCTGCTGGAGTCAAGTATTTGAGGACTTAGAGCTCTGCAGATCAGTGGACCAGTGGTAACTTTGTGATTTCCTGTCACTTTTTAAAAGGATTTGAAACTGGAATTGTCTTTTTGTTTAAGCCTGCTTACCCAATACTTAGGAATTGCAAACTACGCTGCCCTCCAGAAAATCAGTGGTGGGCTAGTTAAACAAGCCAAACAAACTATAACAGAAGTAAGTATTGTGGTTTCCACAGAAACACAGGAACAGCACTCAAAAACATTGAAGACTAAGAGAGGGCATGGCAGAGGAAGGAAACCAAAGCCGAACTGAAAGTTAGAAAAGGGCAAGTATCAAGGGCAAATCATAGTTACTCTAGGATCTCAAAAGGGGGTTGGCTGCACACTCAAAGCATAACAGGTAATTTGAACTAGTTGCTGTTGAGGTTGAAGTACTGGGAAAAGAGAGTATGCATAGTTAGGAAAAAAGGCAGAGGCCAGATTAGGAAGTATTTTGGACTTAACACCCTAACATTTTAAACAAAGTAGATGCCGTGACTAGTTTTGTAGTTTTAGACAAGTAGTGGG
Source organism: Pachyuromys duprasi (assembly GCA_028658305.1). Taxonomy (NCBI): domain Eukaryota; kingdom Metazoa; phylum Chordata; class Mammalia; order Rodentia; family Muridae; genus Pachyuromys; species Pachyuromys duprasi. The sequence goes on from CM053764.1 coordinate 35,786,208, forward strand.
CATCAGCATGGGATGGGTTAAAGGATTGAGAACAGAGGGAGAGATTAATATATGTCACTTGTAATTGTTCAGCTGAAAAGCGATAAGGAGACATCCTGGATAACAATATGTCAAATCATTTTGAGGTGAACAGACAGGTTTCTACTTCTAGATTTGAGAGATGGGATGGACAGTAAGGCCATTGATGAGCTAAAGAAAACAGGACAGTGGGCTTTAGAAAACGGAGCATGCATTAGTTTGTATAGGTTAAATTTTGAGGTGCCCAGTTACAGATATGCCTGTACAGAGTGAGTGGTCTGTGTCTTTAGCTCTGAGATAGCTTCATAACCATGTGGGACTTAGCAGCATAGACAAAGCATTCAGAGATAAAGTTACCCAGTAAGACAATTCAGGGCAGGGCTTGGGGTCAGGTAGGTAAAGAGATGGCTGGCAGTCAGTGGGGTGTGCCTTTCAAGGGGCATCTTGAACCTGGACTCTTCTCCCTTGCTGCCTTTGTATCTTCTCTTCCCTTTCTCCTTCCTGGCTGCCTTGTGCCAAGCAGCCTCCTTCACTGCTTACCATGCAGCCTCAGAGCCAGGGGCCACTGTTTGAGACCTTTGAAACTGGGATCCGAAGCAAGCCCTTCCACGTTTAAGTTGATTTCTTTGAGGTATTTTGGTGCAGTAATGAAGAGCATCTTAACATATGGTAATATGAAATTTAGAAGTTTTTGAGATATTTTGGTACCGTAATGAAGAGCATCTTAACACATGGTAATATGAAATTTAAAAGACCGTTTTAATTAATTTTTCCAGCTTGAGTGTTACCTAGAGTAATTGAAGAATATGATGGTATGTGTAATGTTTCCAGAGTTAACACGACTAAGAATGAAAAGTCAAAGACAAGAACAGGAAAGGTGGGATGTGTGGAAGATACACAGTACACATTCACATTCACACACACACACACACACACACACACACACACACACGCACGCACGCACGCACGCACGCACGCACGCACGCACGCACAGTCTACAGGAGACATGAGAGCTGGTAGCCTTGGGGAGGAGAGGGACTTGTGCCCTAGAGAGAAGCAGATGATTTGGAACCTTTAATCTTACTTCTGAGCTGATCTCCCCAGTCACTTGTTTGTCCTTTTTTACCATGGCAGAATGTGCAATTTCTGAGCTTCAGTGTGTTACCTTCTTCTAGAGCAAGTATCCTTGGGAAATTAGCTTTTTGTTTGTATTTGTTACTAAATGTCCCCACTTCTTTCACTAATTTTAAAAATAAAATTTCCAAGAAACTTTCCTCTGAGGTAAATATCTTTTTAAACCCATGGGATTTGAAAACACTGGCTTAAAAAAAACATTCCATTTGATGGCATAATTTTAAAACTTTTAATTTAATATTTTAAATTAATTAAAATAAATTTTAAATTAACTTAAAATTTTTAAACTTAATTTAAGCATTTTAATTTAATAACATAAAAACACAAACTACCATTTAAAATAACCTTAGGTCTATAAATTTATATTCTAAAATATGTACTGACTAGTAAGATTATCATAAGAACTTAGTCCATTTTGCCTGACAGCTGGAAATCAAATCTTATGGTACGTCAGCGCTCTAATGATTTTAGAATGTAATGAATGACATCAGATATAGCTAAAAGTATCCAAATACTTGGGTGAAAATAGAAGCATTAGCACTCTTGAGCTGGCCTGCTAGAAAGGAGTTTTGATGATTGGCTGATGGTCCTTACTACTGTTGCTGTGCCAGGAGAGTCAGGGAACCACAGCCCTTCGGTCAAATTTGAAATAAGCACAACCTAGGTAGTCTCTAGGATATGAAGACAGGTGTGTTGAGTACAGTGGAAGAAACCTGAAACGAGATTTAAACAAACAAACAATGGTTTGCAAAATACCACTTAGTTCATGATGGCTGTCTGCTGCTGGGCATGCATGGGCCCACCCCAATGAGACGCCACTACAGAAAACTAAAATTTCCTTTGCAGATGTGTCAGTTGGAGATGGCTGGTTGGTTAGGAGTGGGAGCCCAGTCTGCTTCACCCCTCTCAGTGCTGGGCATCTGTGTGGTTTCAACCTGTGCTGGGGCAGTGCACGCTACCACAGTCGGCTCTCTTGTGTCTCATGTCCTAAAAGACTGTTTCTTTGAGTCTATATTCCCTCTGGCTCTTAGGATCTTGTGCTCTGTTGGGGAGACTTACCTTTAAGGTTTTTGCTAAGCATCCTAAATTTTTCATTTCCAGCTTTGTTTCACTCTGAGTTTTCTTTAATGATCTCTTCTCTACTTCATATCTTGAACTGTTTTTATTATTGCATTTCACAGTTTTTTCATGCACTTCATTAAGGGATTTACACGTATAGTCTGTAAGGTCCTTGCATTTATAACTGCTGTTTTGGAGTTCCTGTCTTAAGCTATTTTGCTGTAGTAGGGTTCTGATGGAAACGTGTTGTCTTGGCTTTTCATATTCTTGTTTTACACAGTGTCTAGGCAGTGATGATTGAGATGATTCCAGGTTTTGATATTGCGTCTTAACTTTCTTCTCTGGATCTTAGCAAGGTGTGGTGGCTGTGGATTCCCTATTAGAGTTCAGGGACAGTGGGTGTCAGAGAGGAATAGAGGTAGGCTAGTAGCTAGGTAGGCTAGGGGCTGTGGTGAAGAGCCAAGGGGATCTAGTCCATAACAACAGGCAGGATCCCTAGGAAGTTGAGGTTGTGTCCGAAGCAGGGGTTTCTGCAGTAGGAGAAAGACTATATTTTGAGTGACAGGGATGAAAGGGTTGGGGGCCACCCTGTGTCTGTACCAAGTATTAGAGTCTCTAGTAAATGAATGTGAAGTTGGTGGAGGGGGACCTTCAGGCAGGCTGCTATAGGGCTGGCATTGTTAACGGGAGTGATCGATGAAAGAGTACAAATCACCTAATCAGATCCCAGCCTGGTGTGGCTACTGGGGGTCCCATATAGAAAGCATTTCCAGGTATCCTCTGCGGATACAGAGGAATGGAGACAGGACAGCTGGGAGGGTCAGTAGAAAGGAGCAAATATGGGTCCCTGCCAAGGACTAGTGGACTCCCCAAGGAATGCAGCAGGGTTTATTTATCTTTACCACAGAGTAGATTCATGGTCTTAGCAGTGTCTTTAATACTTGAGGCACATTTCTGCATAGTGTGTCAAGAGGGGCCGTTTGCATGCTGAATTGCTGAATGTGTAGGAAAGGACTCAGGGATGTGCTTTCTTCTGAGTTGTATCTGCATTAAGGCATCCTTGGACCACAGGCAGCAGCAGAGAAACTGAGGGTTTGGTTATTGTGGGATACTGAGGAGCAAAATTAAGAGTATGAAGATTACAGGTAGGATAATGACTCATGGTGTCTTCCATGCCATTTTTATATGCTGCCCACACAGCTGGATCTGTGTAAACCTGTCCATCATCAGAACTAGGAGTCCTGAAACTTAAACTGTATGTATATAACTAAGAAGTTTAAGCTCAGGTTTCTCACCAAGTGACTCTATCATCTTAGGACATTAATTTGTCTTAGGTTTAAGTGAAAAATTATGCTAATAATTAGGTTCAAATGCAGGATTGTGAAACTTAGTACATGTTATTTGAATTTAATACAGTTCAATGGATGACAACTTACTACAATTTAAAATATGAATTTTTGATTATTTCAGAAGTTATAAGAATTTATAAAAATGGAACAAAATTTATTTGTTTATTTTCCTTTATTTATTTATTATTTTTTATACTAATTACAGTTTATTTCCTTTGTATCTCAGTTGTAGCCCCCTCCCTTATTCCCTTCCAATCCCACCCTCCCTCCCTCACCTCCTTCCTGCCCCTCTCTAAGTCCACTGATGGGGGAGGTCCTCCTCCCCTTCCATCTGATCCTTGTGGGTCGCGTGTAGTCGTCTTGCCAGCAAAAATGCACACTGACACCAGGATTCTTCTGCAGCAAGCGTTTATTTCAGCAGTAATGGAGGAAGACCCCAAGCCCCAAAATGGCACGGTTTTTATACCCTCTGGGTGGCGTGTTGGTTCCTGATTAGCAGAGGCCAGTCAGGCCATATGACGTACCCGAATGGCGTGAGTCTGGGGCTCATTTCCAGCCCAGGCGCATGTGCAATGACAGTTGTTTACCAGTCAGCCGGCTGGCTGCCTGCGCCATCTTGTAATGGCGTTTGCAGGCTCTCTACAGATCCTTAGCTTATCAGATCTCTTCAGGGTTTGCTGAATGTTCTCTTCTGTAGCCTAGCAAGGCTACTTCTCCCTGGGGCGGAGGTGGTGGTGGTGGTTTGTCAAAGAGCCAGCCATTGAGTTCATGTCTGAGACAGTCCTTGTTCCCCTAACTAGGGAACCGACTTGGATACTGAGCTGCAATGGGCTATAAGTGGGCAGGGGTTCTAGGTTATACCCATTCATGGTCCTTGTTTGGAGAAACAGTCTCAGAAAAGACCCCTGGGCCCAGATATATTTGGTCCTTGTGGAGCTCCTGTCCTCTCCAGGTCATACTAACTCCCCCTTCTTTCATATGATTCCCTGCACTCTGCCCAAGGTTTGGTTATGAGTCGCAGCATCTGTTCTGATACACTGCTAGATAGAGTCTTTCAGAGGCCCTCTGTGGTAGGCTCCTGTCCTGTTACTTGTTTTTCTCCTATTTCCAATTTCCATCCCATTTGTCTTTCTAAGTGAGGATTGATCATCTTACCCCAGGTCCTCTTTCTTGTTTATCTTCTTTAGGTGTACAGATTTTAGTATGTTTATCCTATCTTATAGGTCTAGTATCCACTTATAAGTGAGTATATACTGTGTGTGTCTTTCTGCTTCTGTGATAGCTCACTCAGGATGATCTTTTCTAGGTCCCACCATTTGCCTGCCAATTTCATGATATCCTTCCTTGTTTTCAATTGCTGAGTAGTATTCCATTGTGTAAAAGTACCACAATTTCTGTATCCATTCCTCAACTGAGGGACATCTGGGTTGTTTCCAGGTTCTGGCTATTATGAATAAAGCTGCTATGAACATGGTTGAACAAATGTCCTTGTTGTGTACTTGAGCATATTTTGGATATATGCCTAGGAGTAGTATAGCTGGATCTTGAGGAAGCACTATTCCTAATTGTCCGAGAAAGTGCCAGATTGATTTCCAAAGTGGTTATATGACAACCTACAGTCTGGGAAAGGATCTTCACCAACCCTATATCTGACAGAGGGCTGATACCCAGAATATATAAAGAACTAAAGAAATTAAAAAGTGACAAATCAAGCAATCTGATTAAAAAATGGGGTACAGAGCCAAACAGAGAATTCTTTGTAGAGGAATACAGAATGGCAGAAAAACACTTAAAGAGATGCTCAATGTCCTTATCCATCAGAGAGATGCAAATCAAAATGACCCTGAGACTTCACCTTACACCCATCAGAATGGCTAAGATCAAAAATTCAAGTGACAACACATGCTGGAGAGGATGTGGAGAAAGGGGAACCCTCTTCTATTGCTGGTGGGAATGTAAACTTGTACAACCAATTTGGAACAAAATTTAATACTTTGAAAGTTACTACTGAATACTCCTTACTGTTGGTGTGGAGGTCCTAAGGTGAAGAGTTCAGCATGCATATTTTATGAAAAGTACCTTTGGTTTGTTCATACATAGTTTTGTTCAACAGAGAGTGTGTTAGCATGCTTTCTGGTTGTGCAACAAATGCCTGAAATAGTCAACTTAGAATGAGAAAAGCGTGACGGTTTGGGTTACTGTTTTGGAGGTTATGGCCTGTGACTTACAGCTCATCTTCTTTGCACTGGAAGTAGTTCACCAGGAGTGGAGCACAGTCTGGAGCAACCACTTGACCTAATGGTACAGACATAAAGAAAGTAGAAAGCAGAAGCGCAGGGTCTGGTGTCTCACCACCCGCTTCAAGGAGACTAAAAGACACCCTCTTTTAAAGTCCCTCCACATCATCCACACCCCTGCTCCCTACAAAGCAGTGCCAGGCTGGGCAAGCTTTAACACAGGACATTTCAGATCCAAACTCTTGTAGGAATTGTGGATACCTAACACTCATTTGTATAGTTTGGGCCACTCAGAGAGAAATGACTTACCTAACTGTTCATGCTTGAACTTATAGCATCGCTGTTGTTTTCTTCTTTTCCTTTTTTTTTTTCTCAAAAAATATTTCCACAGGGATTTTTTTTATTTGTCTTTTAATTTTTAAAATATCTACTTTTAGAAAGTTCAACAGACAGTTACTGTAATTAAGGTTCTATCCTCGCGGCCACATGTAGCCTGTTTGTTAACTTCATGGACTCTTAGATGCCATCTTGTTTTTCTGTTCCCTTCCCATATTAAGCTAATTAAGTCATGCTTCAATCATGTTTTTAGAGATAAAAGTGAAAACTGTTTTGGTGAGAACCATAAATTAGGGGATTAACTTTGTTTCTCCATAAGTTATACTGGGCAGATTTTAATAATAAATCTAATAAATGATACCCAAATATTTTATCACTTGATACATTTTGCTTCTGTTTTATTATAGCTTTGGCTTCATTTATAGAATTCACATTTTCCATTTCTTTCTCAGTGATAAGCTCAGTTTGTACATCCAAAGCATTAACTACCATGCTGAGCTCACTGCATACCAAAGCTAACGCTTGGCTTTCCAGCCCCATAGCCTGCAGCCCCTCAGGTTGTGCAGTCTGTCTTCACAGAAGTCCAGAGGCTTGTGCCCTTAGAGCTCTTGGGAACCCAGGACCGGGCTAAGTAGCTCACAGTAAGACCCCTTCAGGACGGGCAAATTAAATATCCCAGTGAATCTTCCTCTGAGAGAGAAACTGGTTGTCATTGTATGAGCTCAGGGGTATTTGTGTATTTTAATGATTTATGAGATACAACTTTCATATTTTGAACATTTAGCAATTGATCAATTTTCAGATCAACCTATCACTGTTTTAAGATTCAGTCACATATGTGCAATGGATGGTATGTTCCCCCCCACCCCCGTGAGCTGTATATGACATATGTAATCCAGATAAGATTTTATATATTACTAGAAGAAAAAGTATTTTTCAGTTCATGAAGGATTCAGTAAAGAGCTCTGGCTTTAATGTCCTTATTTTCTAAATTATTAAATGAGACTATAAAAGTTAAGTAGTTTGTCTACTATTCCCAAGTCAAGCATTGCATCAGTGCCAAATGTGGAATAAAACATGTCAGGCCACAGAGGAGGACAGTGCAGCCAGCTCTGAGGAGACTAGATAAAAACATATCAGGCCAGAGAGGAGGACAATGCAGCTAGCTCTGATGAGATTGGATAAGCTAGAGTCAGAGGGAAGGGGAGGAGGACCTCCCCTAACCATGGACTGGGGGAGGGGCATAGGAGGACTTGAGGGAGGGAGAGTAGAATCGGGAGGGGAGAAGGGAGGGAGCTACAGCTGGGATACAAAGTGAATAAACTGTAGTTAATATAAAAAACAAAAATTTAATTAAAAACATTTGATCTTCCTGTTGCTTTTTTGGTATGTTTTGTGTTGTTAATGTCAGTTGTTCCCAAATATTAGGGTGATAATCATAATGCTTTATGGTCCATATTGGTGACAAAACATGATTGAGCCTTATAAAGAGATAAATATCTTTCCTACCTGTAGTTATTTGAACTCAACAAACATAGTTATAAAGTAGGTGATGGCTTTTTAAAACATGCATAGCATTGAAGTTTTCTCTACTGAAATTGGTTTTTAAATGTCATGATTATATTTTAGATTATTATAGACTTAACTATAAAATGCAGTTTCTAAAATAAAACACCCTATTTTCTGAGCTTTCTTTGACATATTTCCTTCTATCTTTTGCTGGCCTCTCTTGGTTGTATAATCTTTGGTTCCATAGAGTAAACAGGTGGATGCATGTGTCCTAGTTTGTTTCTCTGTTGCTGACCAAAAGCAGCTTGGGGAGGAAAAGGTTTATTTGGCATATGCTTTAGGTTACCATCAGCCCACACTGGAAGGGTCAGAGCAGGAACTGAGACTGTAGAGGAATGCTACTTACTGGCTTGTTCCCTCTGCTTTGCTGAGTTATCTTTTTATTCAGCCACGACCACCTGCCCTGTAAGGCCCTCCCACGCCAGTCACTAATTCAGAACATGCCCTGCAGACATGGCCACAGACCAGTGGAAAGGAGGCCGGTTCTGTACTGAGTCTTCCTCTTCCCTGCTGGCTCCAGTTTGTGTCAAGTTGATAAAACTAGTCAGCGTAGCATGGGCAGAATTTATACTTAGCTGAGGTGCTCCAGGACGGCCTAGAGCAGGGCTTGCTATGGTTAAAAAGTTCTGTGGGACAGGCAAGTGTTTTTTAGGGATGCATTTTCTAAACCTTTATTAGAGAAAACCACATTTCTCTAAAGTAACATGTATAATCTTATTCTTATATTTTATTAACTTGTTGATTATCTGCAAACTTGCTCTTGTAAACTTTTGATTGCCCACTAAATTTGTTAGGGAAAAAACAGAAAAACTAAAATTGTTTAATGTTATAAGATAAATATTTATATGTGTAGATGAAAATTCTTAATAATTTTTAGGACATACTCAGTGAGAACAATGATCATGTAATCTGGTGTTTCATATGTGATATGCCAAGAGAGGTGCAATGGCAATCCTCTGACCTCAGCACTGGGAGGCAAAGGCTACAGGCTGTCATCGCTTACACCCAGGCTAGATGAAACTTTATGTTAAAAAATAATTACAGAATAAAGTTACAAAATAAAGTTGCAGAATAACTTTTGGCAGACATTTCACAACAATTACTATGGAATGAAGGAGATTTGAGAGTAAGAAACACCGAACTGTTTATCATGATGCTGTGTACAGTGTTCTGTGACTGTAAGCACTGCTAAGTAAACACTGCTTTTAGGGCTTCACATTTCCTTGGGAACTTGAAGGTGGGCAATCATAGACTAGTGTACTTGATTGTACACCTTACCCACGTGGGAGTCTGGCTGTATTCCTGAATCTCTAGGAATCTCTTTCTTCTTATTTTGCTGGGTTTCAGGGAAGCCACATTCCGTTTTAACAGCTTTCATTCTTCTTGAACTTGACTTACTTTTCTCTTTATTATGTTTTTATTTCTCTTCTATTGTAGGATTTTAATAAGTTGGAAAAATAGCTTTTTCACTTAATTGAAGAAGGGATGATACATAAGACACTGAATGGTGGCAGTGCTTAGTCCCGCAGGGCTGTCTTCTTAAAGGCAGGCCTGCTGAGTTATCATCTCCATTGCAAGGCTCACAGTGTTTTCTTCTGTTAAAAGAAAGAACCAGGCAGACTCAATGTGCATTCAAAGGTCAAAGGTTACTCCTGTGCCCGCACAGGATATGTAATGCATCTTACTATGCAGCAGACATGTGTTTGTGCTGTACGATTTAATATCAGAAGTCAAACCATGTGGGAAGAGAAAATTATTTCTGAGCAGTTAAAACAAGTTCTTCTGAGTCTTTCACAGCAGGTAAGCTGTGGCAGGGTGAGTGTGACTATTTGAGTTAGTGTGCCCTTTACTTTGTAGGTATAGAAGATTGGCGTAAAATGACTTAAGGAACCTTTGTTCTTAAGCAGTCCTCACAGCTCCCCACACTGGTTTCCAGTCCTTGAGCATGGTCACGGCTAGACACAGCTGAAGGATGACCAGGGCCTCTTTCTTTTTTCTCTTCCTTCCTTCCTTCCTTCCTTCCTTCCTTCCTTCCTTCCTTCCTTCCTTCCTTCCTTCCTTCCTTCTTTTGAATTAGGACAGTAAAGGAGTTGGGATGTTTTTTATAGTTTCGAAGTTATTAACCTATTTTCACAATTGAAAAAGGAAAATTGGAAATTTTAAGAAAAATCTCGTTTGATTAGTGTGATATGCTGGTTATGGTAGTGGCTGGTGAGCTGAGCAATAAGATTGCCTTGCAAAAAGGAACAACTTTTTTATTATTAGTTACAGCAGGACATCATTTATATTTTTATTCTCCTGGGAGCCTTGACTGAAGCATTGTTTCAGCTAATTGTCAGTCGTGTGAACAGAGTGAAGGTTTCTAACAACTTATTCATAAAGGTCTAATCCTCAGGACCAGAGAAAGCCACATTGTTTCAAAATTACTTTATCCTTTTAGGGCAATGCTTAATAGGTTAGAAAAACGTTTAGGTAAAATGCAGTTATGTCATGAAGAAACCTGTCTGAACTTAAATCTTTCAGAGTAATACTTGTCCTGAAGAAGAGAGAGTTTATAAAGAGAGAGTTAAGCGTCTTATGTTTGTTGACTTGTGGTTTCTCAGCGTATCATATTAATGAGTTTTCAATGTTCCATGATTACCTTTCAGTGTATTTTGGGATCTCTACTGTGCAGCTCCAGAGAGACGCGAGACGTGTGAACACTCAAGCGAAGCAAAAGCCTTCCATGATTATGTAAGAGAACATACACTTTGAAAACAAAATTTCATTGCCAGTTTTTTTCTAACCGCTGCTCTTAAAAAAACGTTTAACTTAATTCCATGGTACATAAAAAATGGCTGCTAGTTTAAAAGGTCCATAGAAAATGATGTTTAACTTTGCCGAAACTTAGAGCGTAGGAATGAATCCTAAGTATGAAAGGTACTTGTCATTAGGCACGTATGACTTGTAAAACCTCAGATTCGTGCAGTCATGTGTTTTGCAATCTTATAATCACAGTCTGACTGAATTGTCTCTTTGATGGGGTAGAGGGTGGAGAGGTGATGCTGGAGATCAACCACAGGGCCTCACGCTTGGTAGGCAAGTACTCTACTACTAAGCTGCATACTCAGCTCATAAAATTTCAGATGTATATAAAGGAAACAGCATTTCTTTACTTAACAATTTATCTTAATCTTCATATAAATAAAAAGCTCTTTTGCACAGAAGATAAAAAAAATACTGAATTAAAAATAGAGACTTTTTCTTTTACTACTTCTCCAGAATTCTGGTTCTCAAATATAATTTATTGGAATTAAAGGAAATATTAAAGAAGAGACCAAAAAATTCCAGGAAAAATAAAAATGTAATTTATTAAAAATTCTTAAAGAAAGGCAGTAGACTTCCCTAGGCTTAAGTATTCTTTATAAATACTAATCTCACTTTAGAACAGATTATATCAAAGTAAAAATTCTTTAGGGAACAGTTATGTATAAGATGGTCCCATGAGGGATCTCCTTGTAGAGCTGATCAGAGAAGAAATATTGATTGAATCTGGGATGGAAGAAATTCTGCCTTACTTTTCTGAAGCTAGTCGAGTCTGAAGCCTCACAAAATACCTATGGTACATGCTTAACTTAACCAGATGGATACATGTCTTGATGGTAGAGTGAAACATCATTCTGTACAAAAATCTTTAAAAATGAGAAGTAGGTCTTAAAAGAGAAGCATGCTTTATTCTTCTAAAAGAAAAAAAATCAGTTAAAAACTAAGAGACTTGTCTAGAAAATGCAGAAGCCCTAAAACAGTAGTAGAGGAGTGTGCAGGTGTGAGAGGTTAAGTTATTGGGTATGTGGTGGCACCTGTGCCCTAGCTGATGGCTTGTTGTGACCGCTTTATCTGGTACCAATTGTCTCCTCAGCTCCTGGGATGAGGAGAGGGAATGACTGTTGCTGAGCACAAAGGGAAAGGGAGAAATAGGCAAATCATCAGGCCTCTGAACACTGTGTTTACCTGAACAGTGTTGTTTTGCCTTTTACACTTGTGCAGTGACAGAAAGGAGAGCATTGCACCACCATGAAGATTCCAAGGGATCTGCATAGAGTTGGATTCATCATCTCTTCTGTTCCTCACACCAGGGAAGACATATGCAGAGACTGGTGTTATCATTAAATTGTAAACCTATCTTCTAGTTTTTACAACTGGAGGGCATTAGAAAGAGCCAGTACTCTCTTACTAAAGAAAATTTAACATCTCAGTTTATAGCTTAAGACCAGAGAGATGGCTCAGTCACCAAGAGTAGTCACTGGTCTCCCAGAGGCCACTTCCTGAGTGTGGTTCCCAGCACTGTGTGTGTGTGGAATCTCACAACTGCTTGTAAATTCATCTCCAGGTGTTTGACACCCCCCTGGCACCTGTACACACATGGCACATGCATACCCAAGTAAATCTTTAAAACCAGAAATCCCATAGTGTGTGTGGAAAGAGCTGCCCTGCTGCTTTTCATGGAGACTTTCTAGGGAACACTGAACTCATTTAGAGACTGACTTTACAAACAATAGGTAGATAAAAGCAAGCACCTCACATTGCCACAGCTGTGACAATCATTCTTGCATTCACACGGGCTTCTTGAGTGTCTATAATTATAACTTGTCGTGTTTTTAGAAACTCATTTATTTTCTGTAACTTGATTATAGAAACTTTCATGAGTATTTCCAGATTCTTGAATAGTACACTTTGTGAAATAGATCAGTATAGTTTATGTCTCGTGTATACAAGGAGCTTGAGAGACTTGGGGCAGAAGAGGGGCAAGGATGAGTAGAGTGATCTTGGTAACATTCTAATATGTCATGGTTTTTAGAGCCTATTATGCAAGCATTTCCATATTATAATTAATGTTTCTTGATTTATGGTAGTTCCCAAGGAAGCATTCTGAATTATATTTTCTCTTCAATGGCTAAATTCTTTAGAGTAAACAAATTTGTTTATTAACTGTAGAATAAACTTATTTGTATCTGTAAATTGCCAGGTGATTAAAATCTACATCATCTTTTATTAGCTTTTATCTACATGATTGAAATAAAATGATCCTACTCTTAAAAATGAAATAATAAAAGCTTAAAAAGGAAAATAATGAATATTACTCTCTAACTAACATGCTAATTATCTTTTCATATTTTGGGTCATTTATCTTTAGGTTTTGTTTTGTGTAATTTGTATAATATACATATATATATAGAGGTTAATAATGTTATAGCCAGGAGAATTCCTTAAAACCATTTTTACTTTTTGGTAAGTTTTTATTTCTCTTCTTAAAATGGACAATAAAAATTTTTGTCAAAATGAAATATGAACTTTAATGGAAACATGTTTTTCTGCAACCACAATTAGGCATTTAATGTTTCTCATGAAAATTATCTTTGGTTTTGAATGGGTAGGTACATATGAAAAGAAATATATAAACTGAATAAATATAATTTTGAAACATTATTTATGCTAAAACACCTTACTGTGTCATTATTGACATACAAACAACCAGAGATGGGCATGTCCGCTCACAGTGTTCTCACAGGCGGTCTTCCTCATTACCTGTAAAGATTTCTCCCCCTTTTTTTCCTCCGCCGCACTCAGAGCAAGCACTTAATGTAAGGTGCGCTCTTGGGCAGGCTTTGTATGAACTGCAGTGTCATTAAGTATATGCACTGTGCCTTACAGTGCATCTCTAGACCTTCTGAGGGGACAGGACTGCAGTGTTCTGTATTTTTTACCAATGCCTCACCGTTTCTCCTGGGATGGGCACTGCTCACAATCAGAGTGAGTCTCCACCTCTGTTAAAACTATAGAAATGCCATTATGAACATGCACTCAGATGTGCCACCAAGGTGGTATTCTAACTCCAGTTAAGTTGGCAGTCAACAACTACTTCAGATGCTTCCATTAATGTCTTTATATTTCAAAAACATCATAAAAAGTACTTATTTAGAGACTGCTTACTTAGCAGAACCTAGTCATATAATTAGGTAAGAAACTCAATACCTATCGAGATGAAGGCCATAATGTAATATATAAATAAAGTGTGCCATATTTAGGAATGTTCAAGGTTTCCGGATTCTCATGTAGTATGTTTCTAAGTATATGCAGTAAAATTTCTGCCTGCAATGTGGAGTCATTTTTAAGAATATTAAAACTGTAGCAGTAGTTTATTGTGGTTAATCTAGGGCTCTGGTAAAGAGGAACCAAAGGAAGAGCTAGGGATAGTACCGCAAGGAAGCTGTTCTGATGGTCTCGGATAAGGTTAAAGCCCTGAATTAGGATGCTGTGAAAGACTTTGAAAATAAAGAGTAAAATGATAAAACTGGTCTCTCTCCCACACACATATACACAGAGATAGCGAGAGAAAGAGAGAGACAGACAGAGAGAGACAGACAGACACATACACAGAGAGAGGTAGAGACAGATAGACACACACATATACACATGCACACACACAGACACACACAGACACATTTACACAGTATTTGCAGTTAGGAGCTGAAACTTGTGATGCCATGATCAGAATTGCCAAACTGAGAAGATCATACAGAAGATGAGTTAAGCTATAATAATGGACAATTTAATAAGAAACACTGAGGCCTGAGGAGAGAAATTTAAGAAAAATGCTCACATTTAAGGAAAAAAATATCATTCAGTCAGATGGGCAGTGATACAAGTCAGTGAGGGGTGCTAATTAGTCAGTGCTATAGCTGCATGTCCTGTAGTGCAGCAAGCTCTCAGATTGTCCCTGTGTCAGGATGCTTCCAGAGTGTTTCCTGTATCTCAGGGCACTAATACAAATTGTTTGGTGTTATATTAGGCCTTGGGTCCCTTGACCTTCAAAAGGTTGATGAAGTAAACTGTAAGGTTCAAACTGTATCAATGCCTGAGTGGTTTCTATAGGCTCCAGCTTTCTTTTAAAAGAAGTCATGTATTACATGGCACAGGAGAGATTCAAATATTGGAGGAAATGAAATGGACCCAAATGGCTTGTTTTGAACCTTAGAATAATAGGTAGCGAGATCTCAGTATATTAGCACTCTTTCTTCTTTGCAACTGTTTTAGGAAGCATATATTAAACTGTCAGTTAAATAAAGAACAGCGTAAAAATGTAAATTGTGAACAGATTCATAGCCAAAGCATATTATTAGCTCTTAGAATATATTCCTGAGGGACATAAGCACACTTAAAAACTAAAAATATATATCATGTTCAATTTGTTTTTTTATTTAATTCATACTCAGTATAATTTGTTGAAGGCATGAATAGCTGAAATAATGTCCATTCTGCCATAGGAACATTGTACCAGTGTATATTACTTCTGTGTCCTTCCTTCCTTTCTTTCTTCCTTCCTTCCTTCCTTTTTCTTTTCATTCATTTTCTTTTCTCCTCTTCTCTCTTCTCCCCTCTTCTGCCCTCCCTTCTCTTCTCCTTTTCTTTTCTTTCAACTTGGCATAAGCCAAAAGTGATCTAGGAAGAGGAAAGCTGAGTTGAGAAAATACCTCCGTCAGATTGGCGTGTAGGCATACGTGTGGAGCATATTCTTAAATGATGACTGATTGGGTCAGGTGGCCCACTGTGCTGTAAGAAAGCAGGTAGAGTAAGCATCATTCCTTCATGGACTTTGTGTCAGTCCTTGTCTCTAGGTTCCTGTTTTAAGTTCGTGCACTATGTTCCTCAAGTGGACCGTGACACGGGAAACATGAGCCAAACAAACCCTCTCCTCCACAACTTGCTTTTGGTTGTGGTCTTTATCACAGCAAGAGAGAGCACAGCAGAACACTTTCATTATTATTTTCCCCTGCTTGTGCTATCTTTTATTTTATTTTTGATTTTTTTTTCTTTTGAGACACAATTTCTAAGGATAAGAAATCCTGGCTGATCAGAGCAGATATTAAGACTCGCGATCAAGCCTCTGACAGAAGGCGAGAAGTAATGATAGATATGGGGGAGGTTGGTGAGACTTGGGGAGAACAAGAGCTCCACAAAGACCAAACTGAGCAGGGCACAGGGGTCTTGTATGAGACGGTTTCTACAATCAAGGGCCATGTGTGGATGTGGCCTGGAACCCCCGCTCAGATGGGGCCCATGATAGCTTGGTGTAGGACTGAAGACCCTATTCAGGGAAACAGGGACTGTTTCAGTCATGAACTTGATGTCTGACTCTTTGACCCTCCCCCATACAAGCCGGGAGTGACAGACTGGCTAGATCCCAGGGGAGGACATTGCAGCCAGCCCTGAGGAGACAGGATGAGCTGGGGTTGGATGGAAGGGAAGGAGGTCCTCCCCTGTTGGTGGACCTGGAGGGGGCGGGGAGGAGAGAGATGAGGGAGGGAGTGGGAGGGAATGAGGGAGGGGGCTACGCCTGGGATTCAAAGTATCTAACCTGTGATTGATATAAAAATAAATAAATTAAAAAAAAAAAAAGAAATCCTGGCTCTCCTGGAACTGGAACATGCTTTGTAGACCAGCCTGGCCTCAAAATCACTGACACCCTCCTGCCTCTGCCTCCCCAGTGAAGGGATTAAAGGTGTGTGCTACCATGCCTGGCTGCTTATTTCTATCTCACACCTCTCCCCTTCATTATCATTACTTTAGAGAAGGTAAATTATTTGGAGCTGGCCATATAATAATATGTAAAGGAAGTAGAAAAAAATTTGAATGTCACAGTTGACTTGTGTCTTCTATACTGTAATAGATATAGTTACTGTTTGATTGAAAATTGTAATTATTTTCCGTGTGTGAATATCTCATTACAAGCACATTCAACAAGCTCTTTCCTTTTTTGCTCTTCAGTGTAGAATAACCTCTTCAGTGCAAACTTGAAGTTATAAACATGACCGTTTCTATCACAGTTGATTCACCTGTATACCATTACCTATAATCACAGATCTTTGTTTTCCATGTGCTTTTGATAAATTTTCCTCCCATTGGGCTAGCAATATAGCTCAGTGGGTAAAAATGATTATAGTGCAAGCCTGGTAACCCAGGTTCAATCCGTGGAACCCATGTAAAAGTGGAAGGTGAGAACCAGTCATACAGAATTGTCCTCTAAGTTCCACACATACTCTGTGCCATGAGTGCTGCCATCATGCATGCACGTGTGGACCCTGACATGCTCACTCTCTCTCAGGTGCTCTCGAATAATAATAATAATAATAATAGATTAAAAATTCTCTATAGGCTCTACATACTTTTTTAGAGGTTTAAATATTCCCTCCAGAATACTTGGGTTATTAAAAATACAA
The DNA here is from genome assembly GCA_028658305.1 of Pachyuromys duprasi. Classification (NCBI taxonomy): domain Eukaryota; kingdom Metazoa; phylum Chordata; class Mammalia; order Rodentia; family Muridae; genus Pachyuromys; species Pachyuromys duprasi. Next base: position 35,803,167 of record CM053764.1, read on the forward strand.
GGAGGGCAGCAGAATATTGGAATTCCAATAAGATTTTATGTTTGAAATATAGGAAGAACTTACCTGTTTGTTTGCACTTCTATATTTGTAATTATGTATTTATTTAGTCGTAGGGAAAGTGAAGAGGGTGGTGCATTGCAAGTTCTTGTCTTGGTAGGATGGAGGGTCAAATGGGAGGGTTGAGATCAAGGTAAGCGTGAGGTAGCCTTGGGGCCAGGTCCTGTAGACTTTGCTCTTGCAGACCTCATCATTTCGGTCAGTTCTCTGACAGAGCTGTTCAGATGCCTTTTACTGCTTGGTTTCTCATCAGATTGTTCATTTCCTGGGGTCCCTGGAAAACTCGGAGAACAGCTACATGTTTGTGTTCTTTGAGAATGTTCAGGTTTATTTCGTCAACATCTCTGAGTTTTTAAGAACAGTTGTTGCTTAGGGAACTTTGTGCATTTTCATAACCAAATTCACAGTTAGCCATACAGCACCTAGATTGTTCTGTGTAAAGATGCACACCTGTTAGTGCATATCCAGAGATCTATCGGCCTTGTACTCATTTTCAAAATAAAAATAGCCACAGACCTTCTTAGATGCCTACGGGCTTGGGTCCCATTGCCCGCGTACTCTTCCAGTAGATTCTTGGTCAATAATGGATTCTTTTCAAAATCAAGTTGTATTAACTAGTCATCAACTTTTTACAAGTTCCATTGGGCCACACTAAACTCTCTTTTTTAGGCAATGAAACAGAGGCTTTGGGTAAAGCGCATTGACAGAACATTTGCCTAGTATGCAGGTACCCATTTTATTATCTTCAGCATATTTCGTGATCTGTCCCTCTCTACTTAACCTTTCATGGGAAGAGGCAAGCTTGCCCTACTCCTTCATTTAGATCAGTTCAAATTCTGTCTCTTTGGTAAAGACTTTTATCTTCTCTCAGTTGATTCCTTTTTTGGCATAGAAATGTGAGACTGGCTTTTACTATCCTCAATTTGTTGAGTGTTCAAACCACTAAAGAAAGGTGTTTTCACATTTCTGCTTTTTAATATGCACAGAGTTAAAGTAATAGCATGTTTTCCCTCTCATACAATGTTTCCCTCTCATACAATATTTGGAGTGATAAAGAGGTTCATTTTCGAGTTCAGACTACCTGTAAGTCATATGGTAACACTAAGCTGTTATATTATACAAAATTCATCTTTTTTGTATGTGCTCATTATATTTTGCCAAACAGATATAATAATAGAGTAGAAGCCATAGGCCAAATTTAGAAAGTTTAGCTAGCATAAACATCACATGACTCAGATAGTCTTATCATTTTTTATCCAGAGACTCCAATAATGAATAATTATTACATTTTTCTACTCTTCTAGGCTTTTTGAGGATGTATGTGTGTATGTGTGTATGTGTGTGTGCATGTGTGTGTGTGTGTTTATATGTTTATATATAAATGCCAGGGATTGAAACCATGACCTCCCTCATGCTAAGCAATCATCCTACCACAGAATTCCATTCCCAGTTCCACGAGATGTGATACTTGTTTTTAAATGCATACTATTACCACGTTAGAATAATTTGTTAGGGGTAGCCCCAATGGTTGTCATCTTGAGCTTGGCCAATCCTTTAATATCAATTGTGTGTTCTTACATTTTCTAAAGATAAATGCAGTGATAAAGATAAAGATAAGTGCTCTCCATAGTGTGGTTTTGTCATCCCATCGTCCACAAAATCTGATACCAGACTTCTCTAAGCTAACTTTAATGATTCTAATTACTAGGCTGTTAATGACCCTGAGTCAGAAAGGGCCCTGTGCTTCCATCCTCCCCGCTGGGATACTTGCTCTGTGGCTGTATCTTCTTAGGATTATCTCTCTCAAAATACAGGGCACAATTTGTGTAAAGATCAGTCAGAAGGCTGTAGGTCCAGGGTACATGCACCTTACCGCATATCAGAATAATTACTGAGCATTCACATTCCATGCTATTCCTTACCCTCTCCAAGACTTTGAATGAGAATATCTATTCATTTTGTTGATTTTGTCTGAGTTACTTAGGCATTTCTGGTGTACCGAAGGCTTGATATCGATGCTTTTTAGTCATGGCTGTTTAGTTTGAACAAAAAAGGAGCTCAAGCATAGATTAAGAACTTCATTTGCAGGGCTGGAGAGATGGCTCAGTGGTTAAGAACACTGGCTGCTCTTCTAGAGGACTGGTGTTCAATTGCAGCAACCACATAGCAGATCACTACTGTCTGTAATTCCAGAATCCAAAACCCTTACAACAGGCATGCAGGCAAAACACCAATGTACATAAAATAAAAATAAATGAATTAAAAAAAGAACTTCATTTGCATCTCAGCTTTATTTATTTATTTGACTCTGACTTTGGATTGATGCTTTTTAAAAAAACTTTTTTCTTGAGACAAGGTTTCTATATGTAGTCTCGGGCTGTCCTGAATCTGGCTGTTATAGGCCATGCTGGCCTCAGACTTACAGAGATCTTCCTACCTCTGCCTCCAGAGTGCTGAGATTAAAGTAGACATTGTCATCCCCAGCAGGACAGATATTTAGTTAGGAAGTGACTTGTAGTCTTGGAGAAGGAGAAAGTGTTTTGCTTTGGAATGGGCATGGGTATATGATTGATATTTTAAGTAACTTTCATATGTTTTTAAAATTCAGAAACAGTTACAAGAAATATTAACAGATCTCATACCATTTCAAAAATGTATCCTCATAGTAACATCTTATACAATACTAATATAATAATTATACTGGAATGGTTACCTTGAAATAGTCTAATGTTTTATTGAAAATTGAATGCTTACATGTACTTCAGTATATGTATTTTAGCTGATGAGACTTTTAGCATAGGTTATATTTACAAATCTACCTATCTGTTAACATACAGAGCAAGTTTACCTCCTGTGGCTTTTTTAATTTCTACAGCTGCCTTGTTAATCTGTTATTAGTCCATGCCAGATTTATACTCTAAGTGTATAATGATTGCTTTTTCTAAATTCAGGTTTTATCTGTTAATAAAGGAAAAAATGATTATGTTAGTAAAGAATGCTTTCAGTTCAGGTCTTGTTTTTTCTGTTCTGTCCAGGGGTGGCTCACAGTGTAGGTGCTTCATCTGCATGTCCTTGGGTGTTCAGGCCAGAGTGTGGAGCCCTTTGCTTCTGTGTTGAGTACACAGTTGTTTTTATTCTCTAGTGTTAAGAATATTCAGTCAAAATTAACTGTGGACGTTGCAAGGGAACCATTTATTAAAGAAAGGCAAGGGGGCTGAAGAGATAGCTCAGTGGTTAAGAGCACTGCCTGCTCTTCCAAAGGACCTGGGTTCAATTCCCAGCACCCACATGGCAGCTCACAGCTGTCTGTAACTCCAGTTCCAAGGGATTGGATACTTTCACACTAATGCATATAAAATTTTTTATAAAAATAAATGAATTAATAAAAAAAAAGAAAGGCAGCTTTCCTGACTGCTCTGATATTTATTCATTTTACTATTTTGTTGCTATTTATTCATTTTGCTATTGTGTTGCTAAGAAAAATAAGCAAAATAACTTGTATGGAATTTAGTATTTTTATTTAAATTGTATTACAAAATTTGATTACCAAGTTATTTGTGGCTTTTATCTTTTCCTGTTTTTCTTATGTGTGTAGTTGTTCCTTACAGTAATTCTTTCCAATAATTCTGAATTATTTAACACAATGCCAAAATCATTATGGAAGATTGGTGTGAATCTTATTTTGTAACTAAAATGTGAGCAAAATCAACCACATTGTTAATGTTTTGGGCCTTAAGTGCATCCGGTGAACATTTGTGGCCACAAAACATCTGATAGCTGTGCTGCAACGGATTCATCTAGCTCTATACATCTCTCGTTATTATTTAACACGCAGTTTTTGCCATCTCAAATTTCTTTTTTAATTTTGTTTTTTTTCTTTAATTAAAAGTCTATTTATAGATGTTTCAAAGCACAGCAGTGAGTGCTAAGGAGATAACATGGAAACAGAGCTCCACCCTTAAATTGCTTTCCTTATGGGAAGCACATCACTGGGTGGTCACAGCAGCGCCTGCTCTCACAGCAAAGTGGGCTGCATACTGTGGGAACACTGGAGGCTGAGCAGAGAGCGGAAGGCTGTACAGAGGGGCATGGCAGTTGAGAATTTGTTAAGCTTAGGAAGTGCAGAACACTGGAAGCTCTATCCCTCCCTACATCTGCCCACCCTCCGTAACACCCAGAAAGAAGTGACCATGAAGTGCACATGTGGAGATTACTGTAAAAGGTTATAGGTGTCCTGCTTGGTTTCAAAAGGAAGCGTCTAGAGCCAGCTGGGTAACTACAAACATGTGCTAGACAGGGGCACATATTCTTCCCCACTCCCCTCAAGACCCACTCTCCCTCCCTCGCCCCTCAGAAAAGAGTAGGACTCTCAGGAGCATCAACCAAATACAGCATAACATGCTACCATTAGACCATGCTGATACTCTCATATCAAGGCTGAATAAGGCAACCCGGTAGGAGGAAAAGGGTCGCAAAAGCAGGCCAAAGAGTCAGAGACAGCCCCTGCTCTCTTTAGGAACACTAAGCTACACAACCATAACAGACGTGTAGAGGAGCTAGGTCACACCGAGCCTTACAGGTACCCTGGTCTCAGCGCACTTGAGTCCCCAGCTGCTGATTCTGTAGGCTGTGTTCTTGTTTCCTGGATCCCTCTGGCTCCTTCGATCTTTCCTCCTCCTCCAAAGCACTGCCCAAGTTCCACCTAATACTGGACTGTGGGATTCTGCATCTGCTTCTACCAGTTGCTGGATGAAATCTCTTCAGTTTCTGATGATGGTTCATCTATGCTCCAGTCCCAGCATGTCCTGCCCGAATGACAAACTGTAGGTTGGAGGTTTTGTGGCTGGGTCCCAACCCCTCACTCGAGGCATTGCCTGGTTGCAGAGGATGGCTTGTTGAGGTTTTGTTTCCCAATGTTAGGAGTCTTCGCTAGTGGCACCCTCATGGTTTCTGTTGCACTTGGATTATACTTCACCCCTGAAATGGCCCCCAATTTCAGTCATCTTTCCCAGTATTCTCTTCCTGCATCCCGATCACCTAATTCCTATGTTCCTATCTCTATCCATCTCTGTCGATTCTTGAGATCTATTTCCCCTTCCCAAGGAGATCCTTAAATCCACACTTAAGCCCTCCTTGTTACTTAACCCTCTCTGGGTCTGTTGGTTGTATCATTGATTATCCTTGACATTTTAGCTAATATGCACTTGTAAGTGAGTATACACCATGTTTGTCTCTCTGGGTGTGGGTTATCTCACTCAGGATGAGTTTTTCTAATTTCCATCCAATTGCCAGCAAATTTCATGATGTTATTTTTTTTTTTTAGCATCTGAATAATATTCCATTGTGTAAATGTACTACTTTTTTTTTTTTATAATTTTTTGGTTAAGGGACAGCTGGGTTGTTTCCGGTTTCAGGCTATTATGAATAAAGCCGCTATGAACATTGTTTGAGCATCTTTGGGTATATGCCCCGGAGTGGTATGGCTGGGTCTTGAGGTATATCAGTTCCGTTTGCTTGGAAAATCTTTTTTTCAAACTTTTATTCTCAGATAATCATTGATGTTGAGGTATGGTTTTTGGATGCAGCAGAAGGATGAATCCTATATTCTCATTCATTCTGTTAGTCTGTGTCTTTTTATTGGGATATTGAAACTATCAAGGACCAATGATTATTAATTCCTGATATTTTATTGTTGTTGGTGGTGGTGGTAGTGATATGTTTCTGTGTGTGTTTTCCTTTATTGAGTTTTGCTAGTGTGAGATTATTTATTGCCTTTGTATTTGTTAGTATAGTTAACCTCCTTGGGTTGGAGTTTTCCTTCTAGTACCTTTTGAGGGGCTGGTTTTGTGGCTAGATATGTTTAAATTTATCAGTTAAATTGTTTTCTCCACCTACACTCAAATGTTTTGCTGTGTACAGTAGTCTTTGCTGCCGTCTGTGGTTTCTTAGAGTCTGGAGCATATCTGTCCAGACCCTTCGGCTTTAGAGTCTCTCTTGAGAAGTCTAGTGTAAGATGGGCATGATGGTGCACGCCTTTAGTCCCGGCACTCACGAGGCAGAGACAGGTGGATCATTGTGAGTTCAAGGCCAGCCTGGTCTACAAAGTGAACGGAGTCCAGGACAGCCCAGAGAAACCCTGTCTCAAAAAACAAAATAAAACAAAACAAAACAACAACAAAAAAAAGAGAAGTTGAGTGTAATCCTAATAGGTATGCCTTTATATGTTACCTGGCCTTTTCTCCTTGCAGCTTTTAATAGTCTTTCTTTGTTTTGTACATTTAGTGTTTTGATTATTATGTGGTGAGGGGACTTTCTTTTGTGGTCCAGTCTATTTGGAAGTTCTGAAAGCTCTTTTTTCCTTTATAGACATGTCCTTCCTCAGGTTAGGAAATTTTTTTCTATGATTTTATTAAAAATATTTTCTGAGAAATGCTCAATGTCCTTAGCCATCAGGGAGATGCAAATCAAAACGACTCTGAGATTTCACCTTTCACCCTCCAGAATAGCTAAGATCAAAAACTCTAGTGACAACACATGCTGGAGAGGTTATGGAGAAAGAGGAACCCTCCTCCATTGCTGGTGGGAATGCAAACATGTACAACCACTCTGGAAATCAATTTGGCGCTTTCTTAGACTATTAGGAACAGTGATTCCTCAAGACCCAGCTATACCACTCCTGGGCATATATCCAAAAGATGCTCAAGTACACAACAAGGACATTTTCTCAACTATGTTCGTAGCTGCTTTATTTGTAATAGCCAGAACCTGGAAACAACCCAGATGTCCCTCAGTTGAGGAATGGATACAGAAATTGTGTTACTTTTACACAATGGAATACTACTCAGCAATTAAAAAGGAGGAAATCATGAAATTCGCAGGCAAATGGTGGGACCTGGAAACGATCATCCTGAGTGAGGTATCCCAAAAGCAGAAAGAAACATATGGTATATACTCACTTATATAGACCTATAGGATAGGAAGGTCAAGCTGAAATCTACACACCTAGAGAGGATATA
>CM053764.1:35810739-35821822 GCA_028658305.1 Pachyuromys duprasi
ACAGACCTTACTGTAGGGTTCTGCACTGCTAGATGATCTAAGGTAGACCTTACTAACACAATAGACGGGTTATTGTTCGACACTGCATTGGAGAATAAAGTCTTTGTACTTTAATAGGTGGGTTTTACATAAATATATTACATATATATGTAAAAAGTATATGTACATATATATATTTGATTAAGAAACAAATGTAGACTCTGGCTTAGAGGGAAAATCTCTTATTTTTGGTAATTATTAACCAATGTAGAAGAAAGACTAGCATATTTAAGAGAATTCTTATATATTGGTAGGGCAAGAACAACAGTTGTAAGAGAGAATACTGAGAGAGATGAGCAGGCAAGGAGAGTTTCAAGATTCAATAAGTTTTTTTGCTAAGACAGCCTTGTGCAGCATTGTCCAGCCTGTTCCTGAAGTGCTGCTTTTGTTCAGGTCTCCTGAAAGTTAGGAGGACTAGTCTGAACTACAGCATTGGCAAAGAAAGAAACAATTACATTTTTTAATTCCCTGAGGTCAAATTCGGGTTATTAGGGACTTTGTGTTCCATGATTGTAATGTAATCAGATTTCATATATTTAAACATTCCGTCAGCCATTAGTGTTCAGTATGGAAACAAACCAAGAGAGAAGGGTGCAGAAAGACAGGTACAATAGGAACTGTGGATTCTCATTTTAGAACTCTGCTGAGAGCCTGCTGAGATAATTCTTTCTATCTTTTCTCCTATCAAATATATGGATCCAAAGCATTTTATGAGACACACGTTGAAAATACCACATTGACAGGGAGAGGAAGCCCTCAATTTTTGATTCTTGAGATTGAACCCAATACTTCATGTGTGTTCAGTCCATTTTAGATCTACCAACCAACTGGTGCCAATTCTTTTTTTTTAATTTTTATTTTTATATTAATTAGAGTTTATTCATTTTGTATCCCAGCTGTAGCCTTGTCCCTCATTCCCTCCCAATCCCATCCTTCCTCCCTCATCTCTTCCCATCCCCTCCCCCAGTCCCCTGATAAGGGAGGTCCTCCTCCCCTTCCATCTGACCCTAGCTTATCAGGTCTCATCAGGACTGGCTGCAATGTCCTCCTCTGTGGCCTAGCTAGGTTGTTCCTCCCACAGGGGTTGGGGAGGTCAAAGCGCTAGCCACTGAGTTCATGTCAAAGACAGTCACTGTTCCCCTTACTAGGGAACCCACTTGGAGACTGAGTTGCCGTGGGCTACATCTGAGCAGGGGTTCTAGGTTATAACCATAAAGGTCCTTGGTTGGAGTATCAGTCTCAGACAAAAAAAGACCCCTTTGTCTAGATTTTTTGGTTCTGTTGCTTTCCTTGTGGAGCTCCTGTCCTCTCCAGTTCTATCGCCACGTTCTTTCCTAATATTCCCTACACTCTGCCCATAGTTTGGCTAAGTGTCTCAGTATCTTCATTGATACACTACAGGATAGAGTCTGTCAGAGGCCCTCTGTCTTGTAGGCTCTTGTCTTGTTTCCTGTTTTCTTCTTCTTCCAATGCCAATTCTTTTTTATTCTGGATTCATCACTTATCTAATGGACCTCCCTCCAACTTTCTTTAAAAGTGGATGTTAAGATGTTAAGATTGATGCAAGCTATGGGTGACACAGGTAGAAAGAATCTTTGAAGAACAGGGATCCCTACAAATGATGACTTCATGACTATGTTTTGTTTTCTTTTTCTACTTTTTACCCACAATAACATTTATTTTTACCAAGATTAAGGTGGAGGCGCTGTTTTCAGTTACTCAAAGACATATATATTGCTTTAAAGTTCTTGGTAAGGGCTTGGGTGTTTGTTTTGTCATGTTTTTTTCATATCTAACTTCTGATTTTACCCTCTTCTGTTCTACTTCATAGATTTCCCTGTTTTCTTTATGTCCAGAATTTTCTTCTAGCAAAATATATCTTTTTACATTAATTTTTCTTTATTAATTGCTATGTAAGAGCTTATTTGCCTCTGATTGATATTTTTATGTACTTTTAAAAATCTTCCCTCTGTTTTTCCCTTCTTTCCTTCTTATCCTTCTTTCTCCCAGCATATTAATTTCTAAATTTATAAGTCTTTTGTGTGGGTTTTTTGTTTTTTTGCTCTTCAAGACAGGGTTTCTCTGTGTAGAACTGGGTTGTCCTGGGCCCATTCTGTAGACCAGGCTGACCTTCAACTCACAGAGATTCTGTGCCTCCCAGAGTGCTTGGATTATAGGCATGCACCACCGCACCTGTCTTGTCATTAGGTGTTTAAAAGGAACTTTCTCCAGAATTTAACTCATTTGTAACTTTGAAATTCAGTGGCTATATAACTGTTTCGCAAGCAGGCAGATCCTGATCATCTGATACTGACTCCCATTCAAGTCTGCTTAGTGCTTGCCCTGTTCTCTGTAAGATGAGAGACTCAAGTTACCTTCACGCTCTACAACCTTGTTATAGAAAACGTGGTAGGTGCACTAACAGACCCAAGGGAACTAGGAAGCTCTTGATGGCTCATGCACATTCTGCCCTCTATGTTATTATGGAGTGTATGCTTTAATGTTTTAAGAGCCAAGATTAAACACCATCTTTACAATTTAGTGATAATTATGGACAAGTTACTTTCTGAGTTTCTTTCCCTATATATGAAATAAGGAAAATAATACTTACGTAGAGAATCATTGAGATTAGTGCTACATGCCAAGTTTTGTGTATAGGGTACCTGGTATGTGACATAGTGTGTCAGTAATTTGCTTTTCATCAGATATTAGAAGCCAGTGTATTCTTCAAGTACATGGTGGCAAGGGCAGAAAATAACTGTTCTTTGTGGCTCCTGCCGTCATTGCTTTCATAGATGTGGTGCTTCAGGCTCTCCCTCTTTCCCCTGCACTCCTTTCCCAGTGCACATCTCTATTCATTTCATTTCTACCATCATTATTTTTCTCACATGGATACCTTGACATATTTTCTTATGTCGTAGATGTTCTGTTTGTATATTGACATTCTATTTAGCACTTTTTTTTTCCTGTTTCAATCTGCTTTTCTTATCCTGGTATGAGTACAGGATCTTGTCTGTTTTAAGCAAGTTCTCTACCACTGAGCTAAACCAATCAGAATGAATAATTCATTTTTCTTTTGGCTCACTTCTTCCTTATTAAGAACCTCAAACAACCCTAATGAGAATTGAGAAGAATAAGAACAATGTACTTATGTACAAGGATGAGAATTGTTGCATTGGGAACAAGACTGATACTCTAGCAGCTTCAGAGGTCTCCAGGACCTCAATCTTCAGTGATTTGCTAGAAGGACTCAAAACAGGGAAGCAATCATATTGAGTGCAATGCTTATTAGATAAACAAATAAAAAGAAAGAGTGGGAGAAAGAAGGGGAAGGGCATAAATCTGGAGGAAAGAGGGAAAGTTTATAGAGGAAATTGCAAGAAAGCAAATGGGGTCATGTCCTCCAGTTTTAAACACCACATTGCAACATGGTAGGAGTACTGTGATGGTGTGCATGACCCTGGGTGTGCTGCTCTCCTGAAAAAACAAAAGAGCAACAGAAACCCTACTACTTGTTGATGAGTTGATACTTGACTGGTTTATGCTGAACTCTCCGGACCTGTGTGCCATTAGTCTTAGTACCCACCGGTTTGACTAGAGGCACCCTCTTCATGCCACACACCAAGGGGTCAGATCCTAGAAGGAAAGTGGTACAGACCATCTTGTCTGTCTAGGCCAGGTGTAGTGTGCCACTTCACCATCTTCTGAGTGATACCTACCATTCTAGTGATCCGATGTCAGCCAGATTCCAAACCCTCATGTAAGCCTTCTGAACAAGCTGTCTCAAGCCTCGTGCTTTCTCTTCTACGCACGCAGGTTCACATAGGGAAGTACATATATTCTTTTTTAAATTTGTTTCCTATATTCTTATATAGGAAACAAAATAAATCTTTCTTGATATTAACAAAGGAGATAAATAATTTCATTTTGCTTACTGCCTATCCTAGAAATATGTAGCATATTATAAATGTATTAATTATTTTTCTGAACGTGAAAAATTTAGCAAATTCTTTGATTTCTCTGAATACAACATGTATATTTCAGTCACTTCTAGGTAATGTATTACCACCTGACAGTAAACAAATCCTTAGTAATCCTCTGGACAAAGCTTAAAAATTTTCAGATCAAAGTTTCAACTGTTGTGCCACTCACAGGGAAAAACAAAACAAACAAACAACAACAACAAAAATCCTTTCTACTTGTTGATGAGTTGATAGTTGACTGATTTATGCTGAACTCTCCAGACCTATGTTGTATGCAGAACATTTTGAAGGTGTAAGAACTTAGATGTATCAATAGTATAATTACTGCAATTCACCTGCATCAAACTAGTTTTTGAATATAGGAACTATTGAAATATATATAATTATTATATTAAAAATTTCAAGAATAGTGATTGCTCTGTTTATGTCTGGTATATTAACCCTAATTATGCAAACAATTTGCAATTAAGAGACTAGAAAATAACAAGTCGTCTTTGCTGAAATGAGAGGGAACATTTGGTAGGTAAATATGAACAAAAATGTTACATCTGCTAGAAGGTTAAGAAACTCTTTCTTAGAAATAGTTTTTGTAAGCCGAAAAATGCATGGTAATGCATGCCTTTAATCCAAGCACTTGGGAGTCAGAGGCAGGTGGATCTCTGAGTTCTAGGTTAGCCTGGTCTCCAAAGTAGGTTCCAGGGCAGGCAGGGCTACACAGAGAAACCCTGTCTGAACAAAACAAAACAAAACCAAAAACAGTTAAAAAAAAAAGGAAAAGAAAAGAAAACAAATAGTTTTTGTTTGTATTTTCAGTATTCTTATATATCCATCATATTTGGATAACTATTAGGACAACAATGGCAGCCATATTTCAGATGAGAACTGTATGAAAATTGATATTTATTCATTTTTTTCTGTCTTTCTGTTTGTTTGATTTTTGAAAGAGTTTTGTGTTGCTGTTTCAGGCGTACAAATCCAAGACATGACTTTGAACTTCTGACCCTCCTGCCTCCCTTTTGCCCAGTCAGTACTCTGCAAGCATGGGCCAGCACCCCCAGTTTATACAGTGCCGGGGACCCAGGGCTTTGTGCATTCTAGCAAACATTCCACTCGCTGCATTCACATCTCCAGATACGCAGATGGCTATTTATTACTGTTATGGGAAGATGCACATGTATAGCACCGTGTTTATGGCTGATGAATTAATGTTCAGAGTTGTTCCTGTTTGCTAGTCATTCATTTTCATGAGTATATGTTAAACCACAGTAGTGATAATTTCAACTTGATGTGTATTGACTATCACATTTTTAGTTACCGTTAGAGAATCTGCATTCTAATTTGTGACACTATATGCCTTCTAAAAATGAAAAGTGAATCTTAAAAATAAATTTTATGCTGCTGAAAGCTGAGTAGCAAAATTGATATTTTCATTAGGCTCAAGAAAGTTACTTTTGGAAGATTGTTTTCATGAGTATTAGAGTATTTATTGGTCATTAAACTTCTTAAATTATTAAAATAGATATGTATCCCCCTTATGAAAAATTTTAAAGCAATGATATCATAAAAATAAATGTTGCTATTTTATTATTTTAATTTTAGTATTTCTTTGAAATGTATTTATACTAGCATCACATAGATGTCAGCTGCAAACAAAGGGGAATTACTTTTGTTTTGAGAAGCTGGCTTTTCCTAGACAATAGAGCCAGGGCTTCAACCTAATGCTCAGGTAAACTGAGCTTATACACCAAGGGGATGCTATTTACTTTGAGGCTTGTTTAGAAGCCTTTGGGAAAAAAAAAATGGAGCAAATTCTGAGGCCTCCTCTAAGACAGAACTTCATTACTGCTGCTATTGCATTCTAACTTTTATCCTGGAATACCTTAAAATTATGAGTTTCTATTTTAGAAAACATTTTGTGTTGGACTTATAGTTAGAACTACAATGAAGTTTAGGTTGACTAAAGTATTTCTTTTAAGATTTAGGTTGCATTTTTATTCACATAGTTACTTGAAAGAGAGCCAGTCATATGGTAAATGCTGAGCTCACAGTGCATAGAAACTCCATTATGAGAACAAGACTGTCGTTTAGGGTAAGCTAAATGTCTTTCATATTTGGTATTTTTGGAGGTGGGAATGTTTATTTTCACATGCATAATGAAATATTTGGAGGATAGATGCAAGTCTAATTATGATGTTTTATATCTCATGTACAAATAGTCTGAGTATCCTGGAGATTTTTTTAAATTATTTTGTATGGGTTATGTGTATATATGCTTCTGTGTGAGTGTGTGGGTGGTCAATATTCAAGAGTGTATGTGTGCATGTGCAGAGTCCTGAGTAGGATACTGGGTATCTTTTCTGTGTCACTCACCACTTTACTGCTTTGAGACAGAACCTAATGCACATCCTTTGTCATTCAACTATAAAAAGGCCACAAAGCTCTGGGTCTGCTGTTTCTCTTCCTGGTGCTGGGTTTACAGGCACGGATGACCCTAACCAGCTGTGTGTGTGTGTGTGTGTGTGTGTGTGTGTGTGTATGTGTGCGTATATGGGTGTAAAATATGGTAGGGATTTGAGCTCAGATTTTGACACACAAGTAGTGAGTCTTGTTACCCATTGAGCCATCGCCCCATTCTATCTGGAAGTAATTTTACTCAGAATTTTTAATATGTCCACGTTTTGTCTACAGTTCATTACATGAAATCACATGTAGAATTTTGCATTAGATGTGCCATTTTGGCATTAAGAAAGTTTTAGGTTTGAGAACATTTTAGATTTCAATAAAAGGGCTAGTTACAGCAGTTGTAGCAGAACCACCAGCTGATATTATTAAGTGCTTATGGTGTTATCAGATTATACTAGATACATTATTATTCTTGCGATGTTTCTATTAATATCTCCAACAGGCAGATATTACTAGTCCTTAATTGGCTAGCCCAGATCAGACATCTTGTAAAAATGGTTCATTTGTAATTTAAATCAGTTAGGCTGAACTAAGAGTAAACTAGGAACAACTTTAACTATAAAAACAGCATTTAGATTCCGTTTCCTTTAGTCAGCAATTATATGTGTCCAGATTATTTATGCTCCCCTGTTTTTAATTTTCAAGTGAGAGTCAGAGGACCTCCAATTGTAGAGCCGCTGGAGACCTGTGCTGACACTGTTCTGTGAAGTGGATCTCTTCTTGCCACACTGAAATCCCAGAGAAACTTAGTAGATGGAACCCACACTTACCTATCCTGCTGGTTAGGAAGTTGTTTATAATCACTGAATGGTTAATTTCAAATAGTTTTATATCCTTTTCATATATATTATTTAATGAAAATGAAGGAGGGGAACCAAGGGGACAGAAAGTCATAATGGGGAAAGAAGAACGAGTAAAGGAGACTGCATGGAAGGAGAGAGAAGAAATGGGCAAAGAAGGAAAGCAGAATAGTCAGGAATGAGCAAATCTTAATATAGGAAATAAATGTGTTTTAAAAACTGATTTATATGGTAAATGAAAATTGTAAAAACAACCAACAGAAAGAAGTGAAGAAAAGGACAAGTGTCAACCTACTTTAGGTCTGTTTACTGTTCACTCTTCCTGACTTCTGTTCTTGGCATGTATTCAAATAGTGTGTTCTGTTTTGTAGAATAAGAAAACACTGGTAAAATGCTGTGTCCCTTTTAGTTGGTATTTCCCTATAACTCTTTGTTTCTTTTTAATGTATAGAAACTAAAATCTCAGTGTTTCAGTGGGTTGTGAAATATTTGAAAATAGTATATATATATAGTATATATATATTTTATATATTTATATTTATATATAAATATATATATTTTAAATTAATGTATTTTTATTTTATGTACATTGATGTTTCAATGAATGTATGTTTATGTGAGGATGTGGAATTCCCCTGGAACAGAAGTTCCAGACAGTTGGGAGCTGCCATGTGGGTGCTGGGAATAGAGCGTGGGTCTTCTGGAAGCGCAGCCAGTGCCCTTAACTGCTAAGCCATCTCTCCAGCTAAAGTACATATTTTATTTTAACCACTTTCCCCTGATATACACTGCCCTTTTGCCCTTAGAGTGTAACGTTAGAAACTGTGCCTTCTAGACCGCCTTCTAGCATATGGGAGGCTGAAGTGGTAGATTTTTCCAGAGTTCAAGGCTAGCCTGGGCTATAATATTTAAAATAACAGTACATTGTTTATAATAAAAAATGTTGGAATAATTTCTAACCTGCCTATAACACACTTGTTATAATAATACTCCAAACTAATACTTTTCACATATTATACAAGTCCTAAAATCTAGATCTTATTATTTGGAAATAAACATAGATATGAAGTATCCACTGAAAACTTTCCTGTTAAAGTCTTATTCCTAGCAGGCACGTGATGAGAGCTAACCATTGAATTAATCCTTCTATGGGTTGGCATTGATTGGCCATAATAGAAATTTCTGGAAGTGCTGGATCTTGTTGGGGGAAGTATAAGTCATTGTGTGCCTGTTCTGGTGGACTGTGTCTTTCTCAGGCCTCTTCCTCATCCTTTGTTTTGTGGCCATATATCTATGCTTTAATACACACTTCACTAAGCCCCCTCCACCATTGTGCTCTGAGTCATCACAGGTTTCTAGCAACAGAGCAGGGCAGATGTGGAATGAAACCTCTGAAATGTTAAGCCAGTATAAAGTCTTCCACCCTTAGTTATTTCTCTCAAGTATTCTTTCATGATGAAAAGATGATTAATTCTCTCCATACATAATTAAGAACAGCCATTCATTATCATCAAGCAGATACCAAGTTAGCATTATTGACCTAATCGTCGGGATTTTTTGTTGACAAAATCAAATGATGGGCTGGCGCTATAGCTCAGTGGGAGAATACTTGCTTGGTGTGTGTGTGTTCCCAGGTGAGTTCTTTGTGCTACAGAAACAAAACAGGCAAAATAGAAATGGTAATGACTGAGCTCTTGCAACTTGGTCTTGATAATCACTTAAGGCTTGAGAAGTTGAGGAGAAATTTTAATGCAATACAAGTTACTTTATGATAGAGTAATGGGAAGTAGTTACAAAATCAGTTTCAGAAAGATAGAACAACCTCATCATTAAATCCTGGATGTAAATAACCATATAAAAACCCGGTGTATCAATACTGTGTAAAGAAGATGCTAAATAAACCAAAAATATTTCTACATGTATATACAATTGTATGTATCTATGTTAACATACTTGAATAAATGTTTCTTTTTATCTTAAAGATGGTTAAGTGAGTCGCAATTCCATTAGCATATTGTTTGTTATATGATGACACAGAGATAATTATCAGATCTACCCATATGCCTGACACTAAAGAAATCAATCTGCCCTTAGTAATTATACTCCATTGTCATCAATTCAAAATGATTATGACAAAACAATCATTCTATAATTATTAAATATTTATATTAAACATATTAGACATTGTTTTGAACATTGTAAAGAAACAAGGAAAATGTTCATTGTCTTCTGAAAATTTACAGCTGTTTAAAGGTAATGAGTTATGGCAATAATTAGCATTTAGTTTTCATTTAGACATTGCTAGGCAGGAAAATGTAATGGGAAGCCCTATGAAGAAGTACATTTATTAGCCAAATCATATGAAGTTTTATCAAGAAAACTGAATCTTATTTAAGATTTCAACAATAGATTGCATTTGTCAAGTAGGAATAGGATTTAATTATTAGGAAAAAAAAACACCAATGAAGCATTTCAGAGCTGTATGATGGGTAAAGGGCTAGCCTGCTTTAAAGGGAAATTGGTTTTCACGTGACTTTAGTATATATTCACAGAGAATGAGAGCAAATCATCATAATCTGAATGCCATGTAGAAGAACTCATATTTCTTCCTGAAAGTATTAAGAAACAAACATTTTTTAGATATCACTGGATAAAAGCAATACCTAGAGGCTAATGGATTGTCAACAAAGAAAACAAAACAGCAAAGAGTTTAGTGGACATTGTCAGAGAAAGAAAACAGTCAACATGGGTTTGAATAGAAGAAAGAATAGAAGAAACCTTATCAGAAATAGAATCATGAATCATCAAAGCTTTTTCTTTGACTTTAACAGGTCAGGGTGATATTTGTGTATCTTTAAGATATTTAAATTCAAAGTGAGAGAGAGACAGTAAATATTCAAATGCACACACTAGGGATACCAGCAAGGCTTGGTACCTGAGAGGGTTTGGGGAGACACCCTGTCCTAGTTAGGATTTCTGGTGCTGTGTTGAAACACCATGACCAAAACAAGTTGGAGAAGAGTTTACTTGGTTTATGTTTTCAAATCACCGTTCATCACTTAAGGAAATTCAGACAGGAACTCAAACAGTACAGGAGCTAATGCAGAAGCTATGGAGTAGTGTTGCTCACTGTCTTGCTCCTAGGTTTTATAGAACCTAGGACTACCAGTCTAGGGATGGCATCACCCACAACAGTTGAGGCCCTCCTTCAATCACTAATTTCAAAAATGTCCTACAGACTTGCCCACAGTCTGATTTTATAGGGGCCTTTCTTTCAGATGAGGCTACATCCTCCGAAATGACTCTACCATATGTCAAGTTGACATAACACTAGTCAGCACACATCCAAAATAAAATAAAATAAAATAAAGAAAAAGAACAACTGTTAGCAGAGTACAAATTCCATGCATTAAGAAACAAGAAAAGAATTAACTGATGAAAGGCATGACTTCATATTAAAACCAATTAGATTGCATTCAGGATTATGCAGACTTACGTATATAATTTTCATTTTACCTGCTTCTGCCCTCGCTCACTGTAGAACAGGTGTGGGAGTATTTTGGGTATGAAAGCTGTGCCTTCTACTGTGGTTTCAGATGGCTGACAGTAAGAAAAAGCACTGGCCCCCTCAGCACATGCACACATTATGTAACCAAATAAAAACTTTCACAACAGGGAGCAGAAGCTGTCAAATAGCCTCGAGACAATACCTGGTGGAGGCATACTTTTGCCAGTTTCTGTCCAGACCACTGCCAACAACAGTTTTCAAATTAATTAAAACATATGGTCATTAAATTC
>CM053764.1:35821922-35848177 GCA_028658305.1 Pachyuromys duprasi
TATTAGGGCACCCACTTGGAGACTGAGCTGCCATGGGCTACGTCTGAGCAGGGGTTCTAGGTTATATCCATTCATGGTCCTTGGTTGAAGAAACAGTCTCAGAAAAGACCCCTGGGCCCAGATATATTTGGTCCTTTTGGAGCTCCTGTCCTCTCCAGGTTTTACTAACTCCCCCTTCTTTCATATGATTCCCTGCACTCTGCCAAAGTTTGGTCGTGAATCTCAGCATCTGCTTTGATACACTGCTAGGTAGAGTCTTTCAGAGGCCCTCTGCGGTAGGCTCCAGTCCTATTTCTTGCTTTCTCCTACTTCCAATGTCCATCCCATTTGTCTTTCTAAGTGAGGATTGATCATCTTATTCCGGGTCCTCCTTCTTGATTACCTTCTTTAGGTGTACAGATTTTAGTATGTTTATCCTATGTTTTAGGTCTAGTATCCACTTATGAGTGAGTATATACCCTGTGTGTCTTTCTGCTTCTGTGATAGCTCACTCAGGAAGATCTTTTCTAAATCCCACCATTTGCCTGCAAATTTCATGATTTCTTTGTTTTTAATTGCTGAATAGTGTTCCATTGTATAAAAGTACCACAATTTCTGTATCCATTCTTCAACTGAGGGACATCTGGGTTGTTTCCACGTTCTGGCTATTATGAATAAAGCTGCTATGAACATGGTTGAACAAATGTCTTTGTTGTGTACTTGAGCATATTTTCGATGTATGCCTAGGAGTGGTATAGCTGGATCTTGAGGAAGCACTATTCCTAATTGTCTGAGAAAGCACCAAATTGATTTCCAAATTGGTTGTACAAGTTTACATTCCCACCAGCAATGGAGGAGGGTTCCCCTTTCTTCACAACCTTTGCAGCATGTGTTGTCACTTGAGTTTTTGATCTTAGCCATTCTTATGGGTATAAGATAAAATATCAGGGTCGTTTTGATTTGCATATCCCTGATTGCTAAGGATGTTGAGCATTTCCTTTAAGTGTTTTTCTGCCATTCTATGTTCCTCTACAGAGAATTCTCTCTTTAGCTCTGTACCCCATTTTTAATTGGATTACTTGATTTGTCGCTTTTTAACTTCTTTAGTTCTTTATATATTCTGGATATCAGCCCTCTCTCAAATACAGGGTTGGTGAAGATCCTTTCCCAGTCTGTAGGCTGTCATTTTGTTCTGATGACAGTCTCTTTTGCTTTACAGAAGCTTTTCAGTTTCTTGAGGTCCCACTTATTGATTGTTGCTCTCAGAGCCTGTGCTCTTAGTGTTCTGTTCAGGAAGTAGTCTCCTGTGCCAATGAGTTCTAGTGTCTTCCCCACTTTTTCTTCTAACTAGTTTAGTGTGTCTGGTTTTATGTTGAGGTCTTTGATCCACTTGGACTTTAGCTTTGTGCAGGGTGATAAATATGGATCTATTTTCATTTTTCTGCATATAGAAATCCGGTTGGACCAGCACCATTTGTTGAAGATGCTGTCTTTTTTCCATTGAATGGTTTTGGCTTCTTTGTCAAAAATCAAGTTTCCATAGGTGTGTGGGTTCATTTCCATGTCTTCTATTCGGTTCCATTGATCCACTATTCTGTTTCTATGCCAATACCATGAAGTTTTTATGACTGTTCCTCTGTAGTACAGCTTGAGGTCAGGAATGGAGATACTTCCAGATGATCTGTTGTTGTACAGGATCGTTTTTTGGCAATTCTGGATTTTTGGGGCACCCTTTTTCTGCAGAGACACAACACAGGTCTACTTTTCCCAGATAGGGATCCCACAAGAGACCAAAGTACAAAGTCTACCTTTGTGAACCAATGGGTTTTATTGGGGTGACTTACAGGTTAATGGGTGAGGGGTGAGGAGCAGGAATGACTTGCAAACAACTGCATCAGCAAAGCCCACTCCACTGTGGCTGACAGCTCACAGAGCTAGGACCCTGGAGCACTCTGCACAGGCTGCAGCAGCTTCATGTGTGCCGCAGGGTTCTCTCTAGCTGCTTCCTCTGGCCAGAGCCTCTTCCAGGCAGCTCATCTGCTCCTTGTTTCCTCTGGGCAATTCAGACGGCCTCTGCCTCTTCCATCCTGCCAGACTCATCTGAGAATGGATCTCAGAGATCTTTTCTGTTTATATACTCTTGAGCCTGGAGAAGCTGGTTGGTTTTACGGACTTCCAGAATTTGCTTTGAGTTTACTTTTTCTTTTAATGAGCTTCCTGCAGGATGGAATGTCTCAATCTGGGAGGAAACTTCTGCACAAATCAGATCAGTGGCTGCTTTTTCTTTAAAGTAATTAATGTTTTATAAATGATATTTAATGTGTTATTTCGTAGGGATTACGAAACCAAACCAAACAAACAAAAATAACAAACAAAAAACAAGCAAACAAAAGAACAAAGTATGTTCTTTTGGTTTCCACTTAATTTTTTTATATTGTGGTAGGGTCAGGATTAAAAATATGGGAAATGTGGCTTTTTTTTAGTTTTAAAACTTCATGTATTTCAGCCAGGCATGGTGACACATACTTGTAATCCTAGCACTTGGGGAGGCGGAGGCAGGCGGATCTCTGTGAGTTCAAGACCAGTCTGGTCTTCAAAGCAAGTACAGGACACTGAAGACTACACAGAGAAACCCTGTCTCGAAAAACAAAAACAAAAACAAACAAAAAACCCTTCATGTATTTCATGAAATTTTAGCATGATGCAAGATATTAAAACAGAATTGTAGACATTCACTACCATTATATATACGTAGGTATCTCTCTGTCTAGTCTCCCAATCCTGTATGCTTGGGTTCCTAAACTGTATTGTGTTTATGTGAGAGTTGTGTAACTACTAGTCGATTCTTTATATGTCCTTATCTATTTTATTCAAAATGAAAATTTTCATGCAATATATTTGACTATGGTTCCCTTCCCCCAACTCCTCCCATATCCCCCACCCACTTTCCCATCCACCGAAATCCACACCCTTTCTTGCTCTCTCTCATTAGGAAACAAGGAGGCATCTAAAAAAAAGAGTAAATTAAAAATAATATAATAAAAGAAGAACAAATCGTAGTAGATTGTTTTGACATATCTGTGTCTTGTTATCAGTCTTAGTGCAGTTTCAGGCCCAGGATGCCTTCTTATGTGTAGGTCTGCTCAATGTCAAGGTACTACTAATGAAGGAAAGCCTGTTAGCTAGGCTCCTTCTCTAGAAATCCCAAGTCTAGATGAGGGGAAGTGTTTGTTAATGCAAGACAAGGACACACAATGACACCATATGGTAGCACCAAATGCTGGTTTTATGGTTCTCACTTTCTGCTTTCACTATTATCCCAGTATACTATTAAACATAAATCAAAGATAATATTCATATATAATTATCTTCATTGTGAAGATCTTTAAAATACTAATAATCTCAGGTTTAAAATGAAAGACAAAGACAAGTAACAAAATGTATACTATGTTTTACACTTGTAGAACCAATTAATTAAAGTATGCAATTCATTACTCTGATTCTTGTAAGTATGTTAATGGTCTGTTACCTGATCCACAGCAGTTGATCACAATTCAGACTGTTATTGTCTGTGTCTTTAAGCAGCAGAGAAAAGGGAGGAGTACACAAGGTCAGCAGTAAGTGATATAAACAATCCCCACAGAGCAGAGATTTGGAGCTGAAGTAAAACAAAGTCAGACAATCCCTGAGTGCGCCACAGCCCACAGGCGGTCAGGGCTTGGCTGACATCTGAGTGAAAAGGGTTTGACTAAATCTAAAAAGTCACTTTTAGCTCTAAATATCTGCTGCTTTACACCTTGTACTTCTGTGGCAGTTGTACTGTGTTAACAAAAACCTGATGAATGAAGAGGAAGGAAGGGTTCATAAGAACAGGAGTAAGTCTCCTTGCAGGGGTTGCCATGAATATTTTTCCTTTTATTTTTTTCAATTATATGGAAATGTGGCATATATAAAGGAACTATAAATGCTTCATTTATATTTCTAGCAAATAACTGTGTCCCTTCTCAATTTGTTCCTGTTTTCTTATTCTAAAGTTTACTATATTTTGCATACAGTCATGGCAGCTTAGTTGCTTAAAGTCTATTAAGGAGTTGCTTCTTAATTGATGCTTTCTTGTTCTGGCTCATTATTAAATAATGGGAGACATAAGGAACTCAAAGATAGAAAGGTTTAACTTTTTCCAAGTCCCGTCCTGGAAGTTTCAGTCTTATTTGAGTGATAAGCTTTGGAACAAGCCAGTCAGAAACATTTGTCTTACCAGCAGTGATTACTCTGTAGAGGTGGATATATAGAATTGGTTATAGTAACACATAAACACTGTTGGGCTAGGAGTGTATTTAGTGGTGGAGCATTTGCTTTAGTTTATGCAGCCTTGTGTTTGATCCTTGGTGCTTTAAATAATATTGCTAATGATTATAAGGACAAAATATTACCTAATCAAATAAACTTATTTTAAAATAATAAACTATTATTTTAAAGAGACATATATGCTTGGCATGTTGGTTATACAAGGTTCATGTAGGTCACAGGATGTGGGGGGGATGACATAATGAAGAGCTTCATTAACAGTGTCAGATATGAGCTCTGTCACATGGAGTGAGGCATCAAAAAATGGCTGGCTACTCCCATAGCATTTGTGCCTCTGAGCCAGTGGATGTCGCTTGCAGGCAGGTAGCGACCTATTGTGGGTTACATGGCTCATAGATGGGTGAGAGCAATGATTACTTTTCTCCTATGGCAGCCAGTATAGTGCCTTCCAGCACTGTGAATACTAGTCACTAGCTTCTAGCTTGGCACCAGTTTGATTTTTCTCATGTTCTGTGACAAAAGTATATGATGTTTTCAACAATAGGGTCTTAACTGTCATATTGTGGAGGGCAACCAGTAGCACTGACAGTAGCCTATACTGTTTGGGGGTGTCTATAAGCCACTTTGGCTAATGACTCAGGGAGATGTGACCAATTCCTGGTATTATCGGGCTATTACTTCCCACATTATTTAAACACATTTTATATATTTCTATATCTTGAGAAGCTTCATTAATGTTAAAACATTAAACATTTGAGGAACTGTCTCAGAATGCCATTTAGATGGCAGTACTTTATTCTTTTGCTGACATTCTTAATGTTGTTTAATTTACTGAATATATGAAACTCTATTTTTAAAAAGATGTGTGTATGTATGTATGTGTATTACATGCATGCAGGTACCCGCAAGGTCAAAGAAGTTATTGGAGCCCCTAGAGCTGGAAATAGAGGTGATTGTGAGCCATCTGAGATAGGTCTGACGCCTGAACACAAGTTCTCTGGAAGAGCAGCAAATGCTCTTAGCCATGGAGCCAGCTCTCTAACACCAACTCTGGTGGTTTATTTTAGCCTTATCTCTGAAATATTTATTATGTGATTTCATAGTGGATATGGTTTATTTGTATTTTTGTATTACTATCTTTTCTTATACTTCAGTGTTTTGTTGTATTTTAGATGCTATTGACAAAATAGCAAAGGCAACTTGAGAACCTTAATGACAGTTCAAAAGGATTTGCATTTACCTATGGCCAGGTCCAAGTCTACGGGGCATTAGCTTTTTCCTTCCTGTTAATGGTGGTTTATTTCTGCTTTCACATTTACTCCAAGATTATAGCCCTGTGAAGTTCTAGGTTGTACTAGGTTTTATTTCTTCTGTGTAGAATTTGAATCCTCTGCATGTAAGTTTGTGAGAACTTCTACTCCCATTCTCAGGCTCTCAGCCATGTTTGATATTGAAAACAAGCTGGAGCAAAAAGTTGCCACAAAAGCTGCACGATCTGTCTGAATTAACTTCCCCTTTAAGTATGTTTGTATGTGTGACCGAGATGCTTAGCTTCTTCTACATAGTGTTCCAGCTTCTGTGTATATACCTCTTCTTACATTAACACATTCTGAAATTGACTTCTTTCATAGAACTTCTGGTATATTAATCATTATTAATATACCAGTTCTTGTCTCCTCCTAGGAAGGGGCTGCAGTGGGGATACAAAGTAAATAAATTATAATAAATAAAATTAAATATATAAATGTATAAATAAAATTAAAATTTTAAAAATGATTAGTTATTTATTTTAAAATCATTAGTTATTAAAATGATTAGTTATTTACTACATTAATCACTAGTTGTGTTCCCATCAATAAAAACACCAAAATCCTAGGAGGTAGGTCCAAACATTTTGACTTAACAGTTTACTAGTTATTTGAAATATCATACACATTAATTAATAACAGTTACTCATAAAGTTTGAGTACCTGTTTGGGATTACATTGAACATATTTACTGTTTTACATTGATTTCCATTTATTCTGATATCAGATCTGGGAAATTTCTCAAGCTTGTACTTTCACAGAGTATTCTGTAACTGCTGAAAACTAATGTGGTTCTCTTGACATTTAGGATGTATTTTGAGAGAGTTTGTATATTGTGGCATTAGGACTTCAACTTTCAGGAGCTTGTAGATTTGACAATATCTCATAGCTCCTAAATTCTAGGGTCTCTAAGGGAATATGCTTTCTCCTAGAAGAAAACTCAAGTATTGTAGATACTGATTGATCAGACATTTGGTCTAGGTGTTTTCTTTGTTTGCTTTGTTTTCTTTGTTTGCTTTATTTTTTTTAAATAAAATGGTTCTAAAGGTAGAACACTGTTTTGGAAAAAAGAATCTTTTTATAGCACCACTAAATTGTTGACATTGCTCTGGTAGTGATGAGCCAAAGATTTCCCTTTGTTACTTTTATAGAGCTAGAAGTTAGAAGAACGACAAGATCCATGAAATACAAGGTTGTCCCATACCAAAATAATAATAATAACAACCAAACCAACAACAACCGTGTTTCTTGTGTGTTTCTAAGGGCTGACCATTTGGTGTTGAATAACAGTTGATTGCTTTTCCCAGTGAAGACTTTGTCCTGCTCTCAGCTTTCCTTCCTTCTTTATGTAGTGTTGAGCCTCATGGCCTCTTCCCTGTCCACGTTAGCGTGTGTTACTGTTGTCCTTGTCCAGCTTATAAGCCATATTTGTGAAACTTGATGGCCGTAGCGTCTGAAGTTGCCAGGAAGCACACTTTCACACTCTCTGCCCCCGTGTCCTTTCTGCTCCCTTAGCCGTAGGGTAGAAGCTATCTTGTAGATATGCTCGTTAGGAAGGGACTCCACCACTCTGCATTCTGCTTGGTTGCTATCTTCTGTAATATTTTCTGTTTGTTCCTTGATGAGGAACGAAGGCTGTAGTAATATCTGGGTATTCATGGTTAGTTAGCCATTCTGCTTGTTTAGTATAGTAGGAGTTGTAGATTCGGCTTCAAGATCTACTACTTTACTAGCCCTGTATAGTTGGTTAGGTTTTCAGTATCAGACATGATTTCCCTCTTGTTGAATAGGTTTTAAGTCCAATTAGAAAACTGTTGG
The DNA here is from genome assembly GCA_028658305.1 of Pachyuromys duprasi. NCBI lineage: Eukaryota > Metazoa > Chordata > Mammalia > Rodentia > Muridae > Pachyuromys > Pachyuromys duprasi. The sequence goes on from CM053764.1 coordinate 35,829,335, forward strand.
CCACCACCAAAGAGTACATGCCACTACTCCCTCCTTAGCATTATCCACCATGCTGGTTGTTGTGGCTCATAGGCACCATAACTGGGTAGAACTGTTGATCATTTTCCTCCTTTAGTACCTGTGGTATCATGAAAGCTAGTCCTTAGGGAGAAAGTATTCAATCCAGTTCCAGCTACAGGAGGCTGTAGGCATTGTGTCTGAAGTGCATGATGTCTTCAGCAATTGAGATTTACCTTCTCTCTCTTGAGGGCCACCAACGGCGATAGCAATAGTCAGTAACGTTTTGGGTGACTCTCGCACAACCCTGATGAGCAGTTCAGAAGAGGGCTTCTCATTCCTGGTGTTGAGGTTTTTGTTAGATAGTCCTTGGCTCTTGGAGGTAGCATTGTCAGCACAGACAGGAAATGTTCATTTAAAAAATTACTTAGGGTTTCTCTTGCTGCAGTGAAACACTGTGATCAGAAAGTCAGTCGGGGAGGAAAGGGTTTATCTGGTTCACGCTTTGTAAGGGTCAGGGTTTCTGTTGCTGAGGTGAAGCACCATGACCAAAAGCAAGTTGAGAAGAAAAGGGTGTATTTGTCTCACACTTCCACATATCATTGTTCATTGAAGAAAGTCAGGACAGGAACTCAAACAGGCAGAACCTGGAGGCAGGAGCTGATGCAGAGGCCGTGAAGGGGTGCTGCTTACTGGCTTGCGTCTCATTTTGTTGTTGTTTATGACATTTATTATATTTATGTTGCTTCCATTTCCTAGCTGTTGTGAGCAGAGCAGCAGTGACCATGGCTGAGCAGATGTCTGTGGAACTGGAGTACTTTGGGGATATGCTGAAGAGTGGTATAGCTGGGCCATATGGTACACTTGTTTTAGAGTTGGGGAATTATGCTTAGTGATTCCCAGAGTGGATGACCAGTGTACAGTTCCGCCAATAGTGAATGAGGGTTCCTTTTGCCTCACATTCCCTCCAGCATTTGTTAATTGTTTTGTTGATTTTTACCATCCTGACTGATAAAAAAAAATACCAAAATTGTTTAGATTTGCATTTTTCCTATTTCTAGGAGATATGGACATTTTTGGAAATATTTCTTAGCTGTTATTTTTCTTCTTTTAAGAACACTCTGTTTAGGTCGCAGACCCATTTACTGAATATGTCATTGGTTTTGTTGGACTCTGATTTTTGAGCTCATGATATTTTTTGGATAGTAGTCCTCTGTCAAATGTATAAATGGAAAAGATTTTCTCCCATTCTGTGGACTTCCTCTTCACCTGATTTTTTTTTCTTTACCTGTGTAGAAGCTTCTTTTTTTTTTTTTTAAGATTTATTTATTTATTATTTATATAGTATTCTGCCTGTATGTAAGCCAGCAAACCAGAAGAGGACACCAGATCTCATTATAGATGGTTGTGAGCCACTATGTGGTTGCTGGGAATTGAACTCCGGACCTCTGGAAGAGCAGTCAGTGCTCTTAATCTCTGAGCCATCTCTCCAGCCGGAAGCTTTTTAATTTTATAAAGTGCCACTTATTGTTTTCTTTAATTCTTAAGCAAATAGAGTTCTAGTCAGAAAGTCCTTTCCTCACCTACATCACGTAGATCCTGTCTATGTTTTCTTCTAGCATTTCCAGTGTTTCAGGCTTCTCATTTAGTTCTTTGATCAATTTGGAGTAGGTGTTTGTCTAAGGTGATAGATACAGGTTTAATTTCCTTCCTCTGCATGTCCCCAACACTGTTATTTAAGGCGTGTTCTTCAGCATGTTTTTCGCACCTCTGTTAGACTGAAATGGCTGTACCCGTTTTTCAGTGTTTTGTTTTCTGTTTGTCCCCATGTCTGTACCAGTGCCGCACTGGTCTTCGTTACTCTCACTCTGTGGTCTTGAGATCTGGACTAGTAATCCTTCCGGCATTTTTCATTTTACTAAGGATTGTTTTGGCTATCTCAGACCTTTGTTTCATGAATGTTAGAATATTTTTTCCTGTTTCTGTGAAGAATGTGATGGGGATTTTGATAAGAATTCCATACAATTTGTTAATAGCTTTTGGTTAAAAAAATAATATTAATTCTTTTAATCCATGGACAGCATGGAGAGCCTTTCCATTACCGAGAGCCTTCATCTCTTTCTTTCAGTGGTTTAGTTTTTCTTATAAAGGTACTTCACTTCTGGTTAGGTTTATTCCGAGATGCTTTTCTTTGAGGCTATTGTGAATTTAAGTATGGCCATGATCTCTTTCTCTGTATGTTTTGTTTGACTGAATAGAAAAGCTATTAATCTGTGCAAGTTGATTCTGTATCCTGCCACATTGCTGTTTTTTTTTTTTTTTTTTTTTTTAGAAATTTTCTGTTTGAAGTTTTGAGATCTCTAATGTATATTATGTCATCTGTAAATAGGGAAACTTTAATAACTTTTCTTATTTGTATCTCTTTAATTTCTGTTGTGTTATTGGTCTCACTACTACTTGGAACACAATATTGAAAAGGAGTAGGGACAGTGAACATCCCTTTCTCAATCCTGACTTGAGTGGTGTTACTTCAAGCTTCTCTTTAGTCAAGATGTTGTTAGCTGTGAGTTTCTTATATATTGTTCTATTGTGCTGAAGTATGTTACCTCTAGTCCTACTTTCTCAAGGACTTTTATCATGAAGGCATGTTGGATTTTATCAAAAGCTTCTTCTTCTATTGATATGATCATGTGACTTGTTTTTAAGCCCATTTGTATTTATTGATTTACTTATGTTGAACCACCCCTGCTTTCAGCGATAAAGTCAGCTTGGTTATGGTGTATAATCTTTTTTTTTTTATGTATGTCTGTGTTCTGTTTGCAAGGGTGGTTTTTTTGGGGAGGGGTAGAGGGTGAAGGTGGGTTTTGAGACAGGTTTTCTCTATGTAGCCCTGGCTATCCTGAACTTGCTTTGTAGGCCAGGCTGGCCTTGAACTCACAGAGTTCTGTGTGTCTCTGTCTCCCCAAATGCCGGGATTATAGGTGTGTGGCACTGTGCCCAGCTGTTTGCAAGGGTTTTATGAAGCATTATTGAGCATATTTGAGTCTACTCATTGGAGACATTGGCCTGTAGTGTTCTTCTCTGTTGTTGCTGTGTGAAAAGGCCATATTTTGTGACATTGTGGACCTATGGGGAGAGGAAAAGAAGCTCTCATCCTCCCTTCCTCTTTGAATCTAACTTTCAGGGTAGGTCTGGTTGCTGAGTCAGAGGTGACACAGAAATGATAATATGTGTATAAATCTTTGTCCTAGAATCCTGATGTCCTAGTTATGTGCCTTAGTCTTTAAAGCTGGTATTGTCTTGTTAGCGTGGTATTTTAGAGATGCTAGAAATGACATAGGTTAAAAGTGCCACAGTCCTCTGTGCTGTTTATAACTCTGCCTTTGTGGAAAGGAAAAGGAGGTGCTTTAGCTCTGAAAACACAGATTTTCATTCATACCTTTCGAATAATTTCTAACCTTTCTTTTCAGCAGTAGCAGAGCACACTGATCTTGTGGCTCAAGCAAAGCCTTTACTGCATTTGTAATGCTAGTGAGCAGTTTCTTTACTGCTGGACTGTACTTGCAGATTTGTAAATCCAGTGTAAATAAGCTACCTCCGTAATGGCCATTAAATCTTCCTTCTGGATTATCCATGGAGCCATAATGTTTATTGACATGCCTTCCCGTGATGTAGTTCTTAATTGGGAAGCACATCTTACAAGAGAGTTACAGCCTCTGAATAGGATAATCCCTGTGGTTCGAGAGTTTCACAAAGGAATGCATTGGCATTAGCAACCCAAACATTTATTTCTTCTTAACACTTGTCCCAGAAGCTCTAAACTATTGCTATAAAACTTAGAACAGGCCTGCAGTAACCACATTCTATAGTTACCCAGATTTATTTCTAGGTTAATTGGTTATTCTGTATTTTCCCAGAAAGCTATGAATTATATTATTTAGAATATATATGTGTGGTTAGCCATCAGAATTACATAAAATGCAAAATAATAGAGATGAAGGCTGATTAAAAAAAGAGTTGGTTGAATTCTTCATTAATGTCTAGTGCGGCATTGTATTTGGATAGTCAGTTGGTAAAATATTGCTACACAAGAGTGAGGACCTGAGTCCAGATGTTGATATTGCCACGCGAGTGTGAATGCTGGAGTGGAAGTTTTTGCACATCTGTAACCTCACTGCTCGGGTTTGGGGGTGGAAGCCAAAGACAGGTGGGTCCTTGGAGTTAACTCATGAGCTAATGTAGCCAACCCTTGTCTCGAAAATGAAGGTGGACAGATAGAGAGCGACACCTGACACTGACCTCTCGGCCACGTACGCATGTGTGTGCTCACACATATGCTGCACATGTGCAAAATATTTAGTAACTTATATAACTAATTGCTTCTTTGGGTGTATAAAAGCTAGAAAACACAGCAAAGGCTAACAATTTACTTTGCAGTGGGTGGCTTACCGTGGCCAGCAGCTGAAAACTATGTTTATTTCCCCTGTAGGAAACTTCCCCTTGTAATTGTGCATCACCAAATCTCTTGCTATCAAATTTCTAGAGACCTCTGGAAGGAAAAGTTGTGTAGAAATAAGAAGCATGCAGCCCTCAGGATTTTCAGCAAATCACATGGGAAATGTTCTATTTCTTCTTAGAATATTTAATAATTAGAAGAAAAATAAAACCAATTCTATATTTAAAATAAAAATGAAACACATAATATAGAAGCTGACTAGTTCTTTCAATATATTTCACTACTATAAGAAAAAACTTTCCAATTTGTTTTTATTTTTACTTCTTGGACAGGACTTTGAAGGAGAATGTTGACTAGTCTGGCTGCATAAAAGTCTAAAGAATACACTTTGTCTCTTGTATCTGCACCTTTAATTACTGGCGAAAGTAATGAAAAAGAAGAATACAGAGGGATTAGCAAAGCATGTGTTTAAAATGTGGAGGCTTGAGTTGTGTGTTCATGACATAATGCAAGAGAGTGCTTTATTGTTGTTGGAATAATTGAGCAGTCATCATGAAAAGAAAGTGCCACACCAATGCTAGGTGGAGACTGCTCTACAAGGTAACCTCAGACAAGACCCTCGTGTATTCTATGTAAGAGCTCGAGTTTTCCACTATCTAGAAATATGTCAAGTACTTACGAATTTAAGGAATTGAACATTACAGCACAGACAAGAAAAAAGAAACAAATAACAAAGAAAAAAAACCCTCAAAACAGAATACCCTTTCAGTGTCTCATGTAGTACAGGTCCATAGTGGCAAAGGGCAGGACTTTGGGCAGGCATAGTTGGATGCACAAAAGTTTCCAATATAGATTGCATGGTGTGAGACAGCTGTGGCACTGCAGTGGCAGGGACCAACTTACTTAATTGAAGTAAGCTCTATGCTTGATAGCTTTCCCTGGAGACCCTGTATTGAGTGGCGTTAGCAGCATGTAATGCTTTTCAGGAAGTCTCTGTGGAGCTTCCACTTCCTTTGGGTGATGCTGCAAGAGTGTAGCTTAGCTAATAAAATGGCTTCAGGGTCCAGCTCATCTGCTTCCTCATGCAGAGACCCTGAAGGAGGGAGCCTGTGAGCACTCTGAAGAGCCGTGGCACAGTAGCCTGGTGGTTTGGTAGGCATGGTTAGTAGAGCAGTGTGCCAGCTGAATTTAGACACACTGTTGTTGCACATCTTTCACTTCTTGCATTGCTATTTAATGACTGAGAAATATAAGTATTGCCCAGAGTACTTTTCCTTGAAGAGAAAAAGTTTCTTTACTGCATGACTTTTTTTTTTTCCTTTTTATTGGAGAGTCTTATTATATAGTCCAAACTCATGATCCTCTTGCTTCAGTTTTCAAAGTTCAGGAATGACATCTGAGCTTAAAGTGTCAGCCTGCGTCATATAATGAAACCTTGTCTCCAAAAAAAAAAGTAGCACTTCTTTTAATAAAATATATGTAGTCTCATGATTTCAACTATATCAACTCTTTAATTTCAAGGATTTGAACACTTCATGTTCCTGGTAAGCCAGTTACTTGAGACATTATGCTCAATTAATAATTTCAAACACCTAAAGCAATATTAAAAGTAGCTATAAGGACTTCCTTTTTCTCCATATCTATGTGTGAGAGGTCTGCATATATATGTGTGTGTGTATAATTTTTTAACTTTCTAAAACTATAGTTTTTTACTGTTTTTTAAATTAAAACTGAAAAATTCATAGCCACTAAAAAGAAGGTTATTGTGTCTTGTTCTTTTGATATGTAAGTAGCACATCAATTAAATATAAAGTTTTACTAACTCACCTATTCAAAATTATGGTTTTTAAAATTTAAAAAGTCTATTTCTTTTTATTTTGTGTATGTTAATGTTTACATGCACATGCACATACAGTACACATGTGGCTGCTGTCTCTGGAGGCCGGAGGTGCATGATGGCTCTCCTGGAGCCACCATGTGGATGCTGGGAACTGAAGCCAGGTCCTGTGGAAGACTAGCTCTTAACCTCTGAGATGTTTCTACAACCCCTAGAATCATATCTTAATAGATACTTTGAATACAGTTCAGTCACTATAGTTTTATCTTTAAGTAAGGCTTGTAACTCGCCAGCCAAGGGTGATATAATTGAATTAATTCTGAAGACTGAGGCTTGTTTTCCTAAACCACTTTATTGTATGGTGATTATTGCCATAACAAGGTTTAATTTGGTGTCACTTTGAATTTAGGCATTGATATCAAACTGTGTTAAAAGAAATTCTCTGGCGACTAGAAGCACTCAGCAGCAGCTGTTACAGTACCTGTGAGAAGAGTCTTAAAAACCTGTTAGCAAAAGCAGCCCAACATGCTGTTTAAATACCGCTGGATTAGTGCCTGCTTTCGTGTGTATCAGCTGAGTTCAGCCGTGGACTTTTTTTTTTTTCTGAAGGACTTTTCTGAGACAATTCCATGGAACAAAGCAGATTTGGCATGAGGATACAGCATGAGAACCAGTATAGGAGAAAATCATTCATCTGGTTTTTTGCTTTGTAGTGCTAAACAGGCTTAGAGGTTTTCTCATGCTGTTAATATTAATAATACAGTATGTGTACATATAAATACTCTTAATGTAAATATAAATGATTTTTTAAGAAAGTTAACAGTAATTATCACCCTCATTCCTAGTATACGTTTATTAAACTGTTTCCCCAATACAATTAAATTTAAAAGTAATATTTAAGGGCTAGGAAGATGTCTCGGTAGTTAAAATGCTTTCTGTGTAAGCATTGAGCAAACAAACAAAAATTCAGAAGAGGTATGCTTTATATCTCAGCAAGAACATAGGGAGCTCCAGGATAGTGTTTGATCTCCCTGTGAAAGACCCCTCTCTCAAAATGAGGTGGAGTGCAAGAAAAGACACAGGCAGCACACACACACACACACACACACACACACACACACAGAGAGAGAGAGAGTAATGTTTGAGATGTCAATATCCAGAGGCCAAGGACATTTTCATATGATATGAATTTTTAATGCCTTGACTACAGGGCATACTGTGAGAGCTCATACAGATATATAATGTAAAAATAGAGAATTATTGCCATTCAAAAAAAAATGAAAGTTTACAAGGCATCCATACTTTCTCATTTCAGAAAAGTCATTAGATAGTATTAAAAGTACCTAGTGACCTTACAACATTTTGTTTTACTCTGAAGACCCAGTTTATTGGCATCTCACACACTGTGTCCTGTCATCCCAACTTAGCAGCTGAGTAAGACTTGAGCTGATGCTTCCATCTCTGTGCCTCTCCCTTCCCTTCCTGGTTTTCTCTCCCATCCTCAGCATTGTTTTCTTGTAGATTTGTGTGTGGTATGTTCATACATATGATTCTAAGTCCAAGTCTAGCATAGATGCTATTGTGATGTTTACACAAGACAAATGTGGGCTTATTTCTAAAGAAAACCTTTAGCTTGTCACCTGAATATAAAATGAATTTTTAAAATGATTTACTTATCCTGTGCTAGTCTCAGACTCAACTGTATAGCTGAGGATGAATAAAGAAAAATTTTAAATATTTGTGTATTTATAATTATACACTTGTTAATCACTGACTTTTGGAAAATTGATCTACATCATTTTATAATGGTAGTTATGTTTGTAAGTAATCACTTATATTACTTCATCTAATCTTCCATCTGAATAGTAACATGCATCTCCTGAATAACCTGTGGGATACAGTAAATAACCTTGTTCCTGCAAGGACTGAGTTTCGAATCTGAATGTTATATGTACTAGATCAGCATCATAAAAGCAGTGTTATTTAGTACAGTTATTTCTCAAAGTTTGAGCTAGAATAGATGGATAGGAGCGTGCCTTTACCAAAACCTACAAGTTTTACCTCTTTACCGTGGTTGACATCAGGACTTTGATTTTCTCCTTTGATCTCTCTCTGCTAAGTGATCAATGCAATGAAAATATTATCCTGAATTTAATTATAATATGAATTGAAGGCTAGCTTTTCTTTGAAACCAGATTAAGAAAGATATTGAATATAGTAGCTGGAAACTTTTCAAACATATGAGGTATTTTACATTTAAGGCTCACCCATCCACATTCATGTAGTCTCTTTACTAAGATTTATAATGTCTATTTTAATCTTATTTTAAAGTGTACTGTAAAGTATGTACTCTTTTAGGTGCTTTTTACTTCTTTACTGTAGTTTGGTTACTATAACAACATATCTGATACTGAGTAATTTATAAAGAAAAGAAGTTCACTTTTACTCACAGTTCTGGAGACTGGGAGTGTGAAGGACCACATGGCATAGGACATCATGTGTTGAGACAGAACAGGTTTGCCTTCTCAAATCTCCCTTCTAAATGGACTGATTCTACCATGGCTCCCATCTCACTACCCCTTCTAATCTTGAATACTTGCCAAATATCTCAATTCCCATGCCATTTACATAGGAATTTTATGATTGATTTTCCAACAGGAACTTTTAGAGAACATAGGCCAACCATAGCAGCTACGAAGAGCACAGAGAATGTTATTGCTATTTTCCCTTTCTTTCTTTTTTTTCTTTCTTTCTTTCAATATGTATTTATTTTATTTACATGGGTGTTTTTTCTGCATGTACACCAGAAGAGGTCATCATGGAACTAAACTTATGGATGATTGTGAGCCACCATGTGGGTGCTGAGAATTGAACTCAGGACTTTTAGAAGAGCAGTTAATGCTCTTAACCACTGACCCATTTTTCCTTCCCCTTAGTTTTTTCTTAATGGGCTTATGGTCCACATGAAGGCACACTCAATTATAATATGACCAAATAAACTTATAGTAGAAGTAGGCATAATTGTCATGAGAACAGATACATTTTTCGTTTATAATGGAGTTATTTATAAGACTTTCATATACCTATTAGGCACTTTGATTTATTCATTGGATAAATGCCTATGCAAGACTATTAACCAATTTTAATTGAATTATTAGTTTTTGCTACTTAGTGGTAGGTTATCCATCCATAGGTTAGAGATAAACTCATTTATAAATATATTCTCCCATTTAGTACATTGCCTTTTTATTCTGCTGATTGCATCTTTTACTGTTTTCTTTTGTTTAGTATAGCACTGTTCATTTAGTGTGGCTTTTATTGCCTATATTTTCCGTTATATCTGTGGAATTAATGATGACCTATGTTGTGACCGCCCTCCATCACCCTCCATGTGCTTCTAGTACTTTTACATTTAAATCTTCAACCCAATCTGTTGTGTGTGTTTGTGTGTGTGTGTGCGCACACGTGTGTTTGTGTGTGTGTTATGTAATGTGTGCCTGTGATTGTCACACGTGGAAGTCAGAGGACAGCTTTCTTTTGAGAGTTGGATCTCTCCTTCCATCATGAGACATAGGATCTTGGGGTGGTACTTCAGGCATTTATGGCAAATCCTTTTACCAGCTGAACCATCTTCCCATTCCTAGTCTGGCTCTTCTGCCTTTGAATAGCCACTTTCCTAACACTATTTGTGAAAAGAGTCTGTCCTTTCTCACTGAAGCTTCCTGTACTTTTCCTGAAATCATTTGACAGTGTATACATAGATTTACTTCTAGGCTTTGTTCTATTCTGTTGATCCATTCGTCTTCCTTTTTGGATTATGTTGTTTTACTTACAGTGTCATTCAAAAAACAATATTTTTATTTTTTATAAAGTAGTTTATCAAGACAAAAGTCACAGATTACTATTTCTATATTTTCTTTCAGGGGTTTTTGATCTATTTTTACATATTATGTTACATACTAAGTTTATGTATGGTATAAGATTTTGATGACTAGCTAGTTTGGCGTTGCTTAAAAAGGCTCTCATATCTCCTATAAATAGCTTGAAAAGATATAAAATAGTAATGATACCAGTTTCCTGTTTGTGAGCATTGTAATGAACAGGAAAGGACCACTTTTTCTTGTAAAAACTATAGTTGTGCTTAATAGTCCCATCCTTCCTTAAATAGGAGTACATCTGTTAGGAGAGGGTTCTGCACTGGAAATGTGCGAAAAGTAGTCTCCTGAAGCTCCCAATCTCCAAACGGGTAGCTTTGTGGGGTTGGGTGGATATAGTGATGACTTGATAGTGCTTCTCATTTCACAAGGTAGCACATATCAAATGTCATATACCTTAGATGTATGCATTTTTATGTGTTATAATGCAAAAAAGCTAGAAAAGAACTATCTACTGGAATTCTTAATGAAAACAATTTATGACATATAATTTCATAGTCAAGTCTGTTAAAAAGTATACCTTTATAAAACCTAAGAGAAACTGTTCCTAGGCTTTTTGGTGCTGTGTCTCTTTGGGTGGAGTGTGAAAAAAGTAAAGGAAATGGAAGGGAGGGAGGGATGGTCCCCCAGGCTAACTTTCTATCCTACTAGTCTGGAATACTTCTGCTCCCACCTGGGGTTCTATAATGTGTGTTTTCCCTACAGACTGATTGTTTCCTTTGCTCTGGCAGGACCCATTTCCCCTGGTGCTACCCTCTTCGCATGTCCATTGTGCAGAATGATAACCACTGCTCTGTTCCTTTCTAAATACATATCAGGCCAGAGAACTAAACAGTGACTGTTGGTTTGAGGGAGGAGTTGGTGTTTTAAGACAAGTGACAATTATTCATACACTTGAAATTTTGACATCTTTTTTCTTTTATTTTTATTAATTACAACTTATTCACTTTGCATCCCAGCCACAGCCCCCTTTCCCATCCTCTCCTAATCCCACCCTTTCTCCCTCCTCCCCTCCCATGCCCCTCTCCCAGTCCAATGACAAGGTGGGTCCTCTTCCCCCTCCATCCGACCCCAGTCCATCAGGTCTCATCAGGACTGGCTTCTGTGTCCTCCTCTGTGGACTGGCAAGGCCGCTCTCCACGCCTCCCCTTCCCCCCGGCCCCCAGGTGGAGGTCACCATAGAGCCAGCCCATGAGTTCATGTCAGAGACAGTCCCTGTTCCTATTAGTAAGGAACCCTCTTGGTTCTGCTGCTCCCCCTGTGGAGCTCCCACTTCCCCTTTCCTTCACAAGACTCCCTGCCCTCTGCCCAAAGCATCTGCTCAGCATCTGCGTTGCTACCCTGCTGGAGAGTCTTTCAGAGGCCCTCCATGATAGGCTCCCATCCTGCTCCCCGTGCTCTCCCTCTTCCGATGTCCATCTCACTTGCTCTTCTGAAGAGTGAGCATCCCACCAAGGATCCTCCTTGCTTGGCTTCCTTAGGTATATAGATTTTAGTATGATTATCCTATATTATCTGTCTAATATCCACTTATAAGTGAGTATATACCATGTGTGTCTTTCTGCTTCTGGGATATTTCCCTTAGGATGTTTTTTGGTTTTTTTTTTTTTTTCTAGATCCCACCATTTGCCTGCAAATTTCATGATTTCCTTGTTTTTAATTGCTGAGTAGTATTCCATTGTGTAAATGTACCATAATTTCTGTATCCATTCCTCAGCTGAAGGACATCTGGGTTGTTTCCAGGTTCTGACTATTACAGATAAAGCTGCTACGAACATGGTTGAACAAATATCTTGGTTATATACTTAAGCATATTTTGGATATATGCCTAGGAGTGGTATAGGTAGGTTTTGAGGTAGTACTATTCCTAATTGACCGAGAAAGAGCCAAATTGATTTCCAAATTGGTCGTACAAGTTTATATTCCCACCAGCAATGGAGGAGGGTTCCCCTTTCTCCACAACCTCTCCAGCATGTGTTGTCACTTGAGGTTTTGATCTTAGCCATTCTTATGGGTGTAAGGTGAAATCTCAGGGTCGTTTTGATTTGCATTTCCCTGATGACTAAGGATGTTGAACATTTCTTTAGTGTTTCTCTGTCACTTGATGTTCCTCTATTGAGAATTCTCTGTTTAGCTCTGTTCCCCATTTTTAAATTTGGATTACTGATTTGTTACTGTTTAACTTCTTGAGTCCTTTATATATTCTGGATATCAGCCCTCTGTCAGATATAGGGTTGGTGAAGATACTTTCCCAATCAGTAGGCTGTCATTTTGTTCTGATGACAGTGTCCTTTGCTTTACAGAAGCTTTTCAGTTTCATAAGGTCCCATTTATTGGTTGTTGATCTTAGAGCCTGTGCTGTTCTGTTAAGGTAATTGTCTCCTGTGCTAAGGAGTTCAAGGCTCTTTCCCACTTTTTCTTCTAACAGGTTTAGTGTGTCTGTTTTCATATTGACGTCTTTGATCCACTTGGATTTTAGTTTTTGTGCAGGGTGATAACTATGGATCTATTTGTATTTTTCTACATGTAGACATCCAGGTTAGACCAGCACCTATTTTTGAAGATGCTTTCTTTTTTCCATTGTATGGTTTTGCCATCTTTTGACACCTTTTTATAAAAATTAGAAATAATATGAATCTGAAAGCATTGTAGTTTCTAACTAAGTCTGAAGTAAGGACAGTTCACCATGACATATCATATTTTTTTGACTTAATAAAATTTCTTGCCATTTTAGTTTTCAATGGAAATACTTTTTTTCAGTTGGGAATTGTTAGAATTGTGCTGTGTATGTTGAAGGCACAAAATAATTGAATGTTAGTTTCGCTTTTTTTTTTTAAACAAATAAAAGCTTCTTTGATAGTTTTAGGTAAGTTATAGCAACTGTGAATACTGTCAGAATATATTACTTTGACAAACAATTTTAGCAGTCTTTTGAGGTTTATCTTAGGATTTTGATTTATGGTGTATCTAAAAACATTGACACATTTGCATGTTTGAAGGGAAGAATTATTTCTATATGCATATGTTTTGAAATGAAAAAAATGATTTTGGAAACATGCCTGTGATATTTGATAAGGCAAATTAATCTTGAATTTCAGAGGTGCACAATTTAAAGGAGCAATTAATTTCCATTGTTTGGTACACATATGTCTTATAAACATCTTCTTGAGAACACTGAGACTTCTTGAACATTTTTTTCTATAGTTGTAGTTATCACAACACTGATTTAGGGGTCCATATGTCTCATTTTGGCTCTACAGTAAATATAAAGAGCTCACCACACCACCAAATAAATAAGTTTTTGACCGCTAGTTTGATCTTGAGCTTTTTGTCAAAGAGAGAGAAAGGTATCCTGAAAAAAAGAACATAAAGTAAAACACAAGCTGAAGGGAGGTTTTCTTAAGTAACACAGGTAGGTCCTCTATAAAAGTACATTTGTGTTTAGAAAGCCATGTGGATTACAAAAAGGGTAGTCAAATCTTAGAAAATTTCTGTTACAAATTTGACTTAAACATGCAACATTTTGCATTTTGACAGTATGTACATATGAATGTTCATGTTTATGCAAATAGCATCCTTTTCTCCAGGCTTGAGAATAATAAATCTGCATCGACTAGAGAGTTGTGCATTGAAGGTGTGTTCCTCAAAATTGAAGTCTTACTCCTAGTGTAATGATATTTGAATGTGGGGCTTTTGGCTGATAATTGGAGAGGTTTCATGGTAGAGTTCATTGCCTCATGAAAAAGGAGAAGGGAACTCTATGTCTACTGTCTGCTATGTACATGTGCAATGAGAAGATGAACAAAGACCTCATCAGCCACTACATCTACTAGCAACTTCATTCTGGATATCCTAGACTTCAGGTCTGTGAAAAAGGTCTGTCATTTAAGCCACTCAGGTTTTAGAATGTGCTATAGTAGCCAAACTGACTTAAGATTTATTCAATAAAATGAATAAAGACTATATAGATAGCCTTAGATATATATCATTATTGAATTATGCAACGCATCACATAGGGGAAAGTGCAGAAAACTATAAAGTACACACACATACACACACACACAGAGGAAAGGTATTAGAGGTATCCACTCCTGTTTACAACAATAAGCTGTATAGCCTTTGGGTGGAAAATGAGAAAAAGAAATTTAGAGAATTGGAGATTTAGAAGCTATTTAACATCTATTGCTAAATTTAAAAAAATGGCTAGAGTATGTGTTAATCTAATACTTTAAAAATTACATGAAAATTTCAATAGTAGTTAGTTTTGAATGCTGAGTTTATATTCTTAAATTTTTGTTTCATACAGTGAATCATGTGTTATTGATACAACCAACTCATATTATCCAGACAAAGTATGGAGGCAAAGCCAGTCAGTATGAGGAGAATTTGGCTGTGTCACACCACTCCAGGACTTAGAAGAAAGTGCTGGTTGGTCACAAAAAGCTAAAGAACATTTTTTTTACAGCATCTCCCTACTCTCTAAGAATACTATTAGACCTTTAGTTCTCTATATTTAACTAGCACTTATGTGTGACTGTCTCCTAAAACATCCCACAAAAGAGCATACAGTTAACCAATTATGCATTACATTTAAGAACATTTAGAAGTATTTTCTATTTCCAAAGACAGAAATATGACATTTTAGTTTATAGAACTGTTCTTAATTTCTTAATGCAATGCTTCATATTAATGGTTGATTTTGAAGTGAAAATTGCAGTAATTTTGCTATAAGTAGAGTCTATACTGTAGATGCGGAGGGCTTTATTCTGTCAGCAGTCATTACCGTGCCCTACAAAAAGGCAAACAGATTTTATTTGGGCAGAAATAAGTTGGAAATTACAGAAAATAATCTCCTCAATGGAGAACTGTTATTAGCCAGATGAAACTTTAAGTAGGCTTACTGTGGAAGTTTATTTCAACATCTGCACTATGGTACTATCCAGATGCTTGCTATAAAGATCAGTGGATCTTGACAAACAATGAGTTGATTTCAGTGGCTATACTATTTTAAGAATCCTTGAAAAATAAGAGAAACTAGTTTTTAACAGATTTTATCTAAGCTAATATGTTTTATTTAAATTAGTATGAACGTTCTCTTTTCTCCAGATAATACAAAATCAGTTGGTGATCACAATCTTAAGATTGAAGCTTGATATAAAAACTACTAGCTTGCCTGTAAGCTGTTATAAACATATAAATAAATCAATCAAACCGTATCCCATTTGCCCTCAGAATACTCCTTTAATAGACATGACTCAGTAGTTTAAATGTTGTTTCTTAGGAGGGGTTTTATGTAATTTTACATATAAAACAATTAAATCAGTAAAGAGTAAGCCTCAGAACACACTGTATGAGCTGTATATGCACTGTTCTGCAAGCAAAATGTGAAATTTGGACATGTGCTAATGAAATATATAAATGATAGTTATATAGTACTAAATAAAAGTAATCATGTATTTAAAGTATACCCATACACATAGATAAGCATATGTGTATGGGGGGGGTTATGTGCAAGAAGGAGGGAGAGAAAGACATTTAACCTTTTCACTGATTATAGATAATGGAGTAATTTGAATTTAATAAAACTTGAGGAAAATATATTTACAAGAAATGTCAGGTTACTGAAATGTGTTGAATCTGTTGAGTCATGAAATGATTTTGAAGGACATGGTAGAAGTCACTGTGGGCAAGTGCCTGGGTCAACCCTGTCTGGGCACGCCCCTGTCCACAGGTGTGCAGGGTATCTTTCCCAGATCTCATCCCGCTGTTCAGGGTGGCTGGAACCATAATAAATGTGGAATTTGTTTTTGTTGCCTATACCAGCATCCAAGTATTACAATTTTTAATTAAAGTGTTTCCTCTTTATTCAGGAAGTCTCCAATGACATTTGAGGGAAGGAAGCTTGTTAGCTTCCTTCCTGACTAATGCAGTTTTTATTTTTTATTGAAATTGTGGTCTCAGCCAAAAACCAGTTGGTGGAAGGAGTCATGAATGAAAAGCAAAGGGAGAAAAGGCAGGAAAGGGCTGTAAGAAGGAACAAAAGAGGAAAATCAGAAAGCTAATTATGCAAATATTAAGTCCTTGTCAAAGGTTTGACTAAAACACAAATACTGTCATCTCATTCTCTCTCCTACACAGGCACATGATGGTGTTTCTGTCACAGAATTTTTACGTAGTTGAAGCATGATAATTTTTCTGTTGTTTTTTATTTTTCATTTAACAACTAGAAAATAGCCATTTCTATAACTTCCTTCAGTTTTTTTTTCTTTCTTCAATTAGTGCTTTGAGAGCTTTAAGTTCTATATAATGTTGTTTGATCGTAGTCAGCCCCACCCCAACCTTTTCCAGATCCACACCCCTTCTCTATCAGTCTGACTTTATGTCCTTTAAAAAAAAAACCCTGGCCAAAATCTTCCTAGACATGTGGTCCTCCACTAGAGGAGGGTTAGCTTTCCAAGGGCTGTACTGACCCTTCTTAGGACACTGGCCCTTCTTAGGAGCCAATAGTCGCCAGGTGCTCCACAGCTAAGGCAGGATACACTCACCTCCCCTTCATGCTGGGATTCAGTCGGCCTTGACTTTGCACACGTGTTCTATGTGTGCATGTGCAGCTGCCCAGAAGATGTACCTTGTTGTCATCCACTGCCCAGGCTCTCACACTCCTTCTACAACCTCTCTTCTGAAGTGACCTCTAATCTGGGGAAGGATATGATGTGTGTGTCCCTTAGGACCTGTTATTCCACAGTCTCTTAGTCTCTGCACCTGGCCAGGTGTGAGTCTTTGAATTCATCACCATCTACTGCAAATAGTAGCGTTTCGGATGCAGGTTGACAGATGAATAGATAGCTATGGGTATTCCAAATAAAACACATAAATATGATGCAAAGATAATATCCACAGACGAGGGAAACTTTGTGGTATTTGTCTTTCTGGGTTGTGCCAGCTCACTTAGGATTATTTCCAGCTATCCATTTACCTGCAGATTTCACAATTTTATTGTTATTAATATCTGAATATTACTCCTTTATGTAAACAAACCACATTTTCAGTATTCATTTATTTCTGTAGGTTTTGAAGTTTATTTCAGTGGTAATATTTGTTGATAATCTGTTTGATAATGTTGTCAGCACATAGCCCAGGCTGGACTTAAACTTGTGGTTTTCCTGGTTTAGTTTCCCATGTGCTGTGATTACAGGCATATCTTGAAGTCCAGCTCTGTCAGTTGATTTTCTGAACATAGAAAATATTCTACTGAAGCAGAATTTTGACAGAGGGTTAGTAGGGAAATGAGTGGCAAGTTCTCAAGAGGAGTGCATCAAAGTCCTGCTTAGGTGATTGGAAAACAGACTAATAGAAGGGTTTGCATACCCAAAATATGAAAAGTAAAATTTTGATGCCATGTAAAAGCTCCGCAGAGATGGATTTTTTAAAAACAAATACAGTTCTCAGGGGTAATAAAGCGGTTCCTCCTGTGCCATTTTTAAGACTGAAAGATGAAAGTGTTATAACCCTTTAAAGGATTAAGTACTACAAGTGGCAGGTGATACACAACCTGGTCATCAGATATCAGGTGTTGGGTCTGTCTTCACAGCTCTATTCTGTGTAAAGTGAGGGCAAAAAACATCCAATATTTTGGAAGGTCCTCTCCCTCCCTCCTTTCCCTTTAAAATAAATTTCTGATTTTTAGAAATAGTCTTCCATCCTTTATGATTCATGTCAATATTCTAGCTGTCTGAAAGAAAATGGTCGGTGAAAGGTAATTATAGAGACAAGAGTCATGAGGGGAAGAATATGAATCATGTGTTCATTTCATCAGGGCTGCAGAGAGCCTTACAGTAGAGTGGGGAGGACACCCTTGTGTCAGACAGTGGGCGAGCAGGAGAACTCCGTCTTCTGGGATGCTGACAGTTGTGCAGTGCGGTTATCCTTGCCGTCTCTTGAATTACTAAGTTGCTCTCATCCTGGTGGTCTGTGCCTTTCCTCAGAAGCTCTGGTCTATGGTTAGTGTCACCCTGCAGACAGAGTTAAACCACATGTTAGGCTTGATAGCGTGTCGTCCAAGTGGATGAAGGAAAGTTTACCAGATAGGAATTGATTTTCTGTTTTTGTGCTGTTTATAACTATTAAAACTATAGCTGTTTGAGTCATCCAAATCTGCATTTCTCTTCTGCCACCTTTTTTGTCATGCAGCAAACCAAAAGAGAGTAACCTGGACTTTGCCCTCCTAATCTCTAGGGAATGTCACTGGGAAAGGAATGAGAACAAGGTCACAGGTATCTGCAGCACTCTATTCCTAGTTTTGTGGCTGGTTAAGCCTTTCAGGGAATTTGGAAGATCTTGATGAGTGTTCCTCTTAAAAATCAGCTATAAATGTTAAAGGGTAGGAAGGCATCGCTCACACTGCACTCTGTTTTCTCGTTCTTATGACTGTTAAGTTTTTTATAGTAAATTATAACACTAATCTTGTAAAAGTTCAGAATTAACTTGATAAATGCTTATCCATAGTTCTATGGAATATAAATGAGGAATCAAATCCTGAAATTACATCTACATGCTTATGTTAAAAAGTGTCCATCATGTTATAGTGTGTGTTAAAGAATCAAATTGTCCCATTCCAC
>CM053764.1:35848277-35966532 GCA_028658305.1 Pachyuromys duprasi
GGATCACACTCTTAAAGAAAACTTACTTTTTTCTCCCAGTAGTGATCAGCTGCCACTAGCTCCTCAGCTCAGATTGGGATTTCATGTCCACCTTCCCTCTCCATGGAATTTGTCTGGCCTGACCTTGCACAGGTCTTGTGCACTACTGTATGTTAATGTGTGACTGTTCTGTTGTGTAAAAAAAACAAAACAAAATACTGCTTTGTTGTAGTTATCCATAGCTTCTGGTTTACAGTCTTTCTGTCCACTCTCTTCTGCAGTGATTCCTGGGATTGGAGGGGAGGTGTGCTGTAGTGCCATTTAGCACTGAGCACACATACTCTTGGCGGATGGATAGTGGTGCCTGAATGTATTGCGTTGTTTACATATGGACTGTTTTCTATGTCAGTAACAATATTCTAACTAGCTTAAATAAATGATCAGTAAAAAATATCTTAATAACACCCTTTTTAACTTATCAAATTTTATGCACATAACTCAGTTTTCTTTACATACACACTACCAAATACCATTGATACAAAGGGTTTTGAGGTATGCATATTCTTTGCAAATGGCTACAATTTGTGCCTGGAAAACAGATCCATATAAAGCAATGACAACAACAATGGTAGCAAGACACAATATGAATACAAGAAGACTATGGAAATAAAATCCCCAAATCCTGCCTAGATTCAGAGCACATAGTGAATTTTTTTCACATTAAGAAACTAGAATTAATTTAGAGACTTGTAGACGATATTTGAATATGTCAGTGACATGATCACACCTTAGATAATGGACAGTGTGATTGACATTGTCAGAGCAGGAAGACTGATAAAGAGGAAACTAAAGCAGGAAGTCAAGTACTGCTTATCAGCCCAAAGCCAGCAACCAAATGCTGTCCATTTCAGTGATGCCATGACACCTGTGGGAGTGCTTCAGCATGTGAATGGAAAGGAGCACAAAGATGATTTGAAGTATTTGTAAATTTAGTATTTTCAACACTGTCTTATTGACTGCCACCCACTGCAAAATAAAGCTTCTCTGACCAAGGTTGAAAGCATCCCTGGTCTAGGGTTATAAAAGATAAATATTTAAAAGGCAGTTTGGTGTAGTATAGCCTTCTAGCAAAAGAAAAATAACAGGTTCTACTGTACAGCCTAGGACCTCCCCAGCCAGGGCCTCTTGACCAGGAGCAAAGTACCAGCCCCAAACTTCTGTGAAGCAACCCTGAGCTCCATTCAGAGAGCAGTTAGTTACCTCAGAGGAGTCACGCCTCATGGACACGGGCACACATTTCCCTGGTGGGTCAGCAATGCAGCACGTGGAGTCCAGCATGGAGTAATCAGTACTGTTGCTAGCGTTTCTTTTCCAACAGCTTACAGCACCTCCTGGCACAGTGAGAGCCCGGCAGGGAGTGAGTCTCTCATTAGTTTGAGGTTGACTTGCCTGTGCTCTGTAGTCTAAGTGTTAGGTGCCTATAGCCATAAGATCTTTCTTGGTAGTTATGGTGGTAACTATAGGCACTGCCAACACCCTATATTGTTTTGGAGACATTGGGGGATTCCCTGACTAATAATTTATAGGGGGGTGCCCCATGCCTTGTACTCTTCATTTTAATAACACATCTTCTGGGAGCAGCATTCTCCACCTACATGCAGTAATTCCATTCAAACTCATTTTTGTTTGTTTCACTTTCTACTCTGAGTTGGATTTAAAAATTATCTGAGTAATTGGTGGTTTCCATATGACTTTTTAAAAAAAAAATAGATCCTTAGTTTGGTTGACCTACTCATCCTCCTCTTCCCAACCTTATCCCCACTTAATCCTTTAATTCCACTTTTTTTCATTTCACATACAGTTTACTATCCCTTCAGTTATTTTAGTAATTTGGGTTTTGTCTTAGTTAAGTTTCCATCGCTATGATAAAACACCTACCAAAAGCAACTTGGAGAGGAAAAGGGGCTTATTTCATTTTACATTGAAGAAGCAGCTTTTCTTTATCTTAGACTTACAGTATATAAGTCATATATGTATATATATGTACTTATAGACTTACATAAGTATTTATATCTCATATATATGTCTCACTATATAAGTACATGTACATATATCTATATATTTTATAGTAAATACAAAATAGGTTCATTCTTTGTAATGACTAAACCTCTGTTTTGGAGGATTGGGCTATGCCCTAACTGTAACCTTAACTACAAATGGTTCTATACTACCTGTTTCCAGAATGACAATCATGTCTTTATTTCAAAAAGTTGTTTATGGCCATCTTGCAACCTTACCTCAGATTGAGAAGATTGTATGACCACCTATGACTGAGAACCTTGCTGAGCCCACCTTGCAGCCATGCCTTTGTTTCGGGAGGTCGCTAGGACTAACTTGTTATGATGCTCTGCTCCTGTAGCCCGGCCTATTTTGCCTGTCAAACCCCTCATTTGGAACCCCCTACCCTGAGCTATAAAAGCCTTGTTTGCCTCACATCCAATGCTGACTTCTGGAACCTTGCCTTAGTTGGAGCAGCCCATGTACATGAATAAAAAAAGCTTGCTTTAATTAATTACTTGTTTTAATTATCTTGGCCATGATGATGTGAGTTGGTGGTCTGTCTTCTCCCATGTTTGTGATTAGCACCATCTTTTGTAATCCATTGTTAAGGAAAGTCAGGAGAGAAACTCAAGGTGGCAGCCTAGAGACAGAAACCAAGGCGGAGGCGATGAGTCCTGTTGCTTACTGGCTGGCCTCCCGTGCTAACCCAGCCTGCTTTCTTGTGCACCCCAAGACCAGTGCATATGTCCGGCACCACCCACAGTGGGCTAGAGCCTGCACATCAGTCATTAATCAAGCAAATGCCCCATAGACTTAACTATATGCCAGTCTGATAGAGGCCTTTTCTCTATTGAAGTCCCTTCTTCCCAGATGACCCTGGCTTGTGTCAAATGGACAAAACAACAACAAAGAACAAACATAACTAGGGCAGGTTTCAAGAAAGCAGTAGGCTTCCATGTGTCTTTTATACGTTGTCATCTGTACTCAGCATTCCTCCCTGCTCTTAACTTCCGCTTTGCCTAGGATCTGTTGCTCCTCTTCCCTTACGCACCCTCCACCCCTCACTCTTCTCTACTTTCTTTCTTTGGGCAGAAGTAACACATTGGATTTTAACCTAAAACATTTTTTTCTTTTTTAATTTATTTTTGGGGTGTGTGTGCATGCGTGCATGCATGCATGCATGTGTGTGTTTTTACATGTACTGGTATCCAAGCTCTTGGCTGTCATAAGAGAACAGAAGCATTTTAACCCCCTTCCTCCTTGAGCCAACTTTCCAGCCTCAGAGTTTTCTTTATTAAGAACTTGAAAATGGTATCATAATCTCTGGATGTCTCTTCATTTTTTCTTGTTTTTTTGTTGTTTGTTCGTTTGTTTGTTTTGTGTGTTTTTTTTTTAACAAATTGGTTTAGAGCAGTTTTAGAACAGTTCACAGAAACATTCACAGTGCTAAGTGACTTCCCATCTACCTTCCTATTACACACTGCCACCCAAGTTATTCACAGCCCACATTCCCCACCAGTGTTTTTACATTTGTGAATATACATAGAGCGTTATTTTCACCCAAAGGCCACCGCTCTGCCTGCTAATCCTGGCCCCCACCAGCTCCTGACAACCAGGGAGCTGTCCATTGTCTCCTTTGGTCTTTCCTAGATTGTCATATATTGGCTATCAATATGCAACCTATTCATTTATAATGTGCATTTAAATTTCCTTCCTGGCTTTTCTGGGCTTGATAGCTCTTTTTTAATGCATGGAATGAAATCCCATTGTCTGGAACACAGTTTATTCAGCCATTTACTTACAGGAGGGTGTCTTGGTTGCTTCTCCTTATTCACAGTCATGGATCAAGTAGCTGCAAACATCATTGCACAAGTTTTTATGTTTCAACGTTATTTGTTTTTGAATTGGTTTGGTTTGGCTTTTTCAAAACTGGGTTTTGCTATATTGTGCTGCTTGGCCTAAGGTGCTGGGTTTAGTTCAGGTGTTTGGTGCAGGCTTTTGTTGAGGAAGCAGTTTCCAAAATAAAGATAAGTTTTCAGTAAAAGCAAGGAGATTGGTCACTGGACTGTGAGAAGAGCACATTTAGTTAAGAGTGTACAGCTGTCTTCGGGGAGGCTGTATGAGTTCACATTTCAGCAGCCATCAGTTAGCCTGTGCCCGCATCCTCCTGCCTGTGCCTTGGCCGCATTGTGTGCTTCTGAATAGACTGCTCCTGCCCCAAGAGCTACCTGTTAGCATAGAGTCCCAAACTGAACTCTCTCCCAAGCAATTGGATTATAAGCCTATTTAGTCTTTAACTTCTGTTTCTCCATCAAGAATATTTTGTGTTTCTTTCTCTTCATATTATCAAATCTAAGAAGAGACTTTGTTTGTCTGGGACAGGCTCAGGGTGCCAGTTCCTCAGGTGCTCACTGAAAAGTTGCATGGTCGCTCTTGAGAGCCCAACAGGCTTTACTGGACGGTAGGAGGTAGGCGTGGAAGTTCTGTATTTTAGCCATAATTAAGGCTACATCATGGACAGTTTTTAAGGAATTGTTTATATATTTTTGTACTACTTGTTTATCAGGTATAGTTTTAAAAGTGCCCTCTGCTGGTATGTGGCTATCTTTAATGTTTTGGTTGTGTGTTCCATAAAGGAAAACATTAATTTTAATGAGCCGCTACAATGAGTGAGCTCTTTCAAGGGATCACCATTGGTAACACATCTAAATGGTCATATGGGTTGTCTTCTGTTATCCTCTTTGAGTTTGGAAATTTTATAGTTTTGCCTTTTACACTTAGTTCTTTGACACATTTCAAGTTAATTTTCATGATAGTTATAAGATGTGTACATATATTGTATTTCTTAAAGTATGGTGTCTGACATTAAGAAAAATTCTCAGTTTTTGGTGCCTTACACACTGCATTTGTCTTTATTATTATACTAGTCCATATTTGTTATACTTTTGGTAGGTGCCCAGTTCTGGGCTATTCTGCTCTGTTTTTTATTCTGTTTTTGCTGGTTTTCTCCTGGCGTTTCTGTTGTGGAAAGTGTTAGATTCACAGCCTTCCATCAGCCATGTCTGGTCTGCTGATAGTCAAGGTAGAAGAAACCTTGATACATTTCCTACACTAGAATGAGTTGTCTGTGCTTTATCCTCTAAGAAATAAGATAGGGCCATTTGTTTGAAAGTTATTTGAAAAAAAATGACAGACACATTTGTGCTTATAAATAATTGTCAGCAACCTAAAACTATAAGCACATTGAGGAAGAAATAGTAGAGCTACATAGAGATAGAGAAGCAGAGATGCTCAAATAATCTTTATAGAAAAGAATAATGGAAACCTTGGTTATTGTGTAAGAATGACAGAAATGTCAAAAATATGTATTTATCCACCTTTGTTCTTCCAGACATGCTTCACAAATTGTGATGACCCACTGACCTGTGAAACATCTATGAAACCTATATCAACTAAACTTGATGTAAAGGATGGTCACAATAATAGCTAATACTCGTTGATCCCATATTTTATGCCAGACACTATCCCAGCTGCTTTCTCTAAACTCATTCATTGACTTTTGAGTTCAGTGCTGTCAGCGTGTACATTTTATTGGGAAGAAATCATTGCAGAGCTTCAGTAACGGAAGTTTCACACAGGATTCATATTCTTGTCTTGCTTTTCACTGTGTCTTTTACATTGTGATGTATTATCTGAGTCTTGACTTGGTCATTTCTTGGCCCTTTTTCAGTTTTTAAATTAATACCAATATCAAAATATAAAACGGTTTAAATCCCCATTGTTTTTAAAAATTGAGAGGCTTTAAAAATTCAGTCTCGCTAACATATCTGAAGTTTCTTTAGAACTCCAGTGTTTCTCTTAAGTTTCTCTGGAACTTCAAAGCTTCTCTAAAATGCCAATGTTTCTGTAAAAATTTAAAGGCTTTTGCCTTTGGACTCTTATTGTGTGTGTGTATCCCTTTGTTTCCCAAGAGGGAAGAATAGGGCACATTTATAATCAAATCAAAGAAAAAACAAACTTCAGTAATATAAGAAGTTCAGTGTTGACATGCTGGGACTCATGGGTTCCAGAGGGCCTGGGTCACTGCACCTGACAGGCCTTGCCATGCACAGCTCTTCTCATAGGCTCAGGCAGGCTCCACTCCACAGCTTCTGCTCTCCTCATTGGTTGTCCCACAGTCCTGGCGGCTCCAGTTTGCTGGGCTCTCAAGCTGCACCTTCACTGATAGTTCTTCCTGCTGTGTCTTTAGGGTCTAACCCTTGCACGGGACACCAAGCCTCAGCTAATTGCTTTCATTTCTGTATCATGACTTTTGCCATATACATTTCTAACCCGACAACCCAACACATTTTAAATGTTAATTCCTTCTCATTCTTCTGGCCTCTTTTTACTATTGGAGAAATTTCCCCATTATTATTGAGGTTCTTAAAACTTAATTCAGTTCCTGTGAAAATATAATTCTCATTCACTCATTGAATCCTGTATATCTTGATATTCAAGAATTTCTAAGAACAGTCTCATCTCGTGTTCAGCTTTCTTTTGATTATCAAGGAATTGATCTCTGTCTTCTTCAGGTTAGTAGTTATTACTTCCTCAGGCCTTGTTAGCATTACTATTCTAATAAGAAAAATTTTAAATCCCTTTCTAATGTATTTGCTTTTTTAAGATTTAGCTGAACCAAAATAATTTTTCATGAAACTAATTGAGTATTAGACTGCTTGCTTCTTACTGTGCATGCTTACAGGGTCTTAAATGGTCTGTTCCATGTTCCCTATGACTTCAGTGGACCTTTTGCTTCTTATGTATTTGGAGAGGGTTTAGCCTCTCTGTCCCCTCTCCACAATGCCCAGCATCTACTTTCACACTACATATACTTCATTAACTCCACCCCGACCTAAAGGTCTTTTCTTCCTCTAGAGTTATGATCTACACATCAGCAAACAATAAATGAGGATGTGTGGCGGAAGAGAGGTGACAGCACCTCTGCTCAGGCACACATACCCAAATGATTTGCAAATATATGAAGGACACAACATTTTCATTGAAGCAGGGGCATCACTCCTACTTAGAATAATTACCTCTCTAACATACAGGATGTTTATTCTTTTCAGATGTATTTCTCCCTATACTGTACTTCAGTGCTGTTGAATGGTCAGAAAGAACATTGCATGGTTGGTTGGTTTTTACCTCTAGCTGTGTTTTTATCTATATAAAGTGCCAAGCCCAAGGTAGAAAGGATGCTGGGAAAATGTGCATGTTCTGCTTGTGGGAATACTAGCTTGTCAGTTGTGGTTACAAATATGAGTTTTCATTTACTTAGTGTGTCAGTGTCTAGGAGGTCACTGTGATCTTGAGTTTATTAGTGTCTTTACAGTTTTGCAGTAACTCTCTTAAATGCATTAAAGGTTGTAATTTGCTTATCGATTATTCCTTTTATTGAGTAAAAATCTTTTAATACCCACTAATTTTTACCTCAATTTTTATTTTGTTAAAACATCTGATTTGATTTAGTTGAGTAACCTACCATTTGTGATTTTACAGTGAAACAAATTATTATTTTATGGATTCATTTATAAGCAGTGCTTAAAACCATGTTCACTTAATGGCTAGCTATGACTGAGTATCGTATATCAGACCGTGATCTTAAAAATGAGTTATATGGTCACTTTTCAGTACTTAGATTCTTACTCAGATGAAACAATTCTACAAATCACTGGTATTTTGTATGTAATTACATAATTGAGTCATGCTCATCATCTATGGGAATGTTAACATGAAGGTCATATAATTTATCCCATTACCCTTCTTCAAACTACATGCAGCTATTAGTAAATAAGAAAAACTAGTATAAATTAAGTTGTCTTCTGTCCGTTTTCTTCTAGGAACTTAATATACTTGCCTGGTGTAAAATATGCTATTCTAGAATTTGTATACTTACTGATTCTGTAAAGGATGTAATATTTATTTAAGTAAAAAACAATATCAACATAATAAACACAAGTTTAGTTTAGCCAACTTTCACCATCTTAGTGCCCAGAATGAGTTCTACAAGAAAGAAAATTGGCCTGTCCTTTAGGATAGTTATCAGATAGAAAACAGAAACTTTAAATATAATGCGGCAGGCAGTACAGTAACATAATGCAAGGTTTATAGGAACCATAAATCCTGATTTATTGTTTGCTGATGTGTAGATCATAACACTAGAAAGGGGCCATGAGAGGAAGAAAAGACCTTTGGGTGGGGGTGGGGTTAATGAAGAATGTGTGGTGTGACAGTAGATGCTGGGCATTGTGGAGAGGGGAGAGTAGAAGGGCAGCAGGGGCAGTGCAGGGACAGTGATGCAGGACAGAGAAGAGCAAAGTGTGCGTGGAGACACCAAAAGGAGAGCCGTTACTGTCCTCAAATTAATTTAAAACAAGCTTAAAGCCACTGTACGCTGCAGTTTGCCGTCATTTCACTTCAGCTCTGTTGATCTTTCTTACTGTTTCTCATGTTCCCTCAGACTCTGCACACACTAGCACTCTTCCTCATTCTTTACGGTGGGTAACTGTCTTGACTACCTTTTAACCCTTATCACCAACCCTTCCTTCACGTCTCAGCTTAAATGCTTTTTCTAGACTTCTTTCTTCACGTGTACCTTCGCCTTTGTAACTTTTACCACACGGTCAAGTACACTGCGTATAACCATCTGTTTCTTTTTTAAGATTCTGCTCATGCAACATTACATGTGTGGTGCATACAAAGTTTATTGTATTTAAATGTGTAGATGAACAAAAAATATCAAGCCCAAAATTGACCTGAAATACAAAGGCCTAAAGCACCTTTTGCCATTAAAGGGTCACATTCCTAGGCAGGTGGTGGTGGCACACGCCTTTAATCCCAGCACTTGTGAAGCAGAGACAGACAGATCTCTGAGTTTGAGGCCAAACCCATTCTACAAGTGTGAGCTCCAAACAGGCAAGGCTACACAGAGAGATCTTGTCTGGAAAAACCAACCAACCAACCAAGCAAACAAACAAAACCTCCCAAAACAAAAATAAAAACAAAACCCTTCACATTCTTACATTTAAATTCTGGGCCCACTTTTTGGGGGGGGGCACTTTATTTTATTTATTTTTTATTTTGACAGGCATACTCCTTGTGGGTCTGGAGCTCTCTATCAAGAGCAAACTCAATGTTCCTCCTTTCTCTGCTTCCCAATTGCTAAGAATACTAGCATACTCTACCACACCTAGCTTTTGAGCCAATTTTATATGAAGAAAAAGCCATTTTCTATTTTTCAAGTTTCTATTTTTAAAAAATCTTTCATCCAACCTTATTTCACTGTTTTCCAAGAACTATACAGAAAAAAAAAACAGCAAAAAACAAACTAACAAACCCAACTACTTCTAAAAGAGAAATTAATCTTTTTGCAAGATCAAGATTTTATGGTATGACAATATCATAAACAATGTGATGTAGTATATAAAGACAAATCCACAGCATTATTCTAAGCATTTTAGGTGGTGGTCTGAGGGATGAGAAGAGGCTGTAGGAGCCACTGTGACACTTTAGGGACCACATCCTTCTGCAGCTTAGGATTGGCTAGATGTGTTTTATAGCTTGCAGCAGCTGTCTCTGTTGGGGTCCTTAAGCATCTTCATGAGGCTCACAGCTGTGCATCTCTTGCAGGTTCACAGATGAACATCAGTGATTCCTGCAGAGCCCTCTAACATAAGGTTAGAAAGAGAATCAGAGAAATTTTGGTAAATTATGTTTCAGCTACTGTTCCACAAGAGTCTGTTTTTAAAACAACTCAGTATCACACTTGAAAAACCCTGAAACAAGCTGGAGAGTGATGCTGCACACCTTTAATCCTAGCAGAGGCAGGGAGGCAGGGAGGCAGAGAGGCAAGAGGCAGGGAGGCAGAGATGCAAGAGGCAAGAGGCAGGCAGATCTCTTAGTTCAAGCCAGTCTGGTCTACAGAGTAAGGGCTGTTACACAGAGAAACCCTGTCTTGAAAAACAGACAAACAAACAAAAAAAGTAAAACAACAGAAAAAAAATAACCTTTATTTCTGTGTTTTAAAAGGGAGAACCAATTATTGGCTGAAATTTCCTGTTTTCAGTTGGGTTTGTTGTATTTTGTATAGATATGATCTATTTTTAGGATAGTTGTTAACATAATTTAAAGCTATCTTTTTACAGATTAAAAACCTTCCTATGCAGTTTTGCTTTATCTGCATGTTCATATGTGCTAACCTATAGTGGTGCTTGGTTTTGCTCCATGAAGCAATTAAATAATCTAAAATCCAGTAGCAGAGATAAGAAATTACCGCCATACTAAGAGAAAAGATGAGGCGCATGCTTGCACATGACAGCAGTCTCAGTGATTTAATTACTGTCACAGAAACAAGCATTTTTATTTGTGTGCCCTTTTGTAAATTGCCTGCGCTGTACCCTTTAAATAAACATTTTAAAAAATAAGTAATAAGATTTTGGCTAACACTATTTTGGGGTTCCTTTTTTATGTAAATTATATATTGAAAGATGTAGTCAGTGATAGAAATCTTCCAAGTTATTATAATAAAATAATGTATTTTTTCTTTAAAAATCTATTAAATTTCTTCTTGATCATGTTTACTGATTTCTGATTTCTTCTGGGTAAAACTTGAAGTAATTAATAGTTATATTTTATTTCAGATCTGGGCTAATGGTATTGTTAAGGGAAAGAAATTTGAAAACTGTTAGCTTTAAATTTCTTTCTATGAGTTTAATATTTGTATATATATGTATAAATATATAAAGAAAACCATGTTTTTAAGGAGATATACTTTTTTGTTTTCTTGTTTGTTTGTGTCTTGTAGCTATGGTGTTGCTATGTAGCCCAGGCTGGCCTTGAATTCTATCCTCCCACCTCATCTTTCTAGGATTTCTAGGATTATAGGCAGGCAGATACTGCCATACCCAATAGAAATACCCACATTATTAAT
Organism: Pachyuromys duprasi; assembly: GCA_028658305.1. Lineage (NCBI taxonomy): Eukaryota > Metazoa > Chordata > Mammalia > Rodentia > Muridae > Pachyuromys > Pachyuromys duprasi. Next base: position 35,859,289 of record CM053764.1, read on the forward strand.
TGCAAACTAAACTGTAAATGGTAGGTATTTAATATGGTCACAAATTTGGAAAAAGATTAACATGGAAATAAAAATGTCAGTGATTTAGTTCATGATATTCATACAGAGCTGTAGCTCACACTTGTCACCTTTTCTGTAACAATTTTTTGGGAAGAAGTTCCGTAGAAGGGCTGTAGGAGTGTTTTTGGAACAAAGTGTCTTGGATGCTAAGACAAGACCACTCTAGGATGATGGACTAAGCAAATGAAGGAAGTCCTGCAACAAACCATTGTTAGGAAGTATATGTGCCTTGGAGATCATCCGCCTGGCACATGGAGCGAACTGTGCCAGTTATCACCATCATGGCATAGGAGGAATGATGGAAATGTTCTGCAGGTGCGAGACCTGTATGGATCAGGCAGACATGGCTGCCTGATGTAGGTAGAAGAACTATTAGTATAACCCTGACTGGCCTACAAATTGATATAAAGACCAGACTAGCCTTGAACTCACAGAGATCTGCCTGTCTCTTCCTTCCAGACGCTGGCATTAAAGATGTGTGCCACCGCACCAGGTATATTAAAATAATTTTATTGCTGTATATTTAAAATAATATTTTTTACATTACATTGAAGTATATAAAACCATTTGCTATTAAATTGCTTTGAAAAGTTTTAAAAAATGTTTTTAAAGGGCAGATATGATGCTCACATTTGAAAAATACAAAATAGTAAAAGGCACATCAGACCTGTCTGAGTTAGAACATAGTTACAGAAGTCCCAAAATGTTCACCAGCAAATAGCATCCAATACCTATTTCTAAAGAGTTCCTCTGAAGATCAAGCAGGGTTTACCTCAGAATATGGTGATCACTTAAGACAGTTATCAGTATGTGTTTGCTTATGTCATGTTTCCCAGAAGAAAACCAAATACGTATTAAGTGGAAATGAAAAAATATAATTTTTAATTCCTGATTTCATTGAGAATTGTTTTCTATAGGACAAGGCATAAATAGAAAGATTTCTTAATATAGTAAAACTATCTTCAACCAGGAACAGACAATTTAAATGTACTTTGAATTATAATTTATATGGCCAAATAGATGCTACCAACATTTTAAGATGTTTTTTAAAATGCCCAGTATATGGCTAGTGTGTGTTGTGTTGCCATAACAAAGTATCCAAGACCAGAAATTTAGAAATACAAAAATCTTGAGATTGGTAAATCTGAGACTGAGCACTGCCACCTAGTGGTAGGACGCTCTTGCTGTGCCCTTATTTGAGGGAGAAGAGCAGAGAAAGAACTCCCTCTACCCATTCTTTGAAGAGAATTCCCCAGACCTTATGCCCCATCACTTCTTAAAGATGCTACCTCTTACTTTATTCTCATTGGTAACACATTTGGGAAGAGACATAGTGGAAATCATAGAGGCTTAAAATAGTACAGATAACAATAGTGAAAACCAAGAATCCTGTTTTTTTTTTTTAAATCTCCTTTCAACTTCTAAGTCATATCTCCATTTTATATTTGCAGTTATTAGTTTACAACTTTACATATTCTTAACATTTTTCTGTTCTACCAATTATAGCTTTTATATCTTGATTCTCACTATAGAATTAGGAGTTGGTTCCCTAGTAGTTTTAGTAAATCAGGTAAGCAATTACTGAATGTATAAAATCTTAATAAAAGCTGATTATATTTTATGAGAGCGTAAATCTTTTTAGCTTCCTGTCTACTCTTTTGAAACCTCTTAGAGGTATATGGACCTCCTTCTCTCTACAGTGTTCAAATAGCAAAACTAACATTTGATAAAAAGTGTATTAGGATGCACACATCTGAAAAAATAAAGTATTGAAAACGTACAATTGAATCAAGTAGAAAACACAATAAAATTACATGTTCACATCTGAATTTAGTTACAAGAAATACCCTAAAACCATATTGTATGTTTTCTTTTAAGATAGGAAGCTATTATAAAAATCAACCCCAAACAATTATACAGTGAAGATGTCCTTTATTATTGTAATTATTATTCTTTATTATCCTAGTTGTTATATTATTATATTTTATTATATAATAAAGATATCCTTTATCATATATTTTGGGGGTTGATTTTTTTATGATAGACTGATCCTCTAGTGAGAATTCATGTAATTCTAACAAAATTGACCCTTTGTGGTAGTTTAAATATAATTAAGCCATTTACTCTTGTTATGTACCTGCACAGACTTCTACATACTTCTGAGTTACACCCAATTATAACTTCTGTTCATTCCTAGATCATGGATTAAATTTGTCTCATGTTTTAGAAGCAAACATGAAATAAGTTGGTTCAAGAAATTCAGAACTTTTTCCTTCTAGAAGTTTTAATTCAAATAGCTTGATTCTTTACAGATTTGATACTTATACTATTTAGTATATTCTGTATATAAATTAGCATGATATTTGGAGGACTGTTGTTGGACAGTACTGACAAAACCAATTAGTATATGTCTGTGATGTTAACAGAGTAGCATCAGTGAGTAGACCAAATGGTGCCTGAGGCTGAGTCACATAATAACAGGAGTGAGCTTGTGAGTGAAGCATAGCAAAAGTAAATGAGCAATATGGCTCAGATTGTGGTTCGCAAAGTAAAGCTTAGGGCAGAATGATCTGCTCTAGTGCTTGTGCCTTGCAAATTTTCTAATGTTGTATTCTTCTTGTATGTTTAAAAGATGGCTAAAAAAATATCTTCCACACCAAACAACTAACTAGCTCTGCTGTGTGCCATAAGTTGTCTAGTTGTCAGACTCCTGGTTTTCAGGCGACCTTACCATTGTGTATGAAGCATGGCTGTTGAAAGTGAAGACTCCCCAATCTCATTTTTGTACAGTAAGAATTCGGTATGTCTTGACATGTAAGGAGGAAAGTAGAACGAGAGTAAAAGGTGGGCATGGTGGCAACAATTGTAATCCCAGCACTGGAGACTCAGAGGCAGGAAGATCAGGGCTCAAAGGCCCTTTTCAGGTCTGTAGTGAGTTCTTGGCCAGTCTGGACTACGCGGAACTATATTAAATACAGAAATGGAGGCAGACGGAGACAGAGAGAAACAAAAACAATAAAGGCTCATTTGAGCTGTCCCCCGAACTGTGAGCTCTGCCCCCCTCTTTACTGTGAGGGTCCGCCCTGTTCTCTCGGTTCTGCTCGGGTCAGATCGCAAGTAATACTTTCTCCTTTGTTTGTTTTATTGTCTTTTTTTCCCCTTAAAGCAAGGGTTTTATTTCTGTTGTATTTTGATGCTGCATTGACACTCAAAAATAAAATCCTTGACCAGAGTGAGAAAACCAAGAAAGTATGAATATTTTCCTAAACTTATAGAATAAACATTCATAAAGTATATCACAAAATATCTATATTATAAAGATCTTTCAAAGAAAAGTTAGCAAATACCTGTAGACAATGTAGTCTGGAGAAAAACAATCCATCAAATACTTAACTCTGAATTTTACTTTTTTGTTACTACAGTCTTTCCTCTTGGTACAAATGAGCCTGTTTTATTTTTTTAATGTAGGAAAAAAACTTACCAGTATACTAGGGCAACTAGAAATGATGAGAAAATACATTTGATTTACACAGTCTCAAGGAAAGAGATCAAATCCTACTTCCTAGACCTGGCTGTAATTGTATGTATTTAAGCTAGCAGGGTTGTTGATTGTAAATTTAACCCCCTAACATTGTATTAAAATATTGTGCAAATTTAGTTAAATGGAAAAAGTTTGCTTTCTTTCTTTCCTTTTTTTTTTTTGAAACAGGGTTTCTCTCTGTATAGCCTTGGCTGTCCTGAGGCTGGCCTTGATCCACCTGCCTCTGGCTCCCTGCATGCTGGATTACAGGTGTGTGTCTGGCTTGCTTTCATTTTTAAAAGATCATGTGCAACAGTGTGCAAGATGAAAGGAAACAATAGCTGGTAAGGGCTACATCAGGAGATAGAACATTTTGCTGCACATCTTCCTCAGAGTATGTTCACGTACTTAGTTCCTGAGACACGGCTTCCTCTCTGGTATTCATGTCCTTGGCTGTAGTTACATTTGGATTCATAAGTAAGCAGTATTTCACACAATCATATTTCAGTCTAGACGCCCTTGGGAACTGTGCAGATCATTGTTCTCAATAACTTCAGATGCTGTGGAATAAACATGTTTTATTTTTAAGCCAGGAACTATGCGCTGGAACATGCTAAGAAGCATATCCTGTGTGGGCATGGATGCACTGGTGTTCACAGAGAGGCAGGGCATATAACTGTGTACATAACTGTGGGACCTGCTTGGACTTTTTTTTTTATAGCAAAGCTGTGAAATATCAGACTGTTGTGTCCTTAGTCTCTCTGTGTCTTTGTGGTAAAGTCATTCAGAATCTTGTGTTGCTCCGGTCTTGAAATGTCCCCTGCATTGTCACTAACTACAGCTGCTCTGCTGTCAGCGCAGAACTCGCTCCCGGCATCTGGCTGTGGCTGCACCTGACAGCCACCTCCTCCCTCTCTTTATCCTCAGCCTTGTGACATCAGCTCTTTAAATCCCACATCTGCATAAGGTCATGTGGTATCTTTGTCTGTGCCCTGCTTTATTTGAACTCAACCTAGTATCCTCCAGGTTCATTCATGCTGTCACCTTTTTTGGAGAGCTAAATAAAACTCCATTGTGCAGATAGGCTGCGTTTTCCATAGTCATTCATTTATCAGTGAACATTTAGGTCTATTCCATACTTTGGTTCTTATGAGCAGTGCTACAGACAAAACAGGATGCAGATGACTCTCCAAAACAATAATTTCCTTTCTTCTGGATATATACATAGTAGTAACATTGTCAGCTGATATAATAGTTCTGTTTGGTTTTTGGTTTGGTTTTGTTTTATTTGTTTTTTATTGTTGTTTTGAGGACCTTGCATATTTTCTTCCATAAAGGTAGTACTACTTCACATCCCCATCTGGTCCCTCCTTGAGTATTTTAGGACTTTAAATGTGTTTAATCAAATTGAAAAATAAAATTCACCAAGGGCAGTGGAGCACGCCTGTCATCCCATCACCCAGGAAGGCAGGGGCAGGTGGATCTCTGTGAGCTGAGGCCACCCTGGTCTACAAAGTGAGTCCAGGACAGACAAGTCTACACTGAGAAACCCTGTCTTGAAAAAAAAATGGAAGAAAGAAAGAGAGAGAGAAAGAAAGAAAATCCATAGTTACATAACAGTTTTATGTGACCATGATATATATAAAAAAGAAATCTATAACCATGATTTGCCTACAAAGAATCTAAACCAAAGGTTTTACTTTTTCATATTCCTGTTTAATGAAATGCTAGGATTTCATGAAAAGTTTATAGATGAAAACTTTGAATTTTTCAGTCGATATTTTCAATAACTTATATGAGGCCAATGTCTTCAAATTTAATTTAATTTTTTTCTTTAACCTATTTGCATTTTCATCTTCACTATCTTATACTGTATATTTTGGGTAATGATTATAATATATTAAAAGTGAATAAGATATGGCTTTCTATAGGCAGAAAATTAATTATACTTGTTTATGACTTTTAAGTATGATCTAAATAAAAGGTCTTTCTTCTAACCCATGTGATCATCATACACAGGCTTTTACCTATTTGCACACTCATTGCTAACGTTTGCCATTTCAAGTGTCTGTACCGTAAATTGAGCATTTATTTAAACGTTTATCATCGGTCATATTGCGTTCAGCATTTAATATGTGTTCAAATACGTCATCTCATGAAAGATCTTCGTCTTCACGGAGTTTCTGGAGGCGAAAGCCCCTGACACTGTTGACCGTGCTGCTAATCTCAGTGCACTTGTGCCGTGGGAGCCAGCAGCTTTTGCTCCCAGGAGTGCACAGTAGCCATCCTAGTCGTCTTACCAGCCTTGGTCCTGTGCCTTCCCTGTAATGATGCAGATCTGTCTCTCCTTTATTCTTTGCAGAGTGCTGCAGCAGCTCCCAGCCCCGTGCTAGGAAACATGCCCCCAGGAGATGGCATGCCAGTAGGTCCTGTGCCACCAGGGTTCTTTCAGGTACTCAGAGACTTGACTAGGATGTTAAGGCGTAGGCACTCCTGCTTGGTGATGTTTACTGATGACAGTAGGATGAGGCTATTGTAATTCCTCTCGTTTGATTCTTAAGGTAAATATGACACTGTACAGCCAACTCTTGATTGCTCACACTGCTTATCTATTGCATTTTCCTTCCTCTGTTGTATTATTTGTTATGATTAATAAATATTAAACCATTTCATTGATTAAGAAGGAAAATAAATCAAAAGGCAAATTAGAATAATAAGTTCACTGTGGTGCATACTTTGTGGGAAAAGACACTAAAGATGTTCATTTTCAACTGTTTGTATTTCCTTAGACTAAGGATAATCAAGATTTGGCTGTATTTTCAAAAGTAGCCAAGTCATAATCTATTCATTTAATAAAAATTAGAGGCTATATCAAAATATTTGAAATCACCTTTTTGGTTTTCAGCTGTAATATTTATTAATATACTTATATAAAATTAGAAGATCACATTTTCAACTGTGTATTTAGCATTTTAAAATTTCAGTACCTGCTCCTTTCAGCAATGACAGCAATGATTTTAGAGCTTTAATACATTATTTTTTTAATTTTATAGATCTTTGCCTTAAATCTGATAGAATTCTATCCTTAAACATACATATCAATATAAATTCTGAAGACTTTGTGTACTGTTAATTTTATAACACTCGTTGAGATAATTAAGAATTTTGAAGTTAACAATTAGAGGTAGGAGACATAGAAACTTGTATCTAACATATTATCTTGTTAGTATAGTAGGTACCTATAAGCCAAATTGTTTATTTTTAATTTCAGAATCTTTGATAACCATTGGTTAGTAATTCATATCATTATTAAGGTACTTACAATGATGAAAATGGAGAAATTAAATTGTAAGTAATTTGCAAAATGGATCTGTAGAATTAAAAAATCCCAAATTGAGCCTCGAACGAACCCTGCACTTTAAGGGCATATTTATTTGCTTAGCTGCTCTTTATTATTACTTGAACAATATGGAATATTTAAAAGTCATAATAGAGCCTCAGTCTGTCTTAAGGCCCTTAAGTATAACTCTGGATTATTAAAGTTACCACATAAGGGAATGATAATAATAGCTAACATTTAATAATTGTTTTCTGTGTGCTATGCTTTAGTTTAGTCTACATGCTTTACATAGACTCCCACTTCCTACAGTACCCAAAGACTTAAGTATGGCTTGCTATGATTTTTGTGGTGTACATGGAAACACCAAAATATTGATAAGTGACTTTTACCGAAACTGACAGGGCTGGGGACTTAAATCAAGCCTGTCTGGATTTCTGCCACTGAAATTACCTTTACGCATTGATTGTTACTTGTGACATATTTCCAGCTCATTTTATTTTTGTCTTATACTCTTTGTTCTCTTGCTGAGGGTGGGTTATAGTTAGGGAGAGTTTTATCTATTAGACAGCTAGGAACACTCTCAGTGGTACTGTTAAAGAGAACATTGGTTGGGGAGGAAGTCAAATTCTTACACTATAGAATAATGCCAAGATGGATAAATCCATATATTTTCATTTTCACATTCGTCGGAGTCAATCCCTCCCCTTGCCTGTTTTCTTATTGGAAATAGTCAAAATAGCTTTAAATTCCTTGTAATTATTCTGATATAATTCATGATTGTGTATGACTAGATTCCAGAGACTGTGATATCTAAAAATCAGCACATAAGAGTGTACGACTTCCTGAGGCTCTTTGTGTTACCAAAAAAGCAGCCCTAAAAATGACAAAGTAAAGTGAAAAGTTTTGTGATGGCCAAGAAGAAAGAACAATTAAGTCCATCAGAGTTGGACATGAGAGAGTGTTAGAAAAACAGCCCAGCAAAAGAGGTGGAGGATTGGCATCTCAGAACTTGGGCCCTCAGCCAAAGTATGAAAATAAGCAGTCCTGAGGTGTGTAGGGTACACACAGAAAGTGCAGGAATGGAAGTAAGGAGTCCTGCACACAAAATGGAAAGATATGTGCTGGTCTGTTGAGAAGATCCTGAAATGGCATGTTAAGAGCTGAGTCTATTTAGCACACTTACAGGAACCATCAGGTCTTTGAGAAGGACAGTGACCCAAATGTGCAATTGATTCAGACTCTGTTTAGGCTGCAGTGGATTCAGATTTTGTTTAGGTGTCTCTGAGAAACATGTTTACAACACCTCTGACACCCGAAAGCCCAGACTATGGTGAATTGAGAAAGGAAGTGATTTAAGTATGGAAGTTTTGAAAATAGGCATGTTAAATGGGTAGAATGCATTCTTGTAGCAAATCTGATCACTACACTCAGTCTTGGAAAAGGTATAGTCAGGCAAGTGTTAGGATCTCAAGATGAATGAGGAGCTAGGTAAGGGAAGCAGAGAAAAAGAAGAACAATTGAGGAAATACAATTAATGACAGAAACTGAGAGGGGAAAAGAAGAGAAACAAAGCAAGTCAAGACAGTTGCAGCCTGAGCAGATAGAGGGAGAATAGGGGTGACACAGCCTGAGAGAGCCCTGAAGGCAACACAGGGTTTGAGTCTGACCTTAAAGATTGCAGTGAGCTATTAGGAGGAACGTCTTTGCATTTGCATCTTGAAGGGGGAAAATCATTTCAACTAATATCAGCCAGAATTGAGTTACAGAACAGTTAAGTCTAGAAGTGGAGGCCGTGTAGGAGCTCAGGAAAGAGTCTTTCTGACAAGATCTGGGACAGTAGTATTAGAAGGAAAGAAACAGTAATTATGTTTGAAAAGCCTTAGTTGATTGCCCAAATTAGACATGAAAGGGGGAAAAATTGTAAGAACCAAGGAAGATATTTCAGTTCCTATTTTGGATCTCTGAATAATTGTGTCTTTATCAATGTAAAGAAAAATAGGAGATGGAAAAATCTATATACATTTGAGTTATTTTTACTAACCCAGGAAGACTGTTTTAACTTACCACAAGGACTTTTCCCACCTATTCAACATTTATATACACCCAGTAGTTTAAATTGTTCCCAAAATACTGAAAAACTCAGTCAAATGCTAAAGAGCTCTTATCTTTTGGTAACACGGTAATGAGGTCTGCCGAAGTATTTCCTAACCAGTCAGTATTGGTTTTCTGCAGTGTTTGGACTGTACTTCAGTGCAAACGTAGGATAGCACACGTTGTTAATGAATAGTAGCTGCCTCTCATGCATAGAAGCACTTTAATAATCAGAAGCTCCAGACAATCATACTCGACAACAGAATGCCAGTTTCTACCCCTGTTTTCACAGACATTTTCTTTTGAAATCGTAGACATCTAGAAGATGTAGGAAAGGAAATCATTTCAGAGTTTACAGATGAAAACGGCCGCTGAGCACAGCCACTGCCCAAGGATTTCTCTAGGAAAGGCTACATTGCAGGCCACTGTAGAAGGGTAGACAGTGGTTCCTCCTGGTCCCTGGCTCCAGTAGGCTCCTTAGCAGGAGAGCCGGGTTCTGGAAGAAGGGAGCTTTGCAGATATCAGGAATCGCCAGCCCAGAGAAGCACTCAGCAGCTTCTGCCCGCTCAGCTGCTTGTAGTAGCTGGATTCCAAACAGCTGACCCCTTCTCTTGCACTTCACAGTTAGGGAGAGGGTGAGTTACTTCATATCCTCAACGAGATATGCAAAGCTGATTTGGGCATAGCTGGAATGTGAGTCAATAATAAAGAGATTAAGTATTAGGATTGAATGAATAAAATTAATAATTTATAATTAGTCTACTAGGCCCAACCATGAGAAGTTTTGGGTTGTCCTCACTCTGTGAAAATTATATTGAAAATAGTTCTACTAAATAAACAAATGTATTTTATTCCCATTTACACTGAAGAACAAGCGCTCTGTCTCTCTCTCTCTCTCTCTCTCTCTCTCTCTCTCTCAGGTTTAACTTAAATTTATTAGCAAGTGACATTACTACAAGTTCTAAACCTATGAGTTTAAAACAAATACAACTACCTTTAATCCTAAAATCAGTAACTGTGATTAATACTTCAGTCATTTAATATGCCTATTATGTAAACAGTCTTTACATTATTTTGAGACTTCCATTCCCACATCACTCATTTTTCCTGTCATTTTGACAAAATACCTGACAGAAGAAACGTAGTGGAGGGAAGTTTATTTTGGCATGGCGGTGGTGGCACTCCAGTGCACGGTGGTAGGAGCTTGCTTTGTTTCTGTTTCCATCTTAGTGGACCAGGAACTGGGTCATGGACATTATAGAAACCTGAAACTTCCAGCAACGCATCTGTCAGGCTGACTTCCTAAAGGTTCCATACCCTCCACAAACAGTGCCACCTCTGGGCACACAAGGTTAAAACACATGAGTCTATGGGAAGCATTTCTGATTCAAGCCATAGCACCATTTAAAATTTGTTTTTTTATTTAAGTGGGAACTTCTGTTACTTAGTAAGAGACCAGTTAAGTGAAATTAGTGGGATTAGTTGGATATGCAAAAAGAAAAATATCAATTTAATAAAATAAAGCCATCTATTTACTGGAATTTGTCAGAGGAGTGATTAGCATAAGAAATCCAATAAGTCCTTAGTGACACCTGTTGTGGAAATAGTAGATCATGTCAGAGCCATGTACCTAAATCAAGACATCAGACTGATTGGGCCCAGAGCAAAGGCAATAGGACTGTCCAGCAATTTCAAGTTTGGTTCTAGTAGAAAAAAGTACACTAATGCATCAATAATCTTGTGCAGCTCAATTCAACAGTTTCATGGCATACTAAGATACTTTAATTAAGAATGGTATCAACCTGTCGTGTAGCTACATTTTGTGTATAAATATTCATTTATTTAAAAAAACAGGCAAAGGCTATTATGCGCTGCAGGCTTATTGACATAGGCGGCAGTATTTCCTTGGACCATTTTAATCATTCTTTTCATTTACATATAGTAGTCAAACTAATTGAGTAAATGGTTTTTATAAAATAAAGGAAAAATAAACATTTTTTGTCTTTTGAAAAACTAGATTTATTAATTTTGCCTGTTACCTTGGAAGAGTCAGTATAGTCCGTATTCTATAGGTTGTAATAAATACTCTCCCATGACTTGTGATTAATTTGTAGAATATTTAAGTGGAAGCTATTTTTATTTCTGAGAGGTGATAGAGTGTCATAGTCTTTTTTTTTATTCATGTTCTTTACTGCGGAAAACTTCCATGATGGAAACTGAATCTTATTTATCACACTAGTAACTGAACACATCTTTTATTGAAAAGCATGATATGATCTTTTAATAGGTACTAATATGCATCATACCTGAATCTATAGCGAATATTTGATTTGAAGGTACATTAGTCAATACACTTGTTCTTTTTTGCTGTGTGTTATATTTTCCTACAGTTTTTCTTGATACATTTGCTATCATATAGTCACTAAATCTTTAGCTTCCTTAACAGAAACTGTTATTATTAAAAACTAAAAATATATTGATGTTGGGTTGTAAAAGTAAGGCTTTGGTGTGATTACGGTTGTAAATATGTGTTGGAAGTAAGTATACTAAGTCATCTAGTTTCAGGACTAGTGCTCATCTCTAATTTTCATCTGATTTGATCAGAACTCTGCTATGCGAGAAGACACATTGCCACAGGACCACCAGTTCCTCTATAGGACAGGGCAGCGATGGTAAAGCTGCTTTGCCATCTAGTGGCAGTGTAATGGCGTCTCCATGTGAGCATCTGTTTTCCAAAGATTCGATTTTTAAGCAAACTGCACTGTAGCAAACAGTAATAATGAAAAAGTATTCAAAGAAGGAAAAAAGAAAGAAAGAAAGGGAAGAAAGACAGATATGTAGTAGGCCTTTTCCTGTTTCTTCACATGGTTATTGACTGAAAAAGGCTCAGTATAAATGAAATAAGCCATCTGGGGGGCTCAAAGGAAAACAATATTGTTAGTACTTTGAAAGAAAAAGAACCAAACATGAGAAAAACTCTTGGTTTTCTCTTGACTGAAAAGAAAGAAAAAAATTTTACAAGCTCTGTATTAAATGTGTCTTGGAGGTAAATATTTATTTACTTGATGCCTGCAAATAAGGCCCTGGTTAATGAAGATGGCTTTATCTGTGTCATGTGCCCTGCTGTTCTTGAGTCTTCCTGAATCAGCTGCAGCAGCATCAGGACCACCAGCAGCTAGTCCCACATGAGCTAGACGTCGGCGTGCCATGCCAGGTCCTTCCCTCCTCATCTGGGGACTGCTCTTGCTATTGCACTCCATTCCAGTGACCTGCCTTTCCTTTTTTTCTCATGCTATTTCAGAAACCAGTTTTTGGAAATAAAATTCTAGAGACAAGCCTGTCCTACTCTCCAGAAGTTGTACGTGTTGTCCTAAATCGTAATGAGCCAGAATTTTAGTTATTAATGGAAATATCAGGTATAATAAACATTAAAATATAACCTCTAATATTGCTCACACACATACATAGTTTTAAATTTTTAGATAGTAGAAATAGTATTTCCAGGGTTAAAGCCACCAGATTTGTATAATGGAAGGCAGGGAATACTGCTTATTTATCAAAGTTCAAACAGTAAAAATTAAATTTCCTAAAAATCTAATTTTGAATATTAAAGGACAGAGAGCCTGAGCACTGCAAGTAGAGCAAGCCGTTCCCTAGTGCAAAGATAAAATAAAAGCACCTGAAGATGCAGAGGTGCCAACAGCTGGCTGCTGGCTTTGGTAATGCTGCCCTGCCGTCCTGGTGACAGTTTCTGGTCTCAGCCATAGAAAGAATTAAAACTTCTCAGCATGAGTAACTAAATAGGCTTTCTTAAAATCTGCAACTCAGAAAACCAAAAGCCCTACAGCATTTTCTGGATGACCAGGGAGCAGAAGAGGAGTTGTCATCTGGGAACAGAAGGAGCAACTCTCTGTTAGAAATCCATTTTGGTTTTGGTTTTGGTTTTTTTTTGAGGGGGGGGGGAGATTTTTAGAGGTTTATGGAAATAAAGTCAATTTTTTTAATTTTAATTTTTTTTAATTTATTTACTTTATATCCAAGTGTAGCCCCTCCCTCATCTCCTCCCGCTCTCCCTCATATCCCTTTCCCCTAGTCCACTGAAAGTGGGAGTTCTCCTCCCCTGCCATCTGCCCACAGCTTACCAAGTTTCATCAGAACTTCTGGGATCCTCTTCCTCTGTGGCCTGGCAAGGCTGAATCACCAGGGGCAAGTGATCAAAGAGCAGGCAACCAAATCCACTTGATAATCAAAGTATTTAATAGTTATAGTACTTAATAGTGATTACTTAATAGTTACCCTGGCCATCTGAGACCAGTGTTGTTTTCTTGCTACTTTTTGTTACTACTGAAAGTCAAGGAATCAACATAGATGGGGTAGAATTCTGAGTTTCATGGTTGTTGTTGGAAAAACACTGGCCGAGAGGCAGATGGCAGATGTGCTGTGCCCTGTGACCACAGTCTCCTTTTCTCTTTCAGGATAGGGTCAGGTATGTTGCTCGTGCCCAGGCCTCTCACCTCAGCCACCTTAGAACTGTAGCACATGTTTGTGGCATGAACCCCTGGTCTCTTTCTCCCCTCTTCATTTTTCAAATTTTCAACATCTAATATATAAGTGAAACTAGAGTAATTTATTAATGTACGTGTTAAAATCTTTATTGCTTTTTAAAATTGAGATATAAATACTGATTATGTTAATTTTTTTAAAATAATAAAATTTATGTTCCTCCTTCCTTTCCTCTGTCCTCCTCTTTCCTCTTTACTGATGAGTATGAACTCAAAGCCTCCTACATGGTAGTTAAGAGAATCTCCCAGTGAGCTAAATCTCTAGTCTTTTTACTATTTTGAAACAGCATCTCACTGCATTGCCTAACCTGGCCTCTAAAATAACATATAACCTAGACTGACCTGAAACTATCAGAAATCCTCCTGCCTCAGCCTGCAGACTGCTGGGATTACAGGTGTGCACAGCCATATTTATCTCTTGTGTTTTGTGGTGCTGTGAGTGGAGCCCACAGCTGCAGGAGCGCTAGGCAAGCACTCTACCCCTAAGCAATGCCTTTCTTAACAAATGTATTAATTTCTATTCACGGACATTTCAAAGGACACTGCTGAACCAATAGAAATGTCAAGAATATCAAGATATTCAAGAATATTGTGTTTTTTTAAGGAAAAGTTAAAAGTATTGCTTAAATCTTAACTTCTTAAAAAATTTATACATTTTTATTATAATCTTTAGTCTCCCCAAACTCCTCCCAGATCCTGCCTACCCACCGAAATTCATCTTCATTCGTATTCTCTCTCCTTCTCCCTGCCTCTCAAATCAGAAACAAAACAAAAATACCAGAAAAAAACAAAGCAACACAAACCCAAAATCAAAAGATATACAAAGAAAAAAGAAACACAACAAGAGCACAAGAGAAAGAAAACCAATATACAAAAACAAAACAAAAAGCAACAACAAACAAACATGGAGTCTGTTTATGTTCCCAAGTACTGCTGGGCATGGGGCCTGCCTAGAGTGCTGGTGTACAAAGTGTTGTTGGTATACAAAGTATCACCCCATTGGCGGAAGCTGATTTTCCTTTCTCTAGCAGGTGTCAGTTGCAAATAGATTCTTGGTTAGGGATGGTACTTTGTGTCCATTTCCCCTTCCTGGACATGCTGGACTTTTGACTGGTTTCAACTTCTGTAGGTGTAGTGTGTGCTGTTACAGTCTCTGAGTTCATGTTTGCATCAGTTCCATTGTGTCTGAAAGATGCTTTTTCCTTAAAGTCATCCAACACCTCTGGGTCATATAATCTTTCTGCCCCCTCTTCTGCATAGATCCATAAACCTTGAAAGTAGGGGTTTGATGAAGACATCCGATTTAGTACTGAGTGCTTCAGAAGCTCTCACTCTGCACATTCTTCAGTTGTGGATCTTTTTGTTAATTTTCTTCTACTGCAAGGGTATTTCATCAGAATTTGTCACTAGGAGTCATTTCACTGCTATGTTCCTTTAAGAGAATAATAGGATTGGGTTTTCTCCTAGGCTCATGACCCATCTAATCTGAGGTTCTTAGTCATTTCAGTGTTATCATGTACCAGTTCCATCTCGTTGAATGGACCTTAAATCCAATCAAAAGTGGTTACTTCCATAGCGTTTGTGCCACTGTGGCACCAGTACATCTTGTAGATAGGTCACTGTTGTAGGTTGCAAAGTTTGTAGCTGGTGAAATTGGTGATTACTTTTCTTCTCTGGTAGGTAGCATACAAAGTACCTTCTAGCAATAATAACTACTAATCTAGTCAGTAGGAGAGAAGCTTCTTCTAGGTGGGCACCAGCTCACTGTCTCCATATCTGACGACGTAAGTAACTTGTGTCTTCAGCAGTAGGGTTTTGCCATCAGTTTATGGAGAGTAACCAAAAGCCTTACTAATAGCCTGCGATGTTTGGAGGGGCCAAAAGGATCCCTTTGGCTAACAACTCAACAAGATGCAGTCCTTTCCTGACACTGGAGTTTTACTTGGGAGTATAAAATGTCTAGTTGTGGCACTGTATCCCAAGTCCGTGGAGAGCCCATTTAAATTGCTTTCATACATGTATATATTTCAGGTAGCTTTTCAGAAGGCCTGTAGTTTGAGTTTTCCTCATATTCCTTCTTTTACTCTGCCCATTTCTACCTCCAACCTAATCTTTCTGTTTATATTTTTCCTTTAGCACTTTATAACACTCTACTCTGTTTTCCCTTCCTAGGATGATCTCCTCCCTCCTGCTCTCTTACTAGCTACCTAGCCTCTGTTGTTATTCATATTGAAACATGAGTTTAGGCTTGAAAACTAATACCCACATGTAAGAGAAAACATGCAAAATTTGTCTTGTCTTTTGGGGTCTATGTTATCTCACTTGGGAAAATTGTTTCTAGCTCCATTCATTTACCTGAAAATTTTAGTTTTTAAATTTAGTCACCCTATCAGTCTATCCTAAGCTGTAAATCTCAGTTGTTTATTTTCATAATCATACACGTATTAAAGCCAGTTGGTCTGTTGTTACCTTAGTACCACACAACAAAGAAGTATGTATGTGTTTACTTATGGATATAAATCAACTTAAGTGAATTACTAATTTTTACAAAATGTTATTCAATCATGTATATGTTATGTATATGAGGACAACACAGTCCTTGTGCACAATCAGGAAGTCCGTGGTAATGCCTATATGCAGTGTTTGTATGGTAATGAAAGCTTGGGAAGTAATCATCTTCTTGAAAAGACTCATAATGTAAGTGACCAATTTTGATATTTAGAATAAATCCATAAATAATCATCCTACTTGTAATTGCTGTATGGGATTAGCTTGCCAGAAACACATCAAAGAAACTAGATCTGAAAAAAAAGGAAACTAGATCTGTTATTACTTCACAGTTATTTTAATTAAGTGTTGATGATGACAGAATATCTAAGGTGCATGGAAGACAAACCACACTTACGCTCTTCAGTGGAATATGCCAGCACACGTATGTCATTTGTGAGCTACATTAGTTTAGTACAAGTTGGAATTAAAATGTATTAATAAAGTATCTTATTCACTGGGGTGTCAGTGGTGTCTGATGGAGATGTTCATGAAAAACAGAAAAGAAACTAAACAAATTAAGATGAGTAAGTTGTAAAAAGTCTTTAGATTCATTTATATATAACTTATGCATTATTAATTTTCTATAGCAAACTCAAGAATCACACAGAATTATTATACTATGTAAACATCTGTATATAAAGTATGGCTAAGATAAAATAAGTCACACTCCACTAATGATTTTCAAAGGAATATTCCCTAATAGTATTTATTATTGGTAGTATATGACTTCAAGAGTTAATATATTTAAGTTTAATAAAAACTTACTTGCAAGTAAAATATAGAGTAGGAATCTGCATACAAAGGATCATATAAAGAGAATTTAATTAGCAAAATAGATATACAGTAACAAAAAATAGCATTGTTTTAGGCTCCTCAGGACCAAGACATATGGACACTTAATCATTATATGATTAATAAAATTATTGAAAACATCTCACATTTTTGGCTAATTTTGTGGTATATAAACTACATTTTAAAATAACCTTTTTCTTTCTTTTTTGTGTCTTTTTTATTGATTAAGTCTCCATCATAGGCCCCTCCCCCCTCTCCTGCTGGTTCTACCCTCTCTCCCACATCCTCTCCTCAGAATAGGGAGCCCCTCTACCCAAATACCCCAGCTCATCTAGTCACATGAGGACTGAGTTCATTTTCCTCCCATGAGGCCTTGTAGGGAAGTCCCATCAGGGGGAAGTCATCAGAAAGCAGGCAACATAGCCCCTGTCAGAGATATCCACCACTTCCCTAACTAGAGGCCCACATGAAGCCTAAGATGCCCATCAGGCTTATCTTACTGGGGTCTATGAATTATTGTATGTCAATCCTATACTATATGAATAAAATCCACTTATAAGTGAGTACATACCATGTGTGTCTTTCTTTGTTACCTCACTTACTATGATCTTTTCTAGTTCCATCCATTTGCCTGCAGATTTCATGATTTCCTTGTTTTTAATGGCTGAGTAAAATACTGTTTTTCTTATGTATCTTTTAAGCTAAAGAAAATATATTTATTATTAAATATTAATATTTAACATTCTCACTGAAATGTTGAGTATTAATGGGAAAAGATGTGCTATTGAAAACAGGTTTCTAAGATGAGACAGGACTAATAAGCTTGATAAGCTCGAGAGATGGCTCGGTTGTCTGAGCGCCTGAGTTCAGCACCCAACACCTGTGCAAACAGCTACACGTTACAGCACACTGTTGTGTCTCAGCACTGGGGGAGGGAGGGCAGGGAGAACCTTGGGGCCTGCTAGACAGCCTTGCCCGTGTTGGGGTGTTCCAGGCCAGTGAGAGATCTTCCCTCAGAAAACTGGGCGGCCCCTGAAGAACATGATGCTAGTTTACTAGCCTCCACACACGTGTGCACATGCACGTGCACAGCACCCATGTAAATAAGCAAATAACAAGCACAAAAAGTAAAATGAGTTAAGATAAAATGCTTCACTGTAAAAATATTGGGATCCCATTTATAAGCATGGTGCTAGATGAGACAAACAGCCAAGTAGTGGAATGCTGTACAGAACTGTTAGTCTTTCTGGTGTCCTGGTATTCTAGGACTAGTGGCCAAAACTGAAAGGTAGTAGTAGAAGACAGAAGACCTTTTTAGTCAACCTAAATTGTAACCCATTTGTCTATTGTTAATATGGATATTGTCAGTATAACTTTGGGGTATATTTTTTGTTCTTGTTCTTAATGGGCTCCTTAGAAAACAATAATTTATCCTACTTAGGTAGCACAGTTTTTCCATCTACACATACTTTGCAGGTATATTCTGACCAAACCAGATATATTCTCCCGATGGTATGGTCCATTCATTATAGTATTAGTAGGTACTATGTGTTTTTAACAAGACAAGTAAATTGACCAGGTGAGGTTTTACACAAAGCAGCCAAGCTTTGTTTCACGTTCGGTTAGTGCTGAGTCCTCCATCGATGTTGTTCATGACTCAGCTCCTGGGAAACATAGGAACCAACTAAATGCTGCTGGTGCTCTTCCTGAACCTCTACCTGGAAGGCACTGCTGCTGCTTTTCTTTCCTGGAGAACCTTGTAAGTTGTTATGTTTTAATGAATTTTATTATAATGCTAACACTCTTCTACTCATACCATGTCTGTTCACTACAGTCCCCCATTTATGTTCTGTTCTCTGTCAGTGTTTATCTTAAAAACAAAATTAAACATGCCCCAAACTGTATATAAAAACTAGGTGGATGGATGGATGGATAGATAGATAGATAGACAGATAGTCAAAACTATTTAAAATGTCAAAGGAAAAAAGAAAAAAAGAGGAAGAGCTTGTTAAATTGTTTTATTTCAGTTGTGGCATTTATTTTTTAGTCTGGTGACTCAAGACTACATGCTGATTAGTCTTTATGTGCAAATGAACTTGCTTACTAATAATACTGCTGCCTTTTCAGCTTTTTATGTTTGAGTGGTGGCTGAGGGAAAGAACTCCACAGTGAGTTCTGCTGGGGCCTTGAAGGAGCTGCTGAGTCAACCGTTGTTGTTGTTGTTGTTGTTGCTGCTGTTGTTGTTTTTGTGGCCAGTTGGTTATAAGAATGAATTGTGTGTACATTCCAGTAGCAGAGTCAGGTAGGAACACTAAAATTACAGTTAAGAAGTTTGATCTTTGGTGTCCTTAATAAAAAAGTTGGTTAATAAATTCTAAAAAGTAAAACCTTCTGTTTTAAAATGTATCAGAAGCATAATAGAAAATATTATATAGGTCACATATTATTATAAATGTAACAGAAGGGATAAGGAATAAATGATAATCAGAAAAACAGTTTCAAAATTCTAAATAGTTCTTGGTAGAATAGAAAGAATAATCCATTAAAAATTAATCTACACAATGGAATATTACTCAGAGATAAAAACAAGGAAATCATGAAATTTGTAGGTAAATGGTGGGGTAACCCAGAAGCAGAAAGACACACAGGGTATATACTCACTTACATGTGGATATTAAACATATAGTATAGGATAATCATACTAAAAATCTGTACACCTAAAGAAGCTAATCAAGAAGGAGGACTGTGGCTAAGATGCTCAGTCCTCATTCAGAAAGGCAAAGAGGATGGACATCGGCGGAGGGAGAAGACAGGGAACAGGACAGGAGCCTACCACAGAGGGCCTCTGAGAAACTCTATCCTGCAGGGTATCGAGGCAGATGCTGAGATGCCCAAACTTTGGGCAGAGTGCAGGGAATCTTATGAAAGAAGTAGGAGATAATAAGATCGGGAGAAGACAGGAGCTCCACAAGGAGAACAACAGATGCAAAAAGTCTGGGCACAGGGGTCTTTTCTCAGACTGATACTTCAGCCAAGGACCACTCATGGAGATGGCCTGGAACCCTTACACAGAGGTAGCTTATGGCAGTTCAGTATCCAAGTGGGTTCTATAGTAATGGGGACAGGGACTGTCTATGACAGGAACTGATTGGCCTACTCTTTGATCACCTCCCCCTGAGGGGGAAGCAGCCTTACCAAGCCACAGAGGAAGACAATGCAGCCACTTCTGATGAGACCTGATAGACTAGGATCAGAGGGAAGGGGAGGAGGATCTCCCTTATCAGTGGACTGGAAGAGGGACACAGGTAGGGAAGAGGGAGGGTAGAATTGGGAGGGGAGGAGAGAGGGAGGTACAGGGGGGATACAAAGTGAATAAACTGTAATTAATAAAAAATAAATAAATAAAAGAAAGGAAAAAAAGAACAGGAAAAAAGTTAATGACATTTATTCTTAAGTAAATTTTACTTCTAAGTGACATAATTTTATTCTTTGAAAGACTCCTTGGCTGTAATGAACCTGTTTTTCTGTTAGGTATTGTCATTTTCCACTTTGTCATCACGTAGTTACTGATTTTTTAATAGAGTATATTTGTATTCTTGTATTCTTCTTATTTTCCATTAGCCCATTTCCTTTAGGTTTAGTCATCTTGGACTGCTATAATGAAAATATTATAGATTAGGTTGATTTAAGCTACGAACTTACTGTTCAGAGTTCTGATGCCAAGAATATTCAAGGTCAAGGACTTGGGCTGAGGATAGTTCAGTTAGTAGAGTGTTTCTGTGGTAGGCATGAAGCAAGTTCAATCTCTTTAGCACCCAGTTATCCTGACATGGTGGCACACACCTAAAATCCCAGCTCTCAGGAGGTGGAGGCCATTGAATCCTAAATTCAAACTCATCTTTAGCTCCATAGCAAGCTTGAAGCTAATCTGAGCTGTGAAGACCCTATCTCAAAAAATAAAAGAGCCAAAAATCCAAGCAGCCTTGTTATTCATTTCCCTTCTCAGTGGGCAGATAGTCATTTGCCCACTCACAAAGGCACAGGGGAGCAGTTTTCTCTGTGTGCTTTTTTTTGTTTGTTTGTTTTTTAAGACAGCAGACAATTCAGGAAAGCTCTATCCTCCAGAAAGAGTCCATCTTCAAATAATTTTGCATTGGGGATTTGGTTTCATCATAGGAAT
This sequence comes from Pachyuromys duprasi, assembly GCA_028658305.1. Classification (NCBI taxonomy): domain Eukaryota; kingdom Metazoa; phylum Chordata; class Mammalia; order Rodentia; family Muridae; genus Pachyuromys; species Pachyuromys duprasi. Next base: position 35,880,384 of record CM053764.1, read on the forward strand.
TCTGTAGAGATACCCAAAGCATGCTAACAGTAGAAGCATGCAGAGAGAATATTGCCTACAAGTGTAGCTTCCCTGTTAGACTGCAGGCTAAACTGACATGCATTACAAAGAACCTCATCCCATATGTGTGGCCCAGTTTGGAAACTTGGAATAAAATCATTGTCTAGATTTTCAGTCACTGCATGTTTGATCCAGTAAGGATGACACAATATGGCCTTCAGAGAAGACACAGATTAGAGTATTATTTTCTTTGAGCTTTCATTGGTACTTGACATTTGGTGAAGAGAACATTCTATTTGTTCCAATTTAGAGGACTGATGCACAGAACAATTTTCCAGAAAATTATTTCTCAATTTAATTATAAGATTGTGAGCCTTGGTGAATTCCAAGGAGAGAGCAGTGATCTTTATGCACTTTGTTCACCGACAAATCCAACCACCTAGAATCTGTGCCCCTGTGAGTGCTTAGTAAGATACAGGTCAAAGGAGGGATTTCATTTGCACCATCCTCAGATTAATAGTTCTCCTCTCTTGTCCCCTGGCTGACCTTTCATGTCTCATAAGAAATAGCACGATTGTTTGTTGGAGTGTTTCTTCCTTACCCACATGTTTCTTTCCCCCTAGAAACATGGAAGATGTCTCCAACTCCTTGATGGAGATGTCTTGCGCCTTTGAAGCATGTCTCTCTGTCCTTATCCCCTCCGCTCGCACACGTTTCAGATGTCTCCAGTATACAGTTCACTAATCTTTGTATTTAAAGGCAAAGTAGAGAGGACTTATCCTAGAATACAGAATCCCTTGTTTTGTAAAGGATTTAAAAAATCATCTGCCCAATTTCTTCATTTTAAGGTTAAGAAAACTGCAACCCCCAGAGCTCATAGCTCAAGGCCATCCCACTAATTAGTGATGCTGCAAATACTAGCACCCGAGCTCTTGACTCACACACAGAATTTTTTCACATACATTAAAAATAACTTTTCCCAGGGATTTGATGTCCTACTTAAATCAAATACCAAAATGAAAGAAAAAAAAAAAACAATCTTCCTCAGATAGAAAGAATAAGCTTATTTTCAGAGTTTTTGAAGACTGTGTTTGCCCTAAATAATAAATGCAGAGAGTACCAACATGTCTATTAACATGTGTAACTAATATTTCTGAAAGATAATCTCTGGCCTCAATCAATGTTTTATCAGAATTTAAGTTGACTTCCTACTAGTGAAGTACAGATTCTCTCAACTGGTCCAGTGCAAACATTGGTGCTCCCGTGCTGTGTTTATATAAACTAACTTATGTAGCTTATCATCAGCTAGTTAGGACGTAGATGGCATCTACCTATGTTATAGCTAGGTCTGAGCTGAAAGTTTAGAATATATACTTGCACTAAAGCATTCTTTATAATTTAGGTAGAAACATTTTAAAATGTAAATTAGCTAGATCTTTATGTCCTGTGTGCTCTGCGAAGACACTCAGCTTTGCAATGTCCTCCCACTCGCACCCTTTGCCTTCCTCCCTCCCGCTTTCCCATCCTTCTGTCTTTTACCAAAAGGCAAAGTGAATTTTTTGGAGGACTGCATATGAGGAAATTAACTGTCTAAGCCAGAATTTCTCTCTCCCAATGTAGGATATTACAGGGACCTGTACTTCCAAAGCCAGCAGCTACACTGACACTTCTCCCTCACAGCAGCCTCAGTGACTTCTGTAAGGCAGGTGGAAAAGTACAGACAACCTCATCCAAATACGGCGATTCATAATTCAGTCTGTTAGAGACCAAATAATCTGTGAAATTAGCACTGTGGCATCTTCTTGCATTAGGTTAATATACCAGTCTCAGGTACTGTTTCTAACAAGGTACTTGATAGTTATTTATTCCAGCATCGGGTATTTGGTGGTATTTTTCATAGTTTTGACTTAAACTTTATTTTCAAGTGATTTTATCATAGTAGGAATTACTAGTAAGCTACTTTTATTTCTCCATCTTTTAGTAAGCTGATATTACACCTTGAATTTGTGAATATATCATGAAGCATCACTTTGTAAAGAAAGACAACTACTATAAAAGTAACAATACAGTATCTGTTATATTTAGAATTAAATCCAGAATTTAAAATTTTAATTGTGCAGTAAAATTGGACGACTTAGAAAACATTGAGAACAGAGCCAGGATACTGGAATAAGCTTCTAGCTGGCAATAATGTATCATTTACTTACCAAATCACTTGAGAATAGCTTCTCCGGTAAAGAAGAAAGTTAGCTGTGGTCACATCTATGAAAGCGAAGCCTTTTATAATCAAGTCTGTTAAAACAGGCAAGTCCACTTAAGCTTTAGCAGCTGGAGGTAGCTATTACCTCCACAGTCTACCACTTCTGCCCAATAAAATGACCTCCTGTGAGCACAGTGACACAAAGAGCAAGCTGCCTGTCCACTGCGGCCTTCATTTCATTGGCTTCTTACACTACAGAGTAGAATACAGAAACAAATCTGCATGGCAGAAATTTCTTGAGATTTTATTGCTGCGGACCAATGTTCTTAATTATAAAAGACATAAATTCAGTGCTCAGTTATATAAAATGTTATAAACTGGATATGCAAAACTCTATCTACTTGCTACTTATTAAATTGATTCTCAGTATATATTAAAATAATCTTATTATTTTAATTACTATGCAGCCCATTAAAAGTAAATATTTACTTATTTTATATGTAAAGAATCTTATATTTAAGTAATTATATTAATATATAAATAAGCAAAATTATAATTCTGCTGGCTCTTAAAAAGTACAATAAAATAGAAATTTTGAATAATTTCATGACATTTTAGAAAAAAGCACCCAAGTCTAAGTAGTCAGGTTTTAGACACTCACCAAATAGGCTCTGGCTACAAGGATACTCCCAGATATTCAGGTACTACTAAAGGATTTAACCCAACTTAGAGGAATCCTTGATTTGTCCAACAACATAAATTAATATACCCTTTAAAAGAAGACCATATAATACAATCAAAACATGTAAAGAAGTTTTACTGTTGAAATTTATTGTTAACCTTATAATAAATTCAGAATGGCAAAAGACCAACAAAGTATTTTTGACTATAGATGACCCCTAGAAAGCAAAGTTCTTTGCAGTCTTATATAGAACAGAATTAAATGGGTGAAATTTGATAGCTTTAAAATTATTAGTGAAAACTGATAATATTTATAATTTCTTCAAAAGTATACACACAGAACTTATCTTGTATAATATAATAATCACCAAGCCTCCTTTTCAGACATTTACTGGAATTAATTTACCTGTTTCTTTATCTTGTCTTTGGCAATTAGATATCATTATTTTAGAAATTCATATTTTTAATTGCTATAGTTAATCATATTTGATGTTTTCACATTTCCTTTGGAAAATTTCCAGATGTTCTACAAAATAAAAATCAGGATGACACTTTTCTTGGAAGCTTTTATTCTGCTGAAAACAGCCACATAGCAAAATGAATTGATGTATGATTTGCGTTAATTCTACATTTTTCAAGTAGTTTGTTTTTAGATTTGTGTTTTACATTGTTCTGATTTTTGGTTTGTTTGTTTGTCTTCAATAGCCCTTTATGTCACCTCGGTACCCTGGAGGCCCAAGGCCCCCACTGAGGATACCTAATCAGGTAAGATTTACGTGCTACTTAAAATTTTAAAAAGATTTTGAAAATATCACAAGTGTTTCTTTTTGTATTAAAATCTAGCATCATCTGTTATCCTGCTGATAGCTTCTTCTGGGAATATATAGTCTCCTTAAAGGTTACACAGGCAGCCTTTGTGCTCACTGACTTTCTGTTGAGTTTGGTTGGAACACAGAAGTACATGTGTCGTCACGCTTTCTCCGTGACTGTTTACATGGCTTTAGGAGACATGCTGTATGTAGCTCGCAACACTGCAAGATTTCCTATCTACGGATTTCCAGAAAATGATTGATTGACTTGTAGAGCTAACTTCAGTCTCTGTTAATCATCTAGGTAAAATTTCTTATAATTACTTTGGTTTCTTTTCTTGTGCTAGAAAATTCATATACATGTGCCTTGGTACAATGGCATGTCAGATAGGGAATTTGATGCTTCCTGAAGGCAGAGTCTAAATATTAAACAATATATCTTTCAGTTTTCAATTTCAAGGTTTAAATTTAAATTCTAAGTGTTTCATTTTTATGTTGTTTTTAACAAATATAAGTTATTTACTAAAGAGGATAAAACACCTTTTTATTTGTCAAGAGTTTATAGTTATTATTCTTAAGATCTGTACACCTAAAGAAGCTAAGCAAAAAGGAGGACCCTGGGTAAGATGATCAGTCCTCACTCAGAAAGGCAAACAGGAGAGAGACATAGGAAGAGAGAGAAAACAGGGAACAGGACAGGAGCCTACCACAGAGGGCCTCTGAACGACTCTACCCAGCAGTGTATCAAAGCAGAGGCTGAGACTCATAACCAAATTTTGGGTAGAGAGTAGGGAATCTTATGAAAGAAGGGGGAGATAGAAAGACCTGGAGGGGACAGGAGCTCCACAAGGCGAAAGAGAAAAAAATGTGGCCACAGGGGTCTTTACTCCAACCAAGGGCCATGCATGCAGATAACCTGGAACCCTTGCTCAGATGTAGCCCATGGCAGCTCAGTATCCATTGTGGTTCCCTAGTAATGGGAACAGAGGGTATCTCTGACATGAACTGATTGGCCTGCTCTGTGATCACCTCCCCCTGAGGGGGAAGCAGCCTTACCAGGCCACTGAGAAGGACAATACAGCCAGTCCTGATGAAACCTGATAGGATAGGGTCAGATGGAAGGGAGAAGGACCTCCCCTATCAGTGGACTGGGTGAGGGGCATGGGTGCAGAAGAGGGAGGGAGGGTGGAATTGGGAGGCAACGAGGGAGGGGGCTACAGCCGGGATACAAAGTGAATAAACTGTAATTAATAAAAAAATAAAAAAGAGTTTATAGTTTTGTTTTAGATGTGGGTAGTGTGCATATTTGTAGTACAATAAAAAATTAAATGATTAACAGTGTGTCAGTTGCGTAGTCACGTGTAGAGTATAGTTTTCTCTCAAAATGAAGTAAAATCATTTTAAATTCCCTTTTCCATTTTTTCTCTTTATTTGTACATTTTTCACTTTGAAAAACGGAACAAGAAGATTGCACTTATTAATTCACTATCCCAACAAAATTTTGGCTCTCTAATCCATTCATGTTGAAGTTATGCTGAGCCAGGCATCATGGCGCATACCTGTAATCCCAGCACTTAGGAGTTTAAGGTCTCAACAGTGAGTTCCATAGCAACCAGAGCTATGTAGATAGATCTTATCTCAAAAACAGAGAGGAGAAAGAAAGGGAGAGAGGGAAGAAAGGAAGGAAAAAAGGACCAGAGAGAGAAAGAGAAATTATGCTGGGGCGGCTTCAGGGCATTCCGGCACCCAGGCTCGCCTCCAGACGGGGTCTGTGGAGTGCTTCGGGTCAGCAGTCCTCATGTCAGCAGCTGGAGGTTTTCATTTGCTGACAGAATGTGCATTCAGCTTTGTGGATCAGAGAACATGCCAGGAAAGAAGATAGAGAAGTACACAGATGCCAAGAGTGCCAACATGTGGGAATCTTATTATTCTCTCTAGATGAACCTGGATGTGTCAACATTTACTTATATAGGGATCTGAGCCTTTTAATTTTCATTTTTAAGAATAAAATCTTAAACTGTCTGTTGGTAGAACTATTTCAAATATTCCAGATAGATAGATAGATAGATAGATAGATAGATAGATAGATAGATAGATAGATAGATAGATGGATAGATAAAAGAGAGTCCTGAAAATCTGAATTAGGAAATTGTGAATCCTAGTATAAATATATTATTAAAATACCTTTACTCTGAATTAGGAAATTGTGAATCCTAGTATAAATATATTATTAAAATACGTTTATTCTGAATTAGGAAACTGTGAGATCCTAGTATAAATATATTATTGAAATACCTTTATCCTGTAGAAATGATGACAAGATGATGCAATTATTAGAATTATATTTATTTGATGCCATTTCAGTGTCATGAATAACATACTATGGGACAAAAGCCTGAGGACAATAGTTGAATTTCCAGAACCCATCTAAAAACTGGACTTAGTGGTGGACAGGATCGCTGCCTGGTCCCGACACTCTAGAGATAGAGCTACGGTGAATCTTCAAAGCAAGCTGGCTGGCTAAACTAGTCCAATCCAGTTGGCTAGCTCTGCATTCAGTGAGGGACTTGCCGCTGTGAGTAAGGTGCAGAGCAGTCAAAGACACCTGGCCTCAACCTCTGTCCTCAGTACATGTGTGCACACATGTGCCTTCACACACATGAACTTATGCCACGATATGCATACACAGACTTTATGAATATGTACACAAGACCCCGGGTTAAGTCTCATAATCTCTAGAATTAACAAAATACAATACAAACGGAAGCAATCTGTATTTACAGAGATTGTTTAAATACTTTTTGACAAAATGTGACCAAATAGCCCAAGTTGACTTCAAAATCTTGATCCTCCTGCCTTAGCCTTCTGAGTTCTCAGGTTAAGGTGGAGTCTGGTGTTTGAAAGTTCTAAAAAATAACCATGTAATGACTGGTTTTGTAAAGAAGTAATCAGAAATAGAATATAATGCTCACTGTAAGGGTGTCCTCTAGAATCGGAGAACATTTATGTTGATACATTTTTAGACATTACTTTCTTTCACAAGTGGCTCCTCTGTGCCCCTGCCATGCGCGCTTTCACTAAAATATGTTATTTCAGACATGTATTGCCCAAACTTAGAATAACTTTCATTTATACTAATCATATCAAAAACTAAACAATTCAAAACTAAAATTAGGATATGTTTAATATGTTTAGGAGCATGAACCCTTCAACCAAACATGAGTTTTCAGTTTGACTGTTTCTTAGTTAAAGCAGAATTGGCACAACTTTTTGTTGACTAATTGTAATGATGCCTATTAAGCAAATATATTAACATTTTATACTTATGCTTCATTTAAGTTGATTGTAATATAATGAAACTTTTTCTTGTTAGTAGATCATACAAAGTAGAAACAAATAGTAAAACATCCCCTTTCAGTGGTTCTGGTAGTCGCTCTGCATGTGTGAAAGGCATTCTTTAATGAACAGGACCGCTACAATTTAAGTTTTCCTGAAGTATTTTGTGGTTCTGCATTAAATGTACAATGTCTTCTACTATTAGTTTATTAATAGATTTGAGTATTTGGAATATGCCATGGTGCTACTGTGTTGGAAAGCACAGAAGTAGACAATTGTATCTAAAATGATAAAAGGCAGATAGCAAAAGTATACAATGGAGTAGAAAATAAAAGTGTGTGAAGAGAGTCATGAAACAAAAATTAAGTCCACAAGTATACATTGGCTTAGTTTTAGCTGGAACGATTCAGCTCTCAGACAGTGTCCTCATCAGTCACTGAAACATCCTTAACCTGAAATGAAGCAGCTCTTTATATTTCTCATGGATAAACTGTCTAAACAGAAAAGCCAACGCTGTTATGAAATCAAAATAGTGCAGAAACTCTACATGCATGAGGGATACCAAGAATAAGCTAATGTCTGTGGATTTCTGGAATTGCTTTAATCCTCACCATTCTTAAAACAGATATGGGAGTTGAGATTACTTGCATAAGATCCTATTGTCCATTTTATATGCCATGGTTAAATGTGATACTCTAAAAACATAAAGTATCTGAACATAGTATCCAAGTCCTCAGGAATACCTGTGGGTTATCAGATGAGCACTTGAAGAAAGTATGATGCAAATAGTGAAATCATATACATATATTAAGAGATACGATGTAGAATAAATCTACTGGAGTGCTACTATGACTATTAACCAATGTAAGGAAAAAGGCACAAAATTCATAAATCCATCATTGTAGTCTCATTTGTACAAGCTCTTGTCCCCGTCACATATACTCATATTGTGAAAAGAGATTATGGACCATATACTCTATTTCTGAGTTGTAGGGTTATGAGTGATGTTTTTATTATTTTATTTTTGTTACAGTGTATTCACTGTGTATCCCAGCTGCAGTACCCTCCCCCATTCCTTCCCATTTCTTCCCTCCCTCTTCTTCTCTTATGCCCCTCCCCCAGTCCAATAATAGGGTAGGTCCTCCTCCCCTTCAATCTGACCCTAGCCTATCAGGTCTTATCAGGCTGGCTTCTTTGTCTTCCTCTGTGGACTGGTAAGGCTACTCCCCTCTCAGGTGGAGGTGATCAAAGAGCCAGCCTCTGAGTTCATGTCGGAGACAGTCCCTGTTTCTATTATTGGGGAACCTTCTTGGACAGCTGCCATGGGCTACTTTTGTGCAGGGGTTCTAGGTTATCTCCATGTATGGTCCCTGTGTAGACCATCAGTCTCAGAAAACAGTCCTGTGCCCAGATTTTTTGGTTCTGTTGCTCTCCTTGTGGAGCTCCTGTCCTCTCCAGGTCTTACTATCTCCCCTTCTTTCATAAGATTCCCTACACTATACAAAAAATTTGACTGAATCTCATGAAATTTGCAGCAAATGGTGGGATCTAGAAATGATCATCCTAAGTGAGGTATCCCAGAAGCAGAAAGACACACATGGTATATACTCACGTATAAGTGGATATTAGGCATATAATATAGTATAATCATAGTAAAATCTGTACACTTAAAGAAGCTAAGGATGAAGGAGGACCCTGGGTAAGATGCTCAGTCTTCACTCAGAAAGGCAAACGAGATAGACATCAGAAGAGGGAGAAAACAGGGAACAGGGAACAGCCTACCACAGAAGGCCTCTGAAAGACTGTGCCCAGCAGGGTATCAAAACATAAGCTGAGTGATTTTACTATTTGAAAATTTCAGTGTTTCTGCAGTTCACATTGAGCAGGCAGTATACTTGTGACTAGAGAAAACACTAACTGTGTACATAGAGAAATGAAATGTTATGTTTGGAATAAGATTAACCTTTAAAATATGTAATGCATGATTCCTGTAACAGGATGGAGACAGATAAAATGGACACTAAGGATAAGTTAATCCTAACGAGACTAATGACTTTTCAGATAAGTAAGAACTACTGATATTTGAAGCAGAGAAAGAGATGTTTAGACAGTTGTAATTCCAGCTCTTGAGAGGCAGAGGCAAGAGGATTACCATGAGTTCAAGGTCAGCCAGTGTTCGTGGTGAGATCTTGATACATAAAACAAAAATGTAAACATTTAGTTAGAAATTGGAATTTTACTATACCACCATGAACCCAAGTTGCTTACATTTCAGACCACACACTCTTCATAACATACCCTCTTACTGAGGACAAGCATGCTTTATGCATCTTTTACAGGTATTTTTTTCAGTCTTTGTAAAACATTTTATATGTGAAGCCTGGCTTTTATTTAGTGCTTTTAGTATGAAATAGAACGTGTCCTGCTGCGTAGAGAGCAGCACATTCTAGTGAGTAAGCAACGCAAGCTGCTGCAGCTTGCGGAATCTCAGCAGCGAACTTCAGATACTAAGCACAGTATACCTCTCCAGTGTAAGTGGATGGCTGATGGCAAGCTGCATAGAGTTGCTTCTGTGGACAGTTCAAAAGGCCATTTTCAATCATAGAATCCCCTTACTTTATGGGAATTACAATAATCATATTTGAAATGGTTACTTAAACCACAGTAAAAGAATGTTGTTTCCTTATGGTTTTGAATTTATATTAGAGTGCATGTATTTTTTTAAAACTATTTTCCCCCTTGTAAGGCAAAGGAAGCAGGAAAAAAAAGTATAGTATGTTTGCGGGGAGAAAAAGAGTACGTTCTCCTTCCAACCCCAGAAATGCTTGCTCTGTATACAACATGGGCTTCCCAGATCAGGGCATGGTTGATTAATGTTTCCGTGTAGTGTGTGCCTCAGAAGCAACATGGTCCTTACCTTTCTAGTCGTTTTACTTTAGATATATTTTTAAAAATGAATTGTGATATATTTGGTTAGAAATATAATAATATATACAAAATATGTCTCAGAGAAAGATAATTGAGCAGATACTTGTTGACGTGTAGATGTAGCCACCATTCCCAGTGAGGTCATAAATCAGTGACTAAACAACTGAAAATTCATTTTATCTTTTTAATTAGTATACAAAGTATTAGATGCCTTAAGTCATTTTTAACAAAGCTGTTCATGGTAAACTAACCCTCTTGTCTCCCCATCCTGTGCTCCTGACCCTCCCTTGTCGCCTCCCACCCCATTTTCTTTGTCTCTTTCATGTCCTGTTGCTCACCCTCAGACTTCCTTATTACCTGTTTTACCCTCTTTTGGACTCCTTTATAATATTTGTTTGGCCTGATCCATATTCATTCTCTCTTCCCCTCCTCTCTGTTTGTCTGTCTCTTTCCCTCCCCCCCCTCTCTTTTACACACACACACACACAGCTCCACCATGCCCACACATGCCATATCACATGCTTACGTACACATACATTGTAGTCCAGGATTCACATATGAGGCAGAACATGCTGGTTTTCTTTTTGAGTCACCTCAGTTAATATTATACTTTGTAAGTCTATCCATTTTCCTGCAGATTTTATGATTTCACTTTTCTTTAGGGCTGAGTAATACTCTATTGTGCATATGTACACTTTTTCTTTATCCATTCTTCTGTCAGTGCACTTCTAGGATGGTTTATTTCCTTGCTTCTCTGAATAGAGTAACAATAAACAAGATATGTAAGAATCTCTGCTAGGATATGGATTCCTGTAGGTATGTGCCTGAGAGTGGTGTGGTTGAGCCGTACAGTAGTTATAGTTTTAATTTTTTGAGGAACCTCCACTCTGAAGTTCATAGTGTCTGTTTGAGGTTCCATTCCATCAGAATGAATAAAAGTTTCTCTTCCCTTAGAACCTCACCATGATTTTTGTTAGATTTCTTCGTGATAGCCGTTCTGATCAGAATGAGATGGTCTCTCAAAGTAGTTTTAAATTGCTTCCTCTGATGACTAGGGACTTAAAAAAAAAAGTTATTTACTGGCCATTTGTGTTTCTTTTGGGCTGGAGAGATGGCTCAGTTGTTAAGAGTACTGTCTGTTCTTCCAAAGGACCCAGGTTCAACTCCCAGCACCCATATGGCTGCTCACAACCGTCTGTGATTCCAGTTCCAGGTGGTCTGACACCCTCACACCAAAGCACATAAAATGAAAATAAATAAATTATTATTTTTTTAAAAAAGGATAATGCTGAGGTCAACAGACTCGTTACGTATTTGATGCTATTTTTTTTTTTTTGAGAACTGTTGAATTTATGAGCCCATTTGTTGATAGACAGTTCTTTATAAATTCTGAATATTAGGCCTCTTTGCAAAAACAAATGAGGTTTCTGTACATTGTTGCTTTATTTCTAGGTCCTCTATTTTGTTTTATTGGTTGCTTTCCCATATCCCTGGGTAAGGCCACCTTTCTCAAATCGCCTCCAGTTACGCTCTTTGGCTATTCATGGTAGTCTTAGTTAAGTTGTATTCTTTCATGATATAAAAAATATGACCTAAAGCAGCTTGAGGAGGAAAGGATTTGTTTCTGAGGACATCAGGGTAGGAACTCAAGATAGGAGCTGAAGGAGAAGCCATGAGAAAGTGCTATGTGATAGCTTGCTCCACATAGCTTGCCCAGCCTGCTTTCTTTAGCACCTAGGACCAGTCCAGGGGTACAACAACATATAGTAAGCTGGCCCCCCACATCGGTCAATTAAGAAAATGCAACACACACATTCCTACAGGCCAATCTGATGGGGACATTTTCTCTGATCAGATTCTGCCTTCCCAAATGACTCTAGGTTGTGTCAAGTTGACATAAAACTAGCCAGAACAATTGACCTCTTGTAAAGTTTACACACAAACATATGACTATTCAACAAGAAAACTCTTTTTCTTCATTTGTATTCAAGATGGGATAACATTACAATTTTATAATATAAAACGTCCCACTTTCCAAAAGTTCCACAGCCTTAAAAAATTTGGTCTCTTCAAAGCACCCAAAGTCTTTTTCAAAGTTCCTGGAAAATACCCAAAGTTTCTCTAAAATATCCAAGTATAAAATTTCTAAGTCTCTCTAAAACCCAAGGTCTCTCAACTGTAGACTCCTATAAAGTAAAATAAATAAATAAATTACGTGCTTTCTTAATAATAAAAGAAGGAGGAGGAGGAGGAGGAAGAAGAAGAAGAAGGAGAAGAAGAAGAAGAAGAAGAAGAAGAAGAAGAAGAAGAAGAACTGGGTCACAGCCACAATCAGACCAAAGCAAAACCAAAGTAGAACAGTGTTGGAAAGTTCAGTGTCTGACTTCTAGCGCTCCTCCATCACTCACACTCTTCCAGGGCTCTTCTGAAGGACCCTGTTTCTCCCACTCTGCCTTGCTAGCACACAGCGTGTCCTCTGGACTCCAGCTGGCCCCACCCTGCAGTAGCTGGTCTCCTTGGCAGTTGTCCTGTGGCCCCACATCTCCAGTGTTCCTCCACTGCAGCGGGGCTCCAGCCGCAGGAACCTCTGATGGCTCTCCTCAGGGACGGTGGCCTCCCGTGTGATTTCAAGCCTCCACTTTTCTCCATGAGCCCTCTAAGCATATGGCTTCTGCTGAAGTGAGTTGTACTTTCACTGGGGGCCTCCCCTGAAAACTGTAGCTCTGCCGTACAGTGCCATGCCTCAGCTCCTCTTCATGCCTTTAAAACCAGTACTATCTGGGCAGCTCTTGCACATTTCTAAGTTCAGCCACCAGCACAGGGTACAGCCCTGGCCAGCTCTGGACCGCAGCTTCCATGTGCTGATCCTAAAGAAACACTTCCAGATGAATTTCCTCAGTATTGCTGGTCTTTTCTTAATCATTGCTAATTTTTCAGTTCCAGTTAACCAATATTGATTGTCCCAATAAAGCAAACTGTATTGGAAATCACAGCCAATTCTTCATCTCTTGCTGGCCAGAACTTTTCATTTAAAATATCACTCAGGTGGCTAGGTTAGAGCCTGTACTTCCTCAGAAACATCTGAAGCCAGCTCTCCACTGCCTTTGCTATCTGGGTCTTCTAAGCTCCCACAAAACAGCCCGCTGAACTCTGAGCACTCAGTGGCTTTTCTAGCACAATAATGGGATTTTAGCATAAACATCCCCAAAATATGTGGTCAGGTCAGATCTGTCACAATACCTCATGAACCTGGCACCAATTTTGTTTTAATTAGGGTTTCCAATGTGATAAAACACCATGACCTAAAGCAATGTGATGGAGGAAAACATCTTATTTCACCTTACTGCTTACAGTCCATTTTCTACAGAAGTCAGCATGGGAGTTCAGGGCTGGAACCTGGAGGAGTGCTGCTGACTGGCTTGCTCTCCTCATGGATTGTTCGGCCTGCTTTTTTACAGCAGCTCGGATCAGCAGCCCAGAATGAGCTGGGCTGGCCCATATCAATCATCAGTCAGAAAATATCCCCATAGACAGCTATGGGCCAATGTAGGGGGTTATTTTCTCAGCCAAAGTCCCTCTTCCCAAATGACTCTACTGTATAGAGTTGACATGAAACTAACCAGAAATACGGTCTATTGTGATTGTATATGAATTTTTGCGTTACTTGGGTACAGTTCTGTGAAGAATGACATCAAAGTCCTGATGGGAATTGCAGTCAATCTGTAGAATATTTCTGGTAAGGTAGCTATTTTCATGATATGTATTCATGTTATTTGCTGATCATGACCATGAAAATTCTTTGCTTCATCTAGAGTCTTAGTTAGGGTTTCTATTGCTGTGAAGAGACACCATGACAAAGGCAACTCTTATAAAGAAAAACATTTAATTTGGGCTGGTTTAGAAATGCAGAGGTTTGGCCCATTATCATCATGCTGGGAAGAATGTCAGTGTCCAGGCAGACCTGGTGCTGGAGAAGGGGCTGAGAGTTCTACAGCTTGGTCCTCGGCCAGCAGAAGGAGACTGTGTTCCACACTGGCTGGGGGCTAAGCACAGGAGGCCTCAAAGCCCACACTTTGTCCAAAAAGGCCACACCTTCTAATAGTGCCACTTTCTCTGGGTCAAGCTTTCAAACTCATGAGTCTATGCGGGCCATTCCTAATCAGAACACCACATTTAGGTTTTTTTTCTTCTTTCATTTTCAGTATTTTGAAGTTTTCAGTGTAGGAGTCTTTCATTTCCTTGATTTTAGCTACTTTGTTAGAGCTATTGTGAATAAGATATTTCTAATTTTTTCCTCTGGGAGTTCATTGTTCATACTTCATAATGTTAATGAGTTTTGATTTTGTGTCCCAAAAATTTACTTAAAATGTTTCTTAGATACAAAAGTTTCCTAGTTGATTCTATAGGAGCTTTTAAGTTTGGGCTAGCTTACTGTATCCCTTTCTTCTGTTTGTTCCTGTGTCTTTTTCTCCTCTGATCCTATAGCTAAGACATAGAGCACTGTATTGCATAAGAGAGCGGAGATGGGTATTTTTGTCTCATTCCTGCTTTCCGGGGAAATGATATCCGGAATTTTCCCTTTTGGTAGAATATTGGTTAGAGGTTTGTTATATTATACATGGCCTTAATATAGGCCTTTTCCCTCTTTTTGTCAGTTTAGCTAAGGGTTTGTCAATATTATTAATTTTTTTCAAAGAACTGATATCTTTGATTGATTTGTGTTTCTTTAATTTCTGTCCTAATCTTTACTATTTCTTGCCATCTGCTGGGCTTGGGGTTGGCTTTTTATTTTCTAGAACTTTGAGTACATCATCAGCTTATTTGAGATATCTCTGCTGTTTTGTTAATATGAAGCCCTATGTCCACAACTTTCCTTTTAGGACTGCCATGGCTGTGTCCACGGAATGGTATATTGTACTGTTATTTGAGTGTAAGAATTTTTAATTTCCTCCCAGATTTCTTTAACAATCCACTGTTCATTCAAAAGTATATTGTTCAATCTCTTAAGTATATTTATATAGTGTTTGGTTTGTATTATATGATTTTGTTTTTCTTGCTGTTGTTGTCAGTATGTTCCATCTACACAAGGATATCCTAGGCTGCACAAGAGCCACACTGAGGTTTCAGGAAGTGTGCCTTGGAAGATGAGTTATATTGGACAATAAGTACACTGAATAGTTATATAAGAAAATGCCAAATCAAAATGACCCTGAGATTTCACCTTACACCCATCATAATGGCTAAGATAAAAAAAAAAAAAAAAACCAAGTAACTACATGCTAGAAAGGATATGGACAAAGAGGAACCCTCCTCCATTGCTGGTAGGAATATAAACTTATACAACCAATATGGAAATCAATCTGGTGCTTTTGCAAACAATTAGAAATAGTGCTACCTCAAGATCCAGCTATACCACTCCTAGACATATATCCAAAATATGCTCAAGTACACAACAAGGACATTTGTTCAACCATGTTTGTAACAGCTTTATTTATAACCAGAACTTGGAAACAACCCAGATGTCCCTCAATTAAGGAATGGATACAGAAATTATGGTACATTTACACAATGGAATACTACTCAGCAATTAAAAACAAGGAAATCATGAAATTTGCAGTCAGATGGTGGGATCTAGAAAAGATCATCCTGAGTGATGATGAAAGACACACACTGTATATACTCACTTATAAGTGGATACTAGACATATAATATAGGATAAATCTACAAAAATGTGTACACCTAAAGAAGCTAAGCAAAAAGGAGGACCCTGGGTAAGATGATCAATCCTCACTCAGAAAGACAAATGGGATGGACACTGGAAGAAGGAGAAAACAGGGAACAGGACAGGAGCCTACCACAGAGAGCCTCTGAAAAATTCTACCCAGCAGTGTATCAAAGCAGATGCTGAGACTCATAACCAAACTTTGGGCAGAGTGCAGAGAATCTTATGAAGGAAGGAGTAGATAGTAAGACCTGGAGAGGACAGGAGCTACACGAGGAGAGCAACAGAACCAAAATATCTGGGCACAGGGGT
Organism: Pachyuromys duprasi; assembly: GCA_028658305.1. NCBI lineage: Eukaryota > Metazoa > Chordata > Mammalia > Rodentia > Muridae > Pachyuromys > Pachyuromys duprasi. The sequence goes on from CM053764.1 coordinate 35,896,372, forward strand.
CTTTTCTAAGACTGATAGTCAAAGCAAGGGACATGCATGGAGATAACCTAAAACCCCTGCTCAGATGTAGCCCAGGGCAGCTCAGTATCCAAGTGGATTTCCTAGGAAGGGGAACAGGGACTGTCTCTGACATGAACTCAGTGGCTGGCTCCTTGATCACCTCCCCCTCTTGTGGGAGCAGCCTTGCCAGGCCACAAAGGAGGATAATGCAGCTGGTCCTGATGAGACCTGATAGGCTAGGGTCATATGGAAGGGGAGGAAGAACTCCTCTATCATTGGACTTGGAGAGGGTCTTGGGAGGAGAGGAGGCGGGTAAGGTGGGATTGGGAGGGAATGACAGAGGGGGCTACAGCTGGGATATAAAATGAATAAACTAATTAAATATAAAAAATAAATAAAATTTAAAAAAAATTTTGAAAAGAGAAAGTACATTGACAGTAATAAAGGCCACACTTCTTACTTTTGGATATGATGCTGGCAACTCTAGACAAGAGACAAAAATCATTCAAGATATCCGATTTGAGTCTGGGTGTTGAATGTATACTATACATACAGAGAGAGAGCATAAATTTATTGTTCACATACATAGATTTTATTTTTCCAAGCTCACTGGTTACCACAGGTGCCTAACCACAATGTACCCAAGAAACAAGACCAGTTACCCAGATCATAATGCTTAAGTGCTGTGCTTATCAAAAGAATCAGGATCCTTTGAAGAAGGAACTGCTCCAAGAGCTAGGCCAAAATACAGAGCAGTGTGCACTGGAGCACCTTGCACCAGAAAGGAAGAACTCAGAGCATGAACCCGTGTTGAAGCAGATACAGCGTAGTGCGTCTGTAAGCCCAGTACAGGGGGTAGAACCAAGCAGTCACTGGGGCCATGGCCAGCCAGCTTTATTTAATTGGTGAGCTCCAGTTTCAACAAGAGATCTTGTCTCAATATAAAGTAAAGAACAATTGAAGAAGACACCTGATATCAATCTCTAAGGCCATACACACACAAACAGACATACCATATATCATTTACATAAGGGCACATGCGTACATATACTACACACATACACAAAAGGAACAGATGAGTAAAATAAGGATCCATGAGTAAAATAAGGATCCATGAGCAGTAAATAAATAGGTAAGTAACTTTAGCTTTCTTACATTAAATGTTAGCGGTAAGATGCAGTGATGGGAATGGAGTATCTCCATATGGTAATCAACTCAGTGCTTAGGGATTAGTGGTGAAGCTCACAAAGCAGTGAGTGATAAGGAATGGGAAGCCGACAATATTAGAATAACTGATAGTAAAAAAATCAGTTGCAGGGGTTGGGGATGATGGTCTTATGATGTAGAAATCTGCCAGGTACCAACACAATCAGATGATAAAGGTTAACATCACCAGCAGTGGGTGAGTTGACATCTTGTACCCTCAGACATGGTACACAGAGCATCATAGCCTCTCTCTGATATTCTTTTCTGTGATATGACCTGAATCTAGGTCACGAAAAAATATTAGTCAGTCAAATATAAGGTTTACTCTTCTTACGACCATTGATGGGTGATCGACAAAGGCTCTCATATCAGACTCACCCTATAAAATAGAAAGCTTGCTTTCCTTACACCATTAATGGGTGATAGATACGGTTGGCATGTAAATCATCTTATAAAAGAGAAGGCTTACTCTCCTTATGACCATTGATTGGTGATAGATAAGGGTTGCCATGGATAAGAATGGGAGTTGTTTCTGCTTAGAAAAGCAAATTGTCATGCTAACTAAAGGCAACACATGTTCCATGATGTCCTGGTAAGAAATAAATGAGTGAAATGGCAAAATGTTTGTGAGTTTTGTGGCTTGTGTGGTACTAACTGCTGCACTGGGAGGATATCCTGGCTTGAGATGTTAGGGTGACACAGCATTACATTAGCAGCTTGTTCTCAAAAAATCCCAAAGAGGGTTTATGATGTGGGGATGGTAGGGAAGAGGTTACTGTTGACCTCTGAGGACTCTGGGTTGGGATATATACTTCTTAAATTAAGTTTTGAAGATGGCATTGTACTGTAAAGAAGAAATAGGATGACTTATTATAGACTTGTCTCCAAGATGTACAAAACTGGATAAAACAGAATTTTTTTTTTGAGATATGTTTTCTCTGTGTAGCTGTGTAGCTGTGTGGCTGTTCTTGAACTGAGAGATTTCCCTGAGTTTCTCTAAACAGTTCTCCTTGTTGCTGTTGTTCTGTGAAACAGTGTCTTATTTGGCTCTCCTGGGACCAGCCCTGTAGACGGGGCTGGCCTTGACTTTACAGATCTGCCTGAAGCTTGTGTCACCGCCCGAAACAAAGTCTTATATGAAAGATGCACAAGGATGAAGTTTATACTGAGAACTTGAAAGCTCTTGAGAGAGATTCAAATGTATTATGTAGTTGTAGAAGCTTAAAAGGAAATGTTTAAAGCATGTTTTATAAATATTTACAATATTTCTTTTTGTTTTTTGTTTTCCTAAATTTCTAGGCACTTGGGGGTGTCCCAGGAAGTCAGCCGTTACTGCCCAGTGGGATGGACCCAACACGACAACAAGGTAACTATAGTAGAAGTGAAACTCATGTGCTGAACTAGTGAGGAAAATTTTCTTCCTATTCTTCCTTCTTTCTTTTTGTCTTTTTTTTTTTTTTTTTTTGTCTTTTACTGTTTTGAGACAGGGTTTCTCTGTGTAGCCTTGGCTGTCCTGGACTTGCCTTGTAGACCAGGCTGGCCTCAAACTCACAGAGATCCACCTACTTCTGCCTCCCAAAGTGCTGGGATTACAGACATGGGCTACCACCACCCAACTGAGGCGTCTTTAAGAACTTCATTGGTATGAATAGTTCGTGATTTTACCAGATGTATTTTCACAGCAACATGACTAAATGGTTTACATTTTCAGCTAACTCGTAATTATGTCCAATAGCAGAGTAGAGGTGCTGGCATAAGAGATAGAGTGACACAATGTCTAAAATTTTGTATATGACTTCTGATAAGAAGGAAGTTAAATGGTTGTGCATTTATCAGCCCCTCTGCCTTCTTCAGACAGAGGACTTAGTGATGATAGTAGAGAAGAGTATGGAGTAACAAGTGACTTCATCAGTTCAACAGTCCCCATAACCTGGTCCTTCCTTGGAGGTGTTTAGATACCATGGATATCTAAGGCTGTATTCCAGGAAATACTGTTCTAAGGAAAGAGGAACAAAGGTTAGAAAAGAAGTATTCAACACAGAGAAAGAAGAAAATTTTAACCAAGAAATCAATAGATATTGTGGGGTAGGTGATAGCCAGAGCTGGAAATGATGGTTACAAAAGCCAAAATAAGTTGGTAGCAAAATAAGTTGATATTTACCTAACAAGAGGGTACTGGCCTCTAGTTTAGTGCTCATAGCTGTTCTGTTGCTAATTGCTTCACACTTCCTTTAGGACATCCGAATATGGGTGGACCAATGCAGAGAATGACTCCCCCAAGAGGAATGGTGCCCTTAGGACCACAGGTAAATACAATCAGCCCTGAGCGAGATGCTGGGCTGCTGCCGCCTCTGGGAAAGGGCATGGTTTGTTGGGTTTTAGCACAAGTGTTGACAGACCTCGGGGCTGGTGGCACTGGACACATAGATCTCTCACTTAAAAATTCTGAAATAGAAAGCACACCAGCTTCTATGCTTTATGTTATAAATAGCTGTACATTTTATATTATAAAAAATTACAAACGATAATAAAAACTTATCTCTGACTAGTAATATCTTTCTGATGACTTTTAGTCACTGTTTATTATATTAGAAGGAATAATTCCTCTTCAAAATAAAATTTTTTCTATTTGTGTTAGCATTATCTTTTTATCTATTTCTATTAATATGAAGGAAATAAAGTAACTTGGTATAAATTTACTTCCAAAAGTAGAAATACCAGTAATAGCACTAAAGGTTAAACCATACAAAATGGGATTAAAAAAGATTAATTGTTAAGGCCATGCATTTAAACAGTTGCCAGAGATATGCTCATGAATGGGACAACAGAGAAAGTTGAAGTGAAATCATTTGCAATGGCAGGAATCTCAAGACAGGCATTGCATATCAAACCTGTCAGACAAAATGTATGCATAATTTCCTGAAAGATTATGAAAAATAATTCCTACAGCAGACATTTACCGTGTAGCTGCCACCTCAAAGCAAACTGCCCAGTGTCTTTAAACCTGTATCGTGGAAACTGCTCTGGAATGGTGTTGGCAGCTTTCTACACAGGCAAGCATGTATACATGTTTGTTTTGTTTGAGACAGGGTCTCACTGTGTGACCCTGCTGGCTGGGTCATTCTGTAGACCAGACTGACCTTGAACTTGCAGAAATCATCCTGCCTCTCCCCTGAGTGCTAGGATTAAAGGCCTGTGCCACTGACCAGTCCCCCTACCTTTTTACTGATAATTTATCACTTTTGTCGTTTTTGACCTTAAGATATATGCAATAAAGCCATTTCTGGGAACAACTTAAGTCTGAAACAAGGAAATATACTTAGCATAATGGTTCTTGAGTACTGTGAGTTAAGCAAGTGCATATAGAGTATATGACCATGTGGTTGGTGTGCAGTGTATGGGGGAGGACATACACGCTTACCCCAGGTCAAGCTATTGTTATAACCTGTTTTGATCTAAGGATAGCAGCAAAATATTTTTAAATTAATATCAATATACTTTCAGTATAAAAGCAAAATTCTTTATTTCATCAGAAAAAAATCTTCTGATACTATATCTGGAATAGTTTTCTTCTTTGTTTCTTTTCTATTAGTCACTTAGCTTACCTGTGTCCTTAAAATCAGCAAGTTCCATGGAATTAATGGAAAAAGTCACTTAAATTGAACAGCTAGTTCAATTTTCTCTATAATTTTGAAGGGTAAATAAGTAAATTATACACTTGTACTTCTTGAACTCAGGAGGCTGAGGCTACACCTCCTGTGTATCAGACATCTTACTTGACTGTTGAGTATAAAAATATTAATGAAATAGGATCTCTGTCTTCAAGGTGCATACTATTAAAGGAGAAAATACAACTGCATTTAGAAAGGTTATTATCTAATACTAAATCCCTAGAAAACAAAATATGTAGCCCTGTCTAATTTTCAGCAATTTATCACATGAAGAGTTTAGGGTTTCTTCAGGGTTGAGGATGCATGGGGAGCGAGGGGTAAAGGATTCTGTTACGTTTATCAACAGCCATGAAAAATGATTAACAGCTACAGTCTTTAAGTAGAAAGAGCTATGGTTTAATTCATTAAGCACACTGGTGATTTAGATGTCATTTTATCCTACAAAAAGTTTAAATAGAAATTAATATTGCCATAAAAGTAAGGAAAATAAGATTAAGAGAATCAGTGACCCATATAAAAGAATAGCTACTGTGATATGCACCTGTAATTTTTTTACTCAGGAGGCTGAGGCAGGAGGATCACTAGCCCAAGGCCAACTGGACTGTATAGGGAGACCTTGTCTCACAGAGGCTGGTTATTGTAGAGACCATAATGGCAATAGAGATGCAAGTTAATGTATTTCTATGCCCAGAGCTCCAATGGAATATTGGATTTTCTGAAACTCACAAAGAAGGAGAAAGGTAGCCAGACTTCTTCATGAAGCACTTCATGAAGCCTTACTTTAACATACATAGTTTTCATTTCCATGACTTTTGGCTCTGAAATCCCTTGCTAATTACTACCCTATCACCATGCTTTGTGTAAAGATTAACACAGTTAGCTTCCCTTTTTACTGAAAACTCCTCTTGCTAGAAATGATTCCCCTGCTGCTTACAAACCCGAGTTAAGTAATATTTCCTTAAAGTAAAAGTGAGTGCGCAGAGTAGCAGGTGGCGGAGGTCTCACTTATCAAGTATGGCGCTCTGTCTGGATCAATGGACCTTTCCATTGATCCGGCCCTCTTAACCCCTCCCCCAGAGTGCTCCTATAGGAGGAGCTAGCGTGGTTATGAAGTGTAGCTTTCATCATTGGAAAAATCCAGTAGACTAGAAATAAAACTGAGAGGTTGGAAAATGTTGGAAATGAAGGCAGAAAACATAGGTTGGGGCTTCGTTGTGTGTTACCTTCTGAGGACATACTGAGGAGTTTAGGCTTGTTTGACAGGTCATCTGGGCCATTATAACTTTTAAGTGGCTGTGATTAAGAAAAATTGCTTGAGGAAGTATACAGAATAAATTGGGGAAAACCAATCAAGATGACGCAGTCGCCTTCACACTAGGAAGTAGATCCCTGTATCATGACCTTTCGCTGTCAACAGAAACTAGAAGTTGACCAAGTAGGAAGTTTTAAAACGGAAAAGACATCAAGTAACTTCTAGAAATTTCTAGCATGGACTATTATGTGGTAGGTGGTGCCAAAGGACTATAGGAAGAGTAAACATGAAGAACTTAGCCACACATAGATGCTGTGTATTTCTCTGTTGGCTGAGCATGAGGTAGTAGCCAGGCAGAACTTACGACTGTGGAGTTCAGGATCATTTAGGGACTTAGTGAGATGTGATAAAATACACTCAAAGTCTAGTGTATAAACAGGGTTTGAACAGATTGTAGCAGATAAGATTAGCTGTGACTGTATTTATTGAAAATAATATTGTAGCTAAAACTTGAGGAAAAGCAACATTTAAACAGTGAAAAAAACCAAAGAAGTCAGCAGTGTAACTGGAATGTTCTCACTCGGAAGAGGAGGAAGATATAGAAGGCAGTGACTGTGCCAAAGGTGTAAACATGATAATCAGAAAAGTAGCATTTGACCCTTATTGTCAACTAAAGTAAGCTAATATGATATGCATATAAAAGCATTAAACTGCCTTTCATCTCCTTTAATGCACACAGTAGGTATTGCCTGAAGTTTATTGGATCACATAATTCATATTTTCAGTATGCTTTAGTTCTCATGTAGTTTGGGCATTTATAAATAGTGCTTTCCATATTGGATATCTTACTCTATGAATAGAAGCTAATATTCAACATTCTTGGGTTGGGTTTACCTGTTGTATTTCTTTTCAGACTTTATGCAATTGATCTTATCTAACAGTTTCAAACCTGTTGAATGAAAATTTTACCTAAAAACGTATTTTTGGACTTATGAAACATTTATTTGAAAAAATGACTAATGTACAGATATTAGATAACTAATAAACATATGCCAAATGTTATAATTTTGATCATACCTTGATCATTTAACAAGATCCAATGATTTTTCATATTCATAGAATTTTTAAATGGCATGAACCAAAGTGGTTGTGTTAAAATAGAAGCAAAAATACAAGAGTGGACCCTTCAGAGAATGAATTACACAGGCCTTATCCAATCAGGAGTTACGTAGGGAAGTCATTAACCTGCTCTCCTTTCTTTCCCCCCTTCTCTTTGGTTTTGTTTTTTTGTTTTGTGGTAGTCTGACCCTTGGTTATCATTACAGAACTATGGAGGTGCAATGAGACCCCCACTGAATGCTTTAGGTGGTCCTGGAATGCCTGGAATGAACATGTAAGCAAAATGCTTATTACTCTGTTTAGTGAAGTATTCTGTATTCTGTACCTCAGTGTCTTTACTGTATGAAAATGAACTAAACATGAGTGCAATTTTTGCTTCATTTTCATGACTTACTATCATGTTTTTCTTCTTCCTATGCAACTTCCAATTTTTTTTTCATTTAGGTACCATTATCACAACTTTCAGCCTGCTGCTTTTTAATAATTATGTATAGATTCATATAGAATCTATATAATACTATGAAGAGATGCAGACACTAGAACCATGTGCTAAATCTACAGAAGTTAGTAGTTGAGAAGTTAATCTTTATTCATGTTAATAATTCTTATTAGCTGACAGAACAGTTAGTCTCATAAACATGCGTCTTCGTCTGTATCATGGGACTACTTTCCACACAAACAGAACCTCTGTGGCCGTGTTCTCTGTATTGAAGAGCTCTGCGCAGTAAGAACTGATTCTCCTTGAACACTCAGTTGTGTCTGGATGAGGAGTAAACTGAAGATGTCTGTCTTACTGGAATGTCCTTTCCAGTCTAAAAAGAGTCATTTCTGTTATAATGCAGTTCACTAAGGAATTTTTATTTCTTTTGCATTCTCCAACCTTCTCTTGAAGGCCTGTGTACACTAGATCTTGTTAGTGATTTTTATGAATTCACCCGAGGATCACTGATGTGATGTAGCCTAAAGGAGCCTCATCAGAGCTCCATGCAGACTTATGAAGTTCTCAACTTTCTTTCCCATCTGCCTGTTTTTAGCTCCTTACATATTAAATGAAACAACTGTGCTATCATCCAGTGGCATGAAGGCATACTGTGAAATAAGCTCTTTTGATGTATGCAGGGGTTTTTTTAAGCTTCTGAAACCATTTTCATAGGATGCAATTTCTACTAAAACTGAAAATAGGTTAATAAGTAGATACCAGCCAGACTCAAAACTAACAGAACAGGATGGAAAGTAGGTCAAATTTTCCTATAACATCTTTTTACTTTTGAAATAAAAATGGATAGACATGAAGTCTGGCTCTTCTTGGACTCCTCAAAGGCTCGCCCTTTTATTAATGGTTGCTACAGAAGGGTAGAATGATATTTTGGGCTTATGTCAAAAGTTGGAGCTCCTATCAATAGGGCAGAGAAATACATGAAACTTAATTTAGATTCTCATTGTAAAAGTCAGTATATTTTAATAAATTTTGAATATTTTGATCAAGCAGGTTGCCACAAGTGATAACATATCAGTACCATTTAGTGTAGTAGTCTGCTGTGTGCTTAGCTGCACAGCCAGCTTGATGTAAACCTGCATTTGCTGGAATATAGTAACTTGAAAGAGTGAAACACTTACTTAAAATTATCCTTTCTTCTCATTTGTGTGCTTAAGTGTTTACATGTGAATACTCTCAATTCCCTACACTATAAAGACTAAAAATATGGCTGAAGTTCTTAGTAGGATTTGGGGGGAGGGTGCTATTTGGATTTCTTAAGTAGTCTTGATAATTTGAAATAATTTCTTTTATAAGATTTTACTACTGATATGAAGTCCAGTTCTTAAAGAGTTTGAAGTCTTACAAGCTTATCCCCATTTTATGTTGTATTCCCTTTTATTTTGTAGTCTTCTATCATTTTTTTCATTTTTAGTAAATTTGGATTTTTTTCAGGGACAATGAAAAAATACATATATATTTCGGCGTAATAAATATTTTCCTCTGGTATGGAAACTTTCCAACTAATGAAGTTCTAGTCAGAGAGGGTAATAGTTGCATTGCTGTTGTTCCCAGTAATTCAAAGGTGGACTGAAACAGAAATAACACTGTATCTTCATTACACTTGTAAAATAAATTGAATTAAAATTCACATCATTATTTAGAATCTTTAAAACAAGCATGTGACACCCCTTCAGACGTTTGAATGGCATCTGTAGCTTTCTTTACGCCATTTTACAAGAAAAAAAAAGAAAGAAAGAAAGCTAAGACCTGGTGTTCCCATAAGCTCTGCTCTATGCTGTTTGCCCAGCTGAGAGGATTGGGGATTGGGAGTGAGGACAAGGCTGGTCAGGGACCTGGGGATTTTCTTTACTTATCCTTCCTTCTCATTTGCCATGAAAATATAATGACAGTGGAAAAACAATCCCTGGCCTCCAAAGTAATTAAAAGCTATATTCCAACCAGCCACCATAGCTTGCAATTGCAGAATTAAAAAGTCACAACAAAAAATTTAACTTCATAATGAAGGTTAATGAAATGAAAATTGGTCACCTGTAACAAAAGCGTTTACTTACAGTGGTGGGAATTTGATACTTCTGTGTTCTGAACTCAGAACACACTGACTAACATCACCCTTATTCATATTCAAAGTAAGTTTTCATCATTTTTATAACAACATCATGTATTTACAAGTGAGCACCCAATATTAAGCAGCTTAAAGTAAAATTTACAAGGTATGGCCACATGTAAATATTCTCAAATGCATTGCAGACCCCTTGAAAGGGAGCATCAGGAGCAGAGCACGTCTGCCCTGAGAAGCTGGACCTCCACAGGGGCCTGCAGCCCTGCCCCTGCAGCCCACAGCCCTTACAGGGCAAGGCTCTGCAGAGAGCCAGAGGCTTCCTCACAGGACTCCTCAGTGGGCATGTCAGCTGGGGAACTCCAGAGGAGAAGCCTCTAGACACTCACCAAGAATACAGACATCTTTTACATTTCCTTCTCTTTACTTTCAAACAAGATTCATCTGCCTAATTTTCATTCAGAATAATGTCTGTGACACACTTGTCAGCTCAGCTTCTTGGTAATTACTGAACTTACTTAGTTGTTCATTAAAATCACTAGGTGTTTTTATTCAGCACTATATTTGGAACTTTTTAGTGTGTTTATGTGAGTTTATATGTAATTTCCTATAATATTAAAATGAAGTTTAATACGAAATACAGAATTTGGGAAATTCTCCTCCATACAGTTGTTTTCTAAAAAATGCACTGACTTTGTGTCAGAGATGTACATGCCACAGCATGTGTGTGGAAGCCCAAAGAGAACATTCAGCAGCCTGTTCTCATTTTCTCCATGTGGGTCTTGGGGACAGAGCTCAGCCCAGGAGGGTCAGCAGCAAGCATCTTTACTTGCTGGGCCATGTTGTGAGCCTAGTTCCTACAGTCTTAATTGATTGTTTTCAGAGCTTTGATATTATTAACTATATGCCATCATAATACTTAAACCTTTCTGTGGTTTAAATATTTTCTAAGTTGTTTCATGACAGATATTTACCAGTTTCTTCACTTCATTATATTTAGCATCAGACAAACTATGTGGCTGAGTCTTCCTACCTAAAGGTTTTACTTGATGAACATATATCCTGCTTTATATCATTTTATGTCCATTTGGACCCTGAATCCTATGTGGAAATCATCTTTCAAACGTGTTCAGTAAATTTCAGTATTCAGTAATCAGTTATAAAATTGTCATATCTTTGTCATCCTTATCATCAGCATCACCCCCAGGAGAGACTCTACTGGGTGCATTTGGACAGAGCCTAAGGGGCATCATCCCATTCCCCTCTATTCCCTCTAGGGAACACCAAACTAAAGCTGAGTAGTTGTAAGGATCCCAAGCAGACACTGCCAATACAGTAGGTAACTTGGACAGTGTCTTCATTTCACATTTATTACTTTAGACTTAAGATTCACAGACTCAGTGGACTTTTTAAAATTAGATCATATTCACTGCCTTAATGAGTAGGAAGAAAAAAATTCAATAAATCTAATAAAAGGAGAGTTTTGAAACTAGTCTGCTGTTCACAAAACAATATTTATTCAAGTGTGCTTAACACCACAGTCCAAGTATATGAATTCAATTTAATTAACTGGGCATTAATTTTGTTTATAGGATATGAAATATAAAACAGCTTCCTGAATTCTAAAATGAAGTAATATACTGGCATAGATTATCTTCTTTCATTTCAAGACTTGCTTTCTCTATTATCTTCAACTAAAATGATGAAAATATGAATTTTTATATCAACATATTTATAAAGTTTTAATCAAATTTATATCATATATGATATGGTAAATTATAATGACTAATTTTTAGAGCTGTAATATAGAGCATGCCCATTTAAAGGCTACATGCTTTTCTAGAAGATGATAGTACTGAGGGCTTAGTAACTCAGTGGCAGCCTTATATGGTAAAGGCAAGGAGCCTACTGCCAGACTCAGTGCTTTCCAGTGGTAACTAAGTCATCATCGGTACTGAAAGATGTGTTAACATCTGATATATTTTCATATAATTTTAAAGGAGGCAAGTTTAAAGAGGGGTTACTTGTAATTTGAGAGTATCATTTATGTAGTTATTTTACAAACACTGTCATTTTGAATGTTATACAGGTAGCTCATAGTGGTGTCTTAGATTATATTTATATTTGACCCCTTTTACTCTAAAACTGGTAAAATTATTTGGGACCATATATACACTACTATAGGTGGTTCCATTTTTGTTTATGAAAAGTAAATATTAAACTAGCTATACATGAAACTGTTTTATTAAGTAATATTTTTGCATTTAAGAAAAAACCATTAAGATGACTAAAACATGATTTTAGTGCTTGCCTAGAACCATGCATGGCAACTGAATAGCAGCCAATTGTTTTCTGCGTTGCTCTTTACTGACTGTGGAACCACCGAGACGCAGGTTGAAATTTAATCTGTCATGTCATTTTGTAGGGGTCCAGGCGGTGGTAGACCTTGGCCAAACCCAACAAATGCCAATTCAGTGAGTATATATATTTTCACTTTGTAACATTTAGCAGTGAAAAGACTATTGCTTTTGAGAGCTTCACAGTCTCTTGTGTTAAGCTCTTAAGTAGTTGCTCAAAAGTAGTTTTGTTTATATTCTTTTAGAAAAAAGTATCTAATTTTTAAAATAATTTAATTTTTATATTTCAATATGTAAAATGTATTCTATGTCAGTTAATAGATTTTCAAAAGTAAAGATAGAAATAGTGAGTGTAAAGAATAGTTTGTATAAGTCTATGCTAATCATTAGGTTTGATCTTGTATAACAGTTAATAAGGTCGTTAAGGAACAGATCAGATGAGTCTCAGTTAGGGGAACTGAATTACCATGATTGTGTGTTGTATTTGTCAGACCAGCCAGGATCACATTTGCCTGGTGCCTGTTAGCTAAATTGCCACTGCTGCACATCTATGTATCTGACATCCTGGGAGTTTTTCTTATATTCTGTGGCAGTGGTTTAATGCATTGTGTTCTCTTCGTGAGGTTACAGAAACACATGCACAGGCTGAAGACTGAGCTGTCAGGTTTTAAACTGAATGATTTTAGCTTTATCATCCTGGAGCTGGTTTTCTTATCATTGAAATCCTAAGTGTTTCAGTAGGTGAGAGAAGCCTGCTGTATACCGGAGTGTAGTGTGCACGCTGTACACAGACGCCCGAGTTACGGATGTAGTGATGGCCAAGCAGCCTGAGCTTCCTATCTGAAGTCCATGAGCACTAACGGAGAGGTGGTGCATTGTGCTGGTTGTGCACAGGTACCTCCATTGAGTGGTTGTGCACAGGTACCTCCATTGAGTGGTTGTGCACAGGTACTTCCATTCATTGGCAGTAGCCTGAATGTTAAGAAAGTCTGAAACATAGCTAATATTTAAGGTTAATTCAAAACTTCAAGAAAGTGAAAAATAAGATGTTTGAGAGGTGTAAAAAATTACCAGAGATCCATTGCTGTTCTCAAGCAAAAGCCAAATTCTTCACAGCCAGTTAAATCATTAATATTTTAGAGAAACTATTAATTTTGTATAATCTTATTTTCTTTTGGTTTTAGTAGTCATGACATTTGGTAAAGAGAAAGATGTTTCCTACTTGGGCTTTCAGTGAACTATTCAAATCTTTCTAAAATATTATTTTGCCAGATTGTATTATAATGTGAATAGTTTTAGTTGCCTCTGTGCCTTAGGAGACTTGTCATTTGCTTCATGTTCTCCTTAGCTGGTTTATCCAAGACTTCAGTTTGAAACGGCATCTAATCTGTAGCCCCAAGAACATTTCTTTTGTCCTATTAAAATACCCATTAAATGTAGAAAAACACGGTCCTTGTTTTGTTCCTAGGTGACCTGAAAATCTGTGACAGCCTTCCTAGTACCACAATCTAGAAGGAATCCCTGGTACTACCATTTCTGATGAAATTACATAGAAAAGTGAAGCCCATTCTTCTCCTTATGCTTAGTGCCCACACAGCCGTCCACTGCAGGTAGAGAGCCATGGTACTTGTCCTTTAGCACCTTTTGATGCCTACGTGAGAGCACAGCCAGAGCCACTAGGGAGCATGGATGGCATGTGGGGAGGTGGTGCAAGAAGAGCTGGGTTGTACCTCATAGTTTATTGTCCAAATAAAGTATATTTACTGGAGGCAGAGATGAGAAGTGACTCCCACATTTGATAAATTCAGATGTGAGCCCCTGTCTCTTCAGGATTCATCAGAGCAGCATGGGTATTTGCCAGATCAGTGGCCCTGAATCATCCTAGACCCCAAGAAATACTAGGAAGTACAGTGGAAATGGGCACTAGCCTGCTCTGTGACCAGCCTGAAATGGGTGTTTGGTCAGCGCAGATGTAGGTGAGTACGGATTGAAGATGGTTCTCTCTGTTAACATGGACAAATAGAAATATCTTCTCTAATGCACAGAGCACACATCAGACAAACAGTAAGAGACGTGAGGGGCTTCTCCAGAAAGAAGGAAGTCATCACTGTGAGCATACAGAGGAGAAGTATTCCTCTGAAAGGCAATGAACAGAATAAAGAAGACACTGTGGACAGTGGGTGACTTTCTCAAAGGGAGGAGCTTCCACAAAGCAGAATAAAAAGAATGAGAGGGACTTCTCTCCCCAAAACACAATTGATTAATTTTTAGTGATAACTCATGTATTATATTGAATTCTAACTTCCTTGGACTTTCTGTATGTATTTTCTAAGACAAATGCCTTTCAGCTGATATCAGTGCAGTGTGTGCCTGCCTCCTCAGGGAACATAGGGAAATGGGCTTTTGGAGTGTTATGTTTTTTTTAAAGATATTTTTAAATATGACTAAGCTTTCCCTCATTATTTTGGAGTAATTTCAAGTATCTAGAAGACCTGGAAGAAGGGTGTAGAGGATTCCCATGTGTCCTGGTCCAGTCCTTGCTCATTGCGTCTTACTCATTGGCTGCAGGAGACCACCCTCTCCATCATAAGCAACTCTTTCTGTTTTGTGTATGTTTCTTGAAACTTTGCTCCTAGGTCTTCAGTATATCTCCTAAAACTAAGATATTATCTTTCATAACTGCAACACAGGGCTCAGAGTCATGGCACTAACCCCAACTAATGCTGTTTTCTAATCTACAGATCGTATTTGAATTTTGTCAGTTGTCTAAATAATAATATATTTTGTGCCACTCATTGGCCATCCTCCTGGCACATTTGGTCTGAAGCAGCTCCCCACTGCACTTGTGCTGACTGCAGACCAATTGAGAACATCCCATAACTTGTTTTGTCTGACCCCTTCCGGGACACAGGAGGGGCTCAGTGTCTTCCTCAGAGCACCATTGCAGGGGCTGCTGGTGGACCTCTCTGGTCGGCACTGCTCCGTTAGGTGGCATTGTTTGGCTGGGCTGTTGCTTGTGGAATGTCGATTACACTAACCTTGCTGTTTTTCCTCTGTTAATGTCCATGTAAAACCATACTTGAAATTGTGGCAAATGCTTCTCTTCTCAGCCATTTTTGGCATCTGTTGATGATTCTTATCTGACTGTTTCCTATTGTGTGGCTCACCAAATAGATATTTTCCTTTTCTTTTCTTAGTTGACTTTTTACTAGAGCAGAGGCTCATTCATTCTGAAAACTCCCGTTTTATTTCTTTTTCATGATACTTATTAATACATACTAATTGTGCAGATTAATGGACTTTCAGTTCATTCATCACGCCTATCCACCCTTCAAACCTCTATCCTACCTTTTTCATTATTCCTCCAGCCCCCTCCCCAGTCCTTAATATTCTTTTTAAAATACTGATTTATGTTCCAAGAGTTCAAAAAAAAGGTTCTTTTTCCCCTTACCCCTGTTCCTTTAAATTACATGAAGGCTGTGTGTCACCCCAGACTTTTATGTTTACAGCTTCCAGCTGAACACACACACACTCGCACATGTGCCTGAGTGTATGTAAGAGCAGCACATGTATGTAGAGGTCAGAGAGCCTTCTGGAGCCTCTGGAATTGGAGCTACAGCACCATCTGTTGTTAAGCCCTTTCAAATAACTTGTGAGATGATCCTCAGTTCTCCAGTCCTGCCTGTTATGGTCAGCACTACCCACAACTTTCTTTGCCATGCCTTTGCTGAAATTTTGCAGTGGTCTACTTGAATTCACCTTCCCTGGTTCCTGAAAAATAACATTATTAAAGCATGCATTTGAACAAGTCTATAAAACCTCTTAATTCCTATAGCATGCATTCATTCCTGGCCCAATCATGTAGCCTTATCATTCACTACCCAGCCAATAAGCCCTAGAATGTAGCAGCTATTAAAAAAAAAACTATGACATTCCCTGAATATGTGTGCAGTCTCTCGTTTCTTTTCCTTCCTTCAGTTCTCCTCATCTTTCCTGTTATACCATCTTTCTGTGTATCCCAGATTTCCAGCTCACAAACATACCTACCACCCTCACATAGTATGTCTGTCTCTTTTGATGTAACATTTGGCTTTCACACCACATTGTCACATCCTGCTGGCAACTCTCAAGAGTGCAGGTTCAGTTATGTGCCAGGGGTAGATGCCCAATCAGAATCAGAAAACAGAAGAATGTAATGTACAAAGAGTATATATAAGCTGAAATACAAGTGCTTAAGATGGAAATAAATTGCCAGCTAGATGAGATAACACTGTTTAAAGTAATTAGGAATAATGATTCTGTCTCACCTGTGAAGGGATACTGAGGGGTTGGGGATGGCAGGGCTGGGCTGTTGACTTGGAGACTAACAGAAGGGTATGTGATTTTAAGTCTGTAAACAATGGCTTGCTGACCTGGAAATGACTGAGAGGGCAAAGTATCTACTCAGGATGGCATAATAGCTCTGAAGGCCAGTTTTCAGAGTTTTTCATTCAGCAATTTCATGAGCTGTGTGTTTGGTAACTTGAAATCTGTCAAATAGGAATATTTATACCAAAACAGTGGGTAAAGACTACAGCTCAAGAAATTTTCTTTCTCCTAGAATTTACTAGGCTTCTGTGCACATCTCTTAAATGCCAGGACTTCTGCAGAGGCTGAACCAAGAAATTTAAGGGTGTTAGTACAAAGCAGTTACATGTGAGAAGTGTGATTGTATTTGTGACCTTATCATCCTTGCTTTGTGCCTTCCTCCAAGAAATCTCTGTTGTAAACAGAAGGTAACTAGCATATGATCAAAGCCAGTTTCCTAGGCTTTAAAAGAATGAATTTAAGATATCTGAGTGATGAATAAACTGCAGGAGATAGGAGAATGCAGAGGTAATTTAGTAACAAACTAACAAATAATTGACTAAGAAAACATTGCAGAAGTGTGTAATGAAAAATAATCTCATAGGAATACAGGATAAGTTTTGTAAGCATGAGGAGCAAGAAAGATGTCAGGCAAAGGATTTGTCTAGATCTCAGTACAAAGGTTCTGAGCTCTCAAAAAGGGAAGAGAAATAGTGATATGTTATAAAGTTCAGGGATGTAGTGTATGGTGAATAACAAAGAACTAAAAGATGGTTAGATTGTATCTCATAGGTTTGAAGAAAGGTGTTAGACAATATCAGAGTAGGAAAACACTGAGGACATAGGGAGATGAAATTCATTCTAGGAATTGATAGGATGTTGGCACTCAAAGGACAAATGTATGTATTTAAAGCAATGTGTTTAAAGAGGTTGGGTGGTAGATCATGGACTGAAAAGGGCACAAAGTCAATGCATTCCGGATCAAGTCCAGGTTGGATGCCATAAGAGAGCTTGGTTCTTGGGGGGATGTAATCCCCTGAATAGTGACTGAGCCTACAGTAGCTGAAGTCTGTTGGGCTCAACCCCAACAGACACAGCAAAAAAAAAAAGTAGAGGCTTTGATGACATGTGGTCTGTGCTTAGAGAAAAGAAGGGCAGCAAACAGTGAGGAGAAATACTTCTCAAATAGCCTCATATTAAATAGTTCCAAAAATCATCAACTATTTTGATGGGGAAATTATAGTTTATATACTTCCTTATTTATGATTTCATATTACTATGTGATATAGCAGGTTTGGGGGCCATTCAGAGTACAGGAACCATAACATTTTCACCACTCAGAAGGTCTTATTCTGGCCTTTCTTATTCCAGGAAGACAAATTACTGTCTTTTCTCAGAATAAAACATATAGACTATATCATGCAAGTGAGCTAGTGGGCTTGTTGAAAAAGAAAATGTTTAACTTTTCCAATTAACACCCACACACAAGGGTTTATTTTAGAGTACATTTTTAATTCTTCACTAAAATCATCAGGGCATGGTAGATTAAAGCCTTCTCATACCCGGAAAACTGCCTCTTGTTTTTCAGATCTTATCGTCACAAATTCTTGGGCTTTGGACATTGTAGTCAGCAAATCCCTTTGAATGTATTGTGTTATCTTAACACTAATTGAACGGGGAATGTGTGGCTTGCCTGGTGCTGCGTGGAAGTGGAAGTAAACTGTCCCTTCACATTTTACATTCACTAGATGTTTTGTCTGCACAAGATGCTGAAATGTCTTTGGTTCCTGGCTTTAGCTGCACAAGTACATCTCTTTTTATTTATAGACTATCGCATTAGTACCACACAGTGGATACAACTGACCTACACCAATGTAACTGGGAGCTCTAATTTTGAATTCCTCTTGACTGAAATCTACATTTTCTTGTGATTTCAATATACTATTACAGTTGCTTGGATTTTTTATTTTGGCACTTTCACACTTAAGTGGATAAAAGAGAGGTCGATTCATTTAACTTAATCTCATGTGGTCACATGAATGAAAGTATTTGTTTCTGTCCTGCTCGTGTTCTAGATACCGTACTCCTCAGCGTCTCCTGGAAATTATGTAGTAAGTACATTTGGGTTTGCTTGCTCATAAGAACTGTTGTCACATTTTATCTGAGCAATGAAATTGTTGCCCAGATGTTAAGAAGAGCCCCTGTGTATTGACCAAGGAATGAACATCTTGAGTTGTTTCATCTGCCAACCTCAGTACATATGTTGATGTTCATTAGTGAAACAGTTATCAATCTGGCTAGAATTGCCTTGAGTACTCTGCTTTACTTTGGCATATGTTTCTGGAAGCTACTACAGTACTCTCTATACAATCATGAAGAGAGCCATTCCCAGTTATACAATGACATGCTTGAATTCACAGTTCTTCACAAGAAAAGCATACGCACTCCCCCCCCCCACGCTCACTCAGCACACATAAAGGCCAAGAAAACGTAAATGTTATCACAGCCACAAAGTGGATCAGCCTGCAGAATAAAGCAATAATTTGGAATCTGTTACATTTTTTTCTATTCCTACAAATTGGAAAAAGAGGCTATATCTGTTACTATCTAATACATGTTAACTTTTCTCAGTAATTCATATAAATCTGAAGCCAAATTAGCAGATTTTAGACTACCTCTTTAAAGTCACAAGTGAACCTTTGGTCATCACACCTCTTATGATCTTGCTACATCCAAAAACTACCATAAGGGGTTTTTGTTTTTTGTTTTTTGTTTTTTTACAAAATTTACAAGAAAGTATTAACAGAGAAGGAAAGATAAAAATGGTAAAATAGGAACCCTTTCCTAAAGTAATTTTCAGAAGTTATAGGCAGCTGGAGTGCAGTAAATAGGAGAAGAAAATCAATGAGCATTTTAACCCCCCACAGAAATGCTGTTTTATTGCCATAGTGAGAAGCACACGCTGCTCTGGGCCTGTGGCCTCGGTGCTCATGTTCCTCTAAGCTATTCCAGCCGGACTCTGATTCTTGACATTGCTTGTATGAAACGACAACAATAAAAATAAAAAATAAAAAAAAGGAAGGAAGGAAAAGAAATTAGGCTAAAACTCCCTTTTTTTAAAGTCACTTAGTAAGCCTGATAATTTTTTTATTAAATTATATACATTTATTTTAAAAGAAATCTTCAATTTCTTAGTGGGAAATGCATACATTATTTGAAATAACTGCTAGGCTGTATGTATGATTTAAAATTATCATTATGCATAAAGCTCCTGAAAAATGCTAAAACTCATTGTCTAGGCTATGGCTTTAGTTGTGAGAATTAACTGCAGGCGTCCCTGGTGCCTGGTGCATAGTTGGAGCAGTAGCCTCCACAGCCCTGCAGCATAGTGACATCACAGCTCCTTTCCCCGCTCAAGTGATAGCTAAGGCTGACAGAGAACAGACACACCATTAGTGGCTCAGCAATCTAGCTCTCTAAATCGGTGTCTCTTAGATATTCTATGTGAATGTCTTTGTAGTTTTAGTAAAAGCCACTGACACAAAATGTAAGAAAATTATAGCAAACAAGGTACACGAATTATTCCTATTGTTGATTTGGAAGGCCCTAGTAAGTGGTTTCTCCTTAGCCTCCTTAGGTGAGGTGATTAAGTCATGAATAATAAACCAATGATAGAGGCTCATTGTTTTTGGAAACTTGTCAAAACAGTCTCAACATAGTTAAGCTAAATTATGTTTTGCATAATATTGAGATGATGGTGCATCAAAGAAAATAAATTATAGAGGAAATAGATTTGCTTTGTATTTTAAAATATTATTATAGAGATAAGTATGACCTTTTCTGCTTTTCCTTATGTTGTTTAATGAAATGCTTTATTTTTACTGAAATTTTGTGTACTTATTTAGGGTCCTCCAGGAGGCGGAGGACCACCAGGAACACCCATCATGCCTAGTCCAGCAGGTACTGTAATTAAACTAGCTCCGCGGACATTTTACTCAAGGATAAACCGCAGAATGTAGAAATTGTTTTTGAAATAAACTTAGGAATTTTCATTGTCTCAGCATGATTAAAGACAGTAGGGGAGTAAGTGGGAAAAGTCTAGTTCTTAAACAGCTTTGGTCTTACCAAGCATTTGGAAAATTTATCTTGTATGGATGAAGAATTTAATCAGCATGAGCAATGTGTTGGTTTATATGGATTGCCCAAAAACCTAACTTACCTAGAAACCCCTTAAAACTGAAACAAATCCATAGTCCCCAACTCAGGATAAAATCTACATGAGTAGAACATTGTAAGATACTGACCTATTAGGTTAGAATAGCAAACTGACCCATCCACATAATCTGTCATCTTACTAACAATGGATGTGCTTACAGTGTTGTTACCCTATGTCTACAGGAATTTATTAGTTAACCAATTTACTAAAGAGTGGCAAAAGATTTTTTTAATATTTCGAAATAAGATATTCGTCAGTGTATCTATAATAATTTAACATAATTCTTTCAAGTAGCATTAGCCTCTTTTTTTCTTGAGAGTTTAGTACAGAGTATTAAGCACGTTTGGAGACAGTAATTGGAATTTAAATTGTCAAAGATCCAGCAAATTATAGAACATGTATCAAGGGCTTTTAGATGGTTCTTAAGAATTGACTCTATAATCTGAATGCTGTAAATGACACAATCTAAGATTTCTAAATAAGGATGCTCATTTACTATTCTCAGTAGTTAAACTAATTTTCATTCTTACCCCAATATTCGTAAAATTATTAAATTTCAAAGTAAGTTAAGGTTTTCACTGTTTCTTGTTAATAAAATCAATGAGAAATGTTTATAATTAAAAATAGTTTTAGTGTGGTTCACTGTGAAGTCAAATATTCTTAAATATGTAGATTTAACTCTAAGATACGCAGATTTTTAAAAGTCATTATTACCAATAATAGCAGTAAATAGTTTTTATTCTGTATTTTTATTTAAAACCAAATTTGGTAATACAAAATGTTACCTTAAATTTACTCGTTTCTCTCTGTCCACAAATATGTTCTCATCTCTGTCTTCACACTGAAAATAAAGCAGAATCCATCAAAGACAGAGTTACAGAGACTGATCACCCCCACTGCATTCTGTTCTCACATTGTAAAGTTAGTGTGTAATTTATGAAAGTAGTGTGTGATTGTGTTCATGTCACTATAGACTAGAGCCTAACTTCAAACAATACTGAGCATAGCAGGTGAAACATAATCTAATCACCTTTCCAACTGTGTCTTGCTGGCCTGTTTGCACACTTTGTAGAGTCATCCTTTATCAGTCATTGCTTTAATGGTGGGCCAATGTCCTCAGCCCGTAGATGCACTTTTTTATAAGGCTTTTCCACCAACCTAAAGAAATCAGGCATTTCCTAGAAAACTACCCTTATTCATCTTGGTGATTTCCTATCTTGATGAAATTATATTTTCAATTAGTCTTAAAAATGATAAATTCATCTCTTGCATATTTAAATTCCATAATTCATTTTTCTTCCACCAAAAGTAAAGATAAAATCCATTTAAAGTTTTCATAGATTTAAAAAGAAATCCAAAAATTTCTGAAATATGATAGAACTTTTTAGACAGATTAAGTGCAGTAAATCTGGTTTGTTGTTTAAGGCACACAAGCTAAGTGAGTCCTTCTGATGAACTCCTGATGGCCAGGTGCAAGCAGGAGAGCCGAGCAGAGCATGAACTGATCAAGCTGCACTGAGCTGGGTGGGAAGCACATGTGCACTCAGAAACCCTGGGGGCTCATACTAAAAAGAACATTTGCAGGGCTGGAGAAATGGCTCAGCAGTTAAAAGTGCTGGCTGCTCTTCCAGAGTCCTGAGTTCAATTCCAGCAACCATGTGGTGACTCAAGACCACCTGTAAGGGGTCTTGAGTCCCTCTTCTGGCATGCAGGTGTACAAAAAAAAACAAAACAAAACAAAACAGAAAACACATATGCATAAATTTTTTAAAGAAAGAAATAGCATTTGAAAAAAAGAAAGAAGAGACTAGCATTTGAGATGAGTCTTGGTTGACTAGTTTCTAGAATTTCAGTAGGTGTAACTGGTGAGAAGAAGCTCAGCAGCAGAAGGAATAAAACTGTAAAGATGGGCAAGGCTAGTACCAGGCAGGAACATGTAATCTAATATGACAGAAGCATTTCCTAGATAAGGACATGAAAAGTTACAGCCACAAATGTAGGCTGATATTCAAAAAAGAACAACCTGACAGGGTACAGTCAGGTTTACTCAGTACTCAGATGTATTCTACTTCAGAAGTCATATCTAGCCAAGTGTTACTGGCACTTGGGAGCCAGAGCTAGGTAGATTCCTATGACTTTGAAGCTAGCCTGATCTGCATGGTGACATCCAGGATGGCTAGAATAAATAGTGGGACCCTGCCTCAAAAGTAAAATCTAGTACGAAGACTCATATATCACTGTTAGTAAAGGACCAGTGAATAACAATTACTCTATGATACATGCTAAAATCCCAAGCCAGTTAATGTCTAATAGGTAGCCACACAAAGGGGTAGAAGTAAGTAGATCTCTCTATGGTCACTACTATGAAAAAGCATATTATTTTACCCTTTCTGTTGAACAATAAGAAACACATCTTTTCAAACAGTTCATCATTTTCAAAATAAAGATCTAGTGTAATACAGCTAAGTAAACTTTATAAAAAAAATAGAAAACTGTATTTTATAACTAATACTTCTTCAATGTAAAGTAATGGCTTTCATTTTGGGTTTTACTTCAAAAATATATGTGGAGATTTAATTAGAATTAACGAGTAGGCATGAAGTATAAGTCTTAGAATAATATAAAATCTTGCAAATATTTATAGAGAATACATTGCAGTTATTTTAATAAAAGGACTGAGAAAAGTTATCAAAAAGTTGTTGAAGCCCAAGTGTGGTGATTTCATGTCTATAACTCAGTACTTAGGAGATTGAGACAGGAGGATTGATGTAATTCAAGGCCAGCCTGGGCTACTGAGTTCCAGGTCATAAAACAAGACTGTCTCTGAAAAGAGGAAAAATGATAGAATATGGCTTTTACTTCAAGCAAGATAGTTTTTCTCTTTAGTCTTGTTGGAATCTCACTTTTGAAATCATGTCAATATATCCTACCAGTTTTATCCTAAAATTCAGTTATCTTTTAGGAAGTCTAAGAAACTTCTGAAAATTGGAAAGCTACTGAATTTGAACTTTAAAATTGATATGTATATATGTCATTATTTATGAATTAAAAATAACCCATGTTTTATGATAGAAAAAATTTTTGCATGTTTTTCAGTTTTTAAAGTAATGTTCAGTTGACCTAAATTACTGAAATAATTACACCTGTCATCATGTTTCCAATTTATGACTTTAGAACAATAAAGTTTGTGTCAGACAGTTATAAGTATTATTTTCCAAACATGAATAGAGACTCTGTCAGGTGTGTGCAGCTGTCAGTTTCTGTGCACGCCGAGATCAGTTTTGGTTATTTTGTGATGGCTTTGGTAGAGATAATTATTAATTAAGTCATGTTTGTTTCAGATTCAACCAATTCTGGAGACAACATGTATACTTTAATGAACGCAGTACCTCCTGGGCCCAACAGACCTAATGTAAATACAAGTTTTAAATGTATTTGAGCTATAATACAGTAATAATCTAAATAAGTTTAAATATAGTTATAAATGTAATGCTTGTATATAAGTACATAGGGTAACTAAAATTGAAAAAAGTCAGCAAATACATTTTTTCTGTTAAATTAATTAAAACCTACATGCCTATGGTCTTAAAATCTTTTAAAATATTGAATTCCTTTTATAGTTGCAGAGGCAGAGAAAAGAGTAGAATGTATCACATTCACAAGCTTCACAGGCTTGCAGATCTAAACTCCTTGTTAAGAGCTGAGTTTTTACATTCTATTCAGACAGTTTCTGACTCCTCAGTGGCATGTATGTATTCCAGATTATTGTCTAAAAGATCAGCTCATGTTCTTTTATTGCATTACATTCTTTTATTTAGAGTGAGTGAGTGTGTGTCTGTGTTTCTGCTGTTAGTGTGCTGTGGCATGCATGTGGACGTAGAGAGAGAACAACCAGTAGTGGACTGTTCTCCCCATCCACCCTGTGAACCCTGCGGATTGAACTCAGGTTTCAGAACTTAACTGAGCTGCCCCTCATGCCTGTCTGTGCCTGCTTAGACACTCGGGCGTAAGTAGCACCAGTGTTCTACTTCTGGGAAGAGTATGACCATGTGACCTGTGTACTCACAGTCACACATGAAAGCCGCATTTCCACAGAGCTTGTAGCGTTCAGGCTTGTCTAGGTAGTTTTCCCCTGAGCAACCCAGCCCGCCTGCCTGCCTTCCTCCCTTCTTCTTTTCCTTTCTCCTAGCCCTTCCTTTCTGTTTAATCTTCCGTCCTTGTTTAATCTTGTATGATTTGTAACCCTCACCACTCCATCTATACACACTATATTCAATACTGCAATTTATATATGATGGAATATGATTTGAACTTGGGAACATTTAAAAGAAAATGCTGACTTCAGAAGGTACTTACCTTCATAAAATAAGACCTGAGATGAAGATAGGTTACCAGGCTTCAAATTGGACATAGAAGCGTTCTAGAGAAGTCAGGAGGGGTGAAAGGGCACTGACTTGCACCTCCCATCACAGCTACTGCTCACTAAGATTTCACTTGGAAAGAAGGTCCTGGAGCTTTAGAAGTGTGACTTGAGCTGCTGTAGAATGTCTGCACTAAGCTGACGCAGAGCACATGACTAACAAGTTACCATGCAGCTATCCCTAAGTGGCTAAGTGTGGTTAAGATGAAGGTACTCCCTGTGCCCATTCAAGTCATGATTGATTGCCTACCAAGAAAGAGTTGATTTTGGCATCACGATTCAACATAAATATTCTTTATAATAAGTCAATAACACCAGCAACTTCTTAAGTACTGTTGTGGTCGTATGAGAGGAAATGTGTCACCATCAAGGAGAGAATGCTGATAATCATCTTCATATAATGGCCATGCTTTCCAGTTAGGCATGTCTCCAAGGGGAAAAAAATGACAGAAAAGATAAGCCTGAGCATCCAGAATGTAGAGATAAGAGAGGTGGGGCAGGCAACGGAAGAATCCACAGTCTGGAAAAGTCTACTGAAAAGTCTCTAAACCTGGAAGCAAATCAGGGCAGGCTCTGTAATGTTAATAAATAATGTTAAAATCATTTTCACAATTACTTTCTTAATTTTTTAAAACAGTTTCCAATGGGTCCAGGATCAGATGGTCCCATGGGTGGATTAGGAGGAATGGAGTCCCATCACATGAATGGCTCTTTAGGTAAGGCTTTTACATTAGCTGTGTAGGATAAACTCAAAATAAAACAATAATTCTATACAATGGGTATTATGGTCTTCAAAGCTCTTCCTATCCATCAGGATAATGATTTGATCTGTAGTGCGTTGGGTAGGAAGACTGGAGAGCATTTGAAAATCAAGAGGAGGGTGGGCCTGGAAAGATGGCTCAGAGGTTAAGAGCACTGGCTGTTTTTCTAAAGGACCCAGACTCAGTTCCCGGCACCCACATGGCAGCTCACAACTGTCTATAACTCCAGTTCTAAGGGATCCAACACCTTCACACTAATGTACATAAAATTAAATAAATTACTTAAAAAATGAAAAGAAAATCAAGAGTGTGAGGATTGTTCTGTGCAGCCTGCCCCGCGAGTACTGAACCCAACCTAGGAGACCCTAAGTGTCCTGTGGCCACAGGAGTGCTGTTCCGCTCAACATGCCCAATGCTGCCTGACGCAGAGAGCGCGTCTGGCCTTCCCACAAGGACACTGTGAACACAATAGAAGAGAAACCAGCTCTCTTTGATAATTTCTTAATTTTGTTGTGCATTTTAATGTTTGCCTCATTTTAAGATAACATTAATAACCGTGCTTTGATAATAATTCCCTTCTGAGACATGATGTGCACCTGCCTTCAGGTAAAGCCAAGCTCAAGCACACCAGTAGTTAACAGGGTGCTTCATATGTGACACCTTGTAGCATCTGGAGCCAAGTATCTGTAAGGAGAACAAAATATTTACAATGACGAGACACAGAGAAAAGTAAACCAAACTGACTGGATCTGTTAACACACTGTGTTTATGAATAGAAGGTATGAAAAACAATGGCTTTTCATCATAAGATAGTCTCAAAGCTGACAGTGGTGCCAACGGTTGTAGAGACCTCTCACCTAGATCCAAAAGGCCATGCTTATGCAGTTCTGTGTACCTGGGATATCCTTCCCCGTACTCGACTCTCTGAAAGTCTGTATTAACTTGAGTGGGTCAGAAATTATTTGTAATGCATTGGTAGGATTTTGTGCCTTTTAAGACCCAGATTTATTTTTCCTAGATTTCAAAATGTTAGTTCACTTTATTTTTGTTGACATGAAGTGTCTGATTATGTTATCAAATAGTCACGTATAACCCTTTAAAGCTAGAGATAATTTTATATTCAAGTCCTCTGGGACACTGCCACATACGAGGTGCACAACAGACAGACATAATTACTAGCTACCATAATGGGCACCACAGAGAAACACACACCCATCACCACAGAATGTTCAAGTGGACAGCACTATCAGAGAATTTGATATTTCAGTGTATTGCAAAACCCTTTACTCTCTCAATCTTTCAAGTTGGAGAATTTGTCAAAAAAGAGGGTGCTTGGTTATAGTTAGAAAGCTTTTGGTTACATTATTACTAGAATCAAACTTCCAGAAGAGTTTCACAATGGTTGACATTTAGCTCCTTATTTTCTTTAGTGAACATTATTGTGCACATTAACATGTAACAGAATAACATGTGTGCATTCACTATGTAACAGTGGTGTATCTTTTTACCCACAAGTGAGACATGCTAACCCTTCGTGTTAATTACATTATTAGTAAATTCCATTATTAAAATGTTATAGTATTTTACACTAAGATTAATTTTTGAGAATAAAATAGTTCAAATAAAGTTGATTTTGTAACAGTTATGATTAGTTAGTTACTTTGTATAAAATTCCATTGCCCATGTCTCTCAAGAATCAAAATTGAAAGGTAGCATCTTGAAGCTATGTTTAGTTTCTATTTTATATATTGAATGCTATCTATTTTTCATATTAGTGAAAATATTTTTAATATTATAGTAAAATACGGTTCAGAATATTGTCAGATTCTTTTAGAAATGTGCATTTTAAATTTTATTAGATTTAGATCCTTTTCATTAAAAGATACAGTCTGTATGTATCACGTAAACACATGCAATTGCACGGGCATGCAGATGCTGTGTCTCCTGGTAGAAGTGGTGCTCTCTGTGGCAGAGGCAGCTTGCTCACCGTGGGCAGTCCCCTGTAAACACTGGTACCTAATGAAGGTTGTCTTCTCACACTTTGCTGCAGGCTCAGGCGATATGGACAGTATTCCCAAGGTAAGTAATGTGTGTTCTCTGACGTTGTCTCCATTTTATTCCATATGGAATTCTAAGGTTACTAAATGGGTTTTACTAATATCTTGTTCTTCAATAAAATTTTGAAAGTAGAAGTTCAGATGTGATCACTTAGCAATTAAAATATGAATATATATGATTTTTGAGAAAGGAAACTATAACCAACTTAATCGTGTTCTGATGCTACATAGTGAGCTAGACTGACGGCTGGAATGATCTTTTGGGAGGTTGTTAAGGTTCACAAAGTACCTATAGCAACATGGCAGTAAACACACTGGGTGAGTGGGCTGTGTGTGGCGTGAGGAGATTGCGTGTGTATGCTCACTTGCTCTTTCAAGCCTTCATTAGACGGTGTTGATATCTGCAGTCATTATTCTAGCCCTCCAAATGGTAAGAAAGTAATTAGAGGGAAATTATATTAACACATGTAGAAAAGTAAATGTCTGCATTTTTCCTCCTTCAATTATTTGAATATCTAAAATTAATCTTTTGGCAAAATGCTTTACATATTTATTAAGAATAACTTCTAAATACTTCCCAGATCATAATGAAATTAAAGTAGTTCTTTGAGAGTCAAATATATTTAAAATGCTTGATGAGAACTAAAATTAGCTAACACTAAATTACTCCTTTCAAAGTTTGCTTTAGATCAGTAAGTAGAGAAAGTCATTGAAGGACAACTATGCTTTCAGTTCTACCTATATTTGTATAAAAATGTAAAGTTCCTGGCACCACAAAAAAATAAAATACGATTAACTGAGCTGTAAAAGAGTTTAAGCTAAACCTTTAGGCCTAAAATATTTTAAATTTCAACTTTGGCGTTGTACCTAGAGTATCTGGTTGCCTGGCCATACAAGTTCTATGGACACTTGGATGAATATATTTAGAAAATACTAGAGAAGTCTTCTAAAAATATTTATTTGTAACAAATACTAACTTGCCTTGTGAGAAATGATATTGCAAGAGTCTGTTTTCAGAGCAAGAGTTCCTGTGTAATTTTATTATAACCTTCTACATGGGAGGTGTCCTTTCAAACATAACAACTCGCCTGTGATGGGAGGTCCTTTCTAAGGTTTGAACTGTCAGAACTATCCTTAGTTACCAGTGAAACTTTAAGGTCATATTTCAGGACTGTATTCTTGTACTTAGACTTGTTTGAAAACAAATATCATATCTATCCCCAAGCAGTTTCTAGTCTTCATTGTATAAAGAGCAATGTGCCAAGGTGTCATGCTAAGCTCTAACTGCAGAGAGAAGTAAAATTAGATCAACCCTCCCACCCCCGAGAAGCTCCGTGGAACTTTTGGTGTGGGCCACCAGATAGCATGCATAGTTTAGAGTGCATTGTAAGGAAACGGAGCGCAAACTTAAACAGGGTTTCACAGAGGCCCCACCAATTCCATGTAGATGGCTAATAATAGCAGCTGCTCTGTCTTGGAGCAAGTTCGTAGGAGCTCTCCTGTTAAGCTCATGGAGGGACTTCTCTAATGTTCTGCTGATCATGTGCCCTCCTCTGCAAGCACACAGTGAGTGTTCCAGTCCTGAGGTGCCTCTCTCTTTAACGATCTTCTTTCTTCCTTAGGACTCACATAAAAATAATTGAGACAGCCTTCTCTCTAAAGTGCCCAAAGAACTGAAGGGAGATGT
The DNA here is from genome assembly GCA_028658305.1 of Pachyuromys duprasi. Classification (NCBI taxonomy): domain Eukaryota; kingdom Metazoa; phylum Chordata; class Mammalia; order Rodentia; family Muridae; genus Pachyuromys; species Pachyuromys duprasi. The sequence goes on from CM053764.1 coordinate 35,926,020, forward strand.
TTGTTAAAGCGGTGACCTTTCCAAGTCTGATTAGTGAAATTACTAAGGGAGTTAGCCTCCATCATGCCTTATCCATGGGTAGGCCCTCTTTATCAGCCTCATCCTGGGAAACTTTTTTTTTAAACTCTCTAGACTTCTTAAAACTTTATAAACTGAGGGTGAGGAATTGAATAAATATTGGTTCTGGGTGTAAGAAAATAGTTGTCATTCGGGGTTTTGCTTGTTTTCAAACTTTCATTTGCAAAAGAGTTAACACTTGCTCTGGGGCGGAGTGTGCCCTAAAATGCTCGGAAAAAGCGGGGCTGGTGCCACAGTGCAGTGCCATACTAGGTTTGATAATAAATTTGGTGTTTAAAACACCACAGTGCAGGAGGGAAATGAAAACCTTCAACAATGACTTCTTTTCTCAATCTTGTTCGCAGAATTCGCCCAATAACATGAGCCTGAGTAACCAGCCGGGCACTCCAAGGGATGACGGTGAAATGGGGGGGAATTTCTTAAATCCTTTTCAGAGTGAGAGTGTAAGTATTTCCTTGACTATGTTGCTGTGCACTGTATTTGCTGTCAGGAGCTTAGAGCTGTTGTTATTGATGTTGATCTTCTAAAAGTCAGGAGGATCTTCAAGTGCAATTTTATTTAAAAAAAAAAAAAAGGATCTAAGAGACCTTTCTATTTATGTGCAATTACCAAAACCATAATACTAATTTTCTTGTCGAGAACATCCGTTGTCATGAATCACACTAGAAATAGAATTTCCTCTTTAATGTGTCCTACGTTCTAGCAAAATGTATAGGTCACTACAAAGCCAGATCTGTTCTTGATTTTGTTATATTAAGACTGTGACAATAATCTTGATGTGTTGTTAGGCTTTGCTGCAGTGACGGTCCCATTTGTGGTCTGTCAGCCTGAGCTTGAAGCCTGTGGCATTTTTAAAGTGCTATTTCAAGATTATAAATTAATGGCATAGATGTAGGCAAGGCAAAAAGTGAAATCATGAGGTTTATTTGTTTACTTAGCAAACAGTTTCTAGGCACCGATGTGTCCCAGGACATATGGCAGGCGCTGGGAGGACTAGTATCAAGATGTGCCTGTCCCAAAGAGTTCCTGTGTAATGCAATGATATTTAACCATTATTTCACTCTAGAGCACTTGTGGATTTTTTTTAAGTTTCCTACAGCCCCCTCAAAACCCAGTGGACTCAGAATTTTTGGGAGTCAGGCTGGGGCCAGGTAGCTGAAAAGTCCCAGTGAGTGATGTCAAGGGCTGTTGTGTGCTGGATCCACTGAGTTGGGTGATAGAAAAAAACTGTTTCAGAGCCCAAGTGAGCTTTCTCAGTGTACAACCCATGAGTGTGTCAGACTACAGAAGGTACACAGGCATTTCCTGCTGCCTTGCCACCCAACTCAGCCCTTGCCAGAGCTACCACCATCAGAGGTGGAAGCCGTGGCTGCCAACAGTCTACCTTAGTGCAGTGATCAATGCCAACAAGGAGTCTGGGCTTGGATGTTCTGTGGATTCTTTTGCTTCTTGGTCTCAACATAAATCCTCTGCTGAAAATAAAGCTACCCCTGAGTTAAACTATAGAAAAGTTTTCTTTCTGCTCTCTAATTTGCTTTATTTATATGATTGTTGAGGGCAAAGAAATAGATAAATTATATGAGAAAGTTTGGCTATCATTGAGTAAGCAGAGAAAACCACATAGTTTTAGTCACATATCAATTACAGGAATTATGCTTTTAGAACCTTGGTCACTGGCTTACCTCAGGAATGTGGACAAATCAGTCATTTTCAATGCTCACTCTATCTAATAAGACACTTTTGTCTCCTTTTAAATCTTCCAGCAGTAACAGTGTAATTTAATGAGGTATATACAAGTCAGTTCATTTATTGTGCTGTATGTACAGTCTTAGATTAAGGAACAAAATATTCCAAAGTGAGGAGTATAACATGTCCTTGAAAAGTACAATTCCACTAACATGTTCACATGACTAGATTATATGTCAGACTAACATGTATACATACTGTAAGGCACTATTGACAGCAAAGGGATGAAATAAGCAATGACTTGGTTAACGATGGAACATATTGGTAATAAAATACCCTCCACCAACAACCATGACCAAACTAGAGGACAGTGTGTTGTGAGTGACCTTACACACCCAAAATCGGCTCAGATGGGCCATAGCCATGTAGGTGGTGTTAAATAGATGTATAAATCAAGTACTTACTGGAATAAATCATAAAGGAATATATTTTAAAACAGTTCTTTGGTGTGTAGTTTGTTTTTCTTTTCTTTTCTTTTTTTTTTACAACTTATTAAACACAAAATCTAATGAAGTGAATGTTGCCGTGTGTGTGTGTTTGTGATAAGGCCTCTCGTTGTAGTTCTAGCTGACCTGGAACTTCTATGTTAACCTGGCTGGCCCTGAACTCACAGAGATCTTTGTCTTCCAAGTGCTATGTTATGTACTTTTACATAAAGAAGATTTGGCTGAATGTTTGTTGCTACAGGACATAGAAAATCTTATTTTTAAGAGTTGATTGATACCTCTATAATCATCAACACTAAGAATGTATTTCACACACGTGTGATAGAAGATGTATGTTTAGGACTATCTCATAAATTGTAAAACTCAAGCAAAAGTCCAGTTACTCATTTTTTTAGCAACAGGTTGCCAACTCAAACAGCAGTTTTTTTTTTTTAAATTAGACTCTCATGTAGCAATTACTATCCTAATATATACTAACTTGATACTTACATGCTAGTGAATGACTGGAGGAAAATATTAAAAATTTTTGTTTTCCATAATTATTGTGTTTATAAAGGCAGAAAAATTTGTATATTTGGTGAAAACAGTTCAAAACCTCCAACTGGTGTGTTCTGAGCTGAGCAGCTGCCGGGTGTGGTAGCATAAGCAGGGTCCACGTGGCTGCTGGGAACCCAGGCTTCAGCCAGCTTCACAGCGCACTCTGTCCGGGCACTCCAGAACCGCCTCACACAGGGCACACGTTTGCCTTTGATTTTTCATTAATTTTTGGTTACTATATATTCAAAAAAAGAAATTCCTGTTGCTAAATCCCCACCGTGTTTGCTTCCTTGGCCCCACCTGGAGTTACAAGCTGTAGTTTGTAAAGCTGTGAGCCCAGGTGATGAGCAGGAAAGGCAGGGCAGTGGGGAGATGCTGAGCTGCCGTTGAGCAGAAATAAATGAGTTGAAGAGTGCAGGGATAATGATAATATACAGTGAAGTCCCCGAAGGCCAGGAGGGAGGACCTTAATGTCTTCACTGCAGAAAAATGCATTATTCAAGAACATAGGTATATTTAGCCCCATTTGAACTTTTTACAATATAGTATGAAAATATTACATGGTGATACATAAATATATCATGTCACTTTTTAAATTAAAATATTTTAAATAAATGCTGGGGTTGATATAAATTGGGTATTTCGAAGGTAGGAATTGTTAGTTAGAGACTGCAGAAAAATGCATTATTCAAGAACATAGGTATATTTAGCCCCATTTGAACTTTTTACAATATAGTATGAAAATATTACATGGTGATACATAAATATATCATGTCACTTTTTAAATTAAAATATTTTAAATAAATGCTGGGGTTGATATAAATTGGGCATTTCGAAGGTAGGAATTGTTAGTGAGAGATCGGAAGTAAATGTTTTGAAGTTAGTTCCGTGTGACTTTAATGAACAAGAGGCGGCCTCTCCTCCTCTCACTTCTCACAGTGGCCGGTGCCACTGTTCTTGACCCTCACAAACAGACTCAGGGGAGCAGAGAATCACAGAACTGGGAGCAGGGTGAGCCCTGCTCACACTTACCAGTAAGCTGTGTCCAGCAGAAGGGCCAGTCCTCCTGGACACTTACAGCAGGAGTAGCTGAGAAGAGCAGGGTTTCTCACTCATCTCCTGGCCAAGCCCGGCTGCCCTGAGCTCAAAAGGAGGTTTGGTGTCAAGTCAAACTCTTGGCAGAACTGAAAACAAAGCTTCCTGATTTTTCCTCCTTGCCTATGTCCTGGCCCCAGCAGGAGGAATCGCGAAAGGAAAATAAGTGGATAGCAGCCAGAGACACTGGGTCACCATCCCCCTGCTGGTTAAAAAGACTGGACACAGTGAGGGAGGGGAAAGAATGATTGATAGCCCCTGCAGGCGGGAGGAGCTAGTCTGTGCTCAGTCATGCTAGCTGCTCTGTCCTGTCTAGTAAGGAGAGGTCACTGTAGCTGGTGTCTTTCTTATCTGTGTCTTCCTTTATATTACCATGGGTTTTATTGTGTAAGAATTTCATGCAGACATATAATGTGTTTTGCTCAAATCTACCCCCCCTTCACTCCTCTCTAACTCTTTTCTGTCCCCCACCCCCATGTTCCCCTGCCCACTTCATGCGCTTAGTGCTGTCTGCATGTAAATATCACCACACATTTTGTTTATGTATTTTACAGTAAGACCAAGCAGTGAAAGGAGGGGGGAAGATAGACAAGAGATTCTGTGCTGACAGACATAGGATTGAAGGGGGTGATAGAACTAGGGATCTCCAATGATGTTACTTGCAGAGTAACTGAGAAAAATGTGGAACTGCTTAGTGAATTCAGAAATCCCAGTTCGGATGTTCAAAGTCGAGATCTTAAGCCATAGAGCTGAAAGCACATGTACTTGAGCAGTCTGATCTTGAGGATCTGTCAGTCTTTCCCTAGAAGTTAAACCACAGAAAGGCCAGTGTAAGAGGGAACAGTTATGTAGTGTTTACTGTATACTAGATATTGCCCTATTCTCTTCCTACATGCTACTTCATATAATTATATCAAAACCAAAATGCCAAAATCCACAGAGCTAGCATGGCACGCATGATTGGCAGAGCGAAGTGAACAAGACTCTTTCAAGAAACAAAGCTGCCTCCTAGTGTTCAGAGGCTGTAAATACTTGGTTTTGACGGTGCCGACACAAAAAGAGTTCAGACGAGAAGTCAGCAGTTGCATTAATTTGGAAAGCTCTTTCCCTGTGACCTTACTCTATAATCAGCTGAGTGTGTGTGTGTGCTCTTAGAACCGTGCTGTTAAATTGTGACAGGCTGATGATAGCCCTCCCACTGCCCTCTTCATTGGCTAGTTCTGCTGTGTTGGTAAACTGCGTAAGGCCAGTGTCTTAGGTAGTCACATAAACATTTAATTCATTTCCTGTTATATTCAGAGAAGAACTATTCCTTACTATTTTGCTCATTAAGAAAGCAAAATATTTATAGAAACTGAGACTTAGAACAGGTGTGATCTAAAGTATCCTTCAGCCAAATTTAATGACTATGTCTAACTGAATCTGTGTAACATTAATTAGGTGGTTAAGATGGGAAAAAAATGCCATGAGTTCATACTAGGACTTGCTATCTCAAAAACAGATAAAATAGGTATATATTTAAAATAATAATTTTCCATTCCCTAAGACAAACAAGAGTGTTGTCAATAGCTAAAGGGCCATTTTATCCTCTGAGGAAAACCAGACTAGCTGAATAGTTCCAAACAGTGCGAGCTGAGAGTACAGCATGGCAGTTAAACCTTACAGTGCACAGCAGCAGCGAGTGAGCCCACACGCCAGGAATAGCGTGTCTCTTAGTATGGCCGTCCATTCAAGCACCCACTCTCTCTTCTGGGAAGGGGTGGGCTGCTTCCTCAGCACTCTGAAGAATGTGATCCATGGAATGCTCTTCTTTGTTTGCATTCCAGGAACTTTTCTAGAGTGTTATAATTCTCTTTAGTTTCATTTTCTTGAAATCGTTTCAGTAATAGAAAGGGACAGTGAGCAGTCTCCACCTTATAAGAACATGTGCCACAGCCCAGGCATGAATGTATCCTGTTGTTCTGAGCCAGAGACAATCCCATGTCAGTCCGCAGCTCTGTGTGCTACGCAGAAATTAACTTCATTAGACTCTTGTAAGCTCTGTGAGGTTTATTTCTTGGAGCTGATGCCTAACTCCTTTCTGACTGAGCCTGACCCTCAGTTTCTCTGCACCTAATTTTTTTCCCCTCAGTTTCTTTCATGGGCTTCTTCTAACTTCCTGACACATCAGTAATGTTTTTCTTTTCTGTAAGTTTTCTCAAGACATTTTATCTACCACATTTTAACAGCAGCTAGCATAAAGGGATAATAATAGCAATAACACACATGACAACAGACCGTGTGCACGTGTCCATCATTGGGCAATGTAAATTAGCACGAACCTGTTTTCATATTTTATAATTCCCCCTAACATTAAGTGATATGTGGGTGAGTTGGAATGCTACTTAGGAGGAAGGATTCCAGAGTGTCTTAGATCCGGACCACCCAGGCTGCACATTCAGTGGAAGGGTCCTTGGCATTTTCCGAATCATTTCCTGTGAGGCTCTGCAGGAAACAGAGCTTTGGGTCACTGACACAACACCATTCCGCACAGCCTTCATTTTCAAACTAGTGCTGGTCATCTGGCCATGCAATTTACATATTTGATTAAAGCTAAACACATGGACATTTTTACTTCTGAACAGTCAGTGGCTGCATTTCAAGACCTTAGAAGCCACATGCATATGGACTTTGTTGTGCTGTCCAGGACGGAGTAGACTTATTCTGTCATCACAGGTTCTTACAAAGCTACAAGACCTGAGGAAAGCCTGGGCTAACCTCGTCCATGCCATTGTGCTGTCGACACTGACCCTCCAGTTTTCTTACCGCTTGTTCTTGTTTCTGATGACTATACTCTACAGTTTATATATAACTATGTATAGTTTTGTTACGTGACTGTGAGTAATATATTGCAGCATGCTGAGGTCACTGGTGATGTGAAGCGACATTGCCATGGAATTGGGTGTGTTCCCTTTTCAGCACGGGGCAGCTCCAAGAATTTCTTCTATATGATAGGTGGAGGTTGGCTTGGTTTTGTCTTGCTTTTTTTCACCCTGCCTTTTTTTCTGAGTTAGAATGTATTCTTAATTTTTTTCCTTTGAGATTATAATACAGTTACATCATTTCCCTCTTCCCTTTGTTTTTATTGTCCAGTGCTACATATTATCCAGCATAGGAGTCAGTTAAACTACTTAACTAACTCAGCTTCCTTGTACCAACACAGAGATCAAGGCTATTGAGTGACAAATAGATTCTCCTTGGTGCAGACAGTGTTCTGGGGGTTATGCCCTGATGACTTGTGGTTTAGAGGACCTGAGAGCCTGTCACACGTGTGCTCACTTGGGGACCTCTTCTCACTTCAGTTCCTCTGAACCTCAGCTCACCCCTGTAGTCCATCCCAGCTTGCCTGGGATTCCCATCACCTCCTTTCTACCAACTTTCTAAAATGTTATGTCCCACTGCCCACAGAGTCACAGGTCCTTATCAGAGTCTCCCGTGTGGAACCTGTCCTTTGGACTTTCCCCACCTCTCATCCAGAGACGTTGTCACTAGTAGACCATTGAAAGAAATTACCTTTTGAAGTATTTCTGCAGATTTTCCATCAAACACTAAACTATTGCAAGGTTCACATCTTATTTTAGTTTAGAAACCGTTTCCAGCCAGAGCCTGTTCCATCTGTGAGGCGTGCTTGTCTCTCCTCAGAAGATCCGGCACTATGCTCTCCGCAGTGGCGGCCTCACCCTGTGTCTCTTGTCATCCTCATCATACTGTTGTGCTGAGTCCCTGTTCTGTGCACTGGCCATTTGTGTGTGTGTGCACACAAGGCATCTCTGCTCACACACACTGGAGCATCTGTGTTCCTGTGAGGCTCAGTAGAGCTGGCAGTGGCGCTCTCGTGCTTCCTCACATTGAAAACACACTGCACACTTTCTGTGTTTCTAATCAAGTGCATAGTTGGAGGATTTTACGTTTAAACTTCCCCAAACTCCTTGGTGTTATCAGAAAAGCTGTTATAAAGGTAGAAGACTGAGTTCAGGAAGTCCCCCATGCACTCAGCTATGTATAACAAAGGCCTCAGACTCTCTTCACTGTGATCCTCCCTTGCACTAAAGTTGCCTAGAGTGTTATAAGTGCCTGCAAAATCATAATCTGACTGAGGAGTGTCTGAAGACTGAGTAATTATCTAGGTCCTGGGGGGTGGGGGAATCAGACTCTGTAGAGGAAATAATTTAATTTCACAACTACGTGAATCCATATAAACTTCCTCACTACAGTTTCTCACTTTCCTGAGGTGAAAGGCGCATGCAGAAATGTCACAGAAACTAAACTTGGCCTTCTGTCCTCTGTACCAAGTAGAAGCGTGGCATGGCCGCTAACCTCTGGGTTCTCCTGTCCCTGCAGTACTCCCCCAGCATGACCATGAGTGTGTGATCCATTGCCACGCCTCCTCGAGAGAGCCCTCGCAAGTCAGCCCTCCACAGAACTGCTATGGAAGAAAACTACTCATCAGTGGACAGTTACACAAAGGAGTCTCAGTCAGCCAAACCGACCTTTATTCCTGCTCTCTCCCAGATGTTGTGAAGAAAGCGGGTCCAAATGTGATTCAAACAACTGTACGGAGTGGCACGTTAGAATTGCCCTAAACTGAACTGCAAATGATTATCTGTGTATGTATATGTGTGGGAAAGAGAATGTATCGTATATGTACATCTGTATGCACATATGCGCATACATGCCTTGACCCACAGGACATTGTAAGACATTATCACATGACATCTTAAGTAGAAGTAAGTAGGGACTTTTATTCCATCCTTTTTTTCACGTTTACATTTTAATTATTAAAGGTTGCTCCTGCCCTTCCCTGAACTATTTTGTGCTGTGTACATCACTGCTTTATATAAGTTATTTTTTAAGGTGAACTCAGATGTTATGGTTTTGTAAATGTCTGCAATCATGGATAGGAATAAAATCGCTTATTTGAGAGCTTTCACTCACGTGTGTCTGATGGAAGTTGCCTAAGAGCCCAGAGTGTGCCAAGCGGAGAGGCAGCATCGGCCTCGCGTCCAGCCAGGCATTTACCCGGTTACCTTGTGCACATAGAGCAGCACTTTGCAGTTAAGGAACACACTCCATCAACAGTTCAGCTGGGGCCTCACACAGTATAGTTCTGCAATAACTGTTTTAAATTGAGTTCTTTCTTGATGTGTTTGTCTTAGATGAGGCAGAAATCATCCGATAACTCAAATTACCTGGACAGCAGCAATACAGTGACGTGGGTGGTCATATTTCTAAAACTGCATTTCCTCCTTAACATGATAAATTCCAAAAGTGAAAACAGGCCACCTGATTGAACTTGTGATTTCTCACAGGGATCTAGAGCTAAAATTTTAATAATACACAGTAAGAAATATTGTTTTTATTCAGAATTCCTATGAACATTTCCACAGAGACATGAAAACAGACAGACACACTGACTTGATTCAGGCTTTCAGCCCCAGAAAGAAAACAGTCTTAGGACACTAGAGGGTTCCGGGGAGTCTCTGGTTTTTCTTTCCCGGTGGCTTTCTGGAGCCGAACTGCTGGGGACCTTTTCTTTCTGGTGTCCCTACTGCCTGGTGGCAGAGTACATGTCCTGTCTGCTCCGCTCTGTAGTCGGAGGGCTTGTGCTAGGAGGCAGATTATCTGTGTAACTTGTGTTGACTGCAGCTGGCTGGCTCTCCACCGTGTCTGACACTTTAGAAGGGAGTAAAGAGACAGTTCGTAATTATCCCCTTACGCGAGTACCTTGCTGTCGACGCTTACCGGATCTTTGAGGTTACATTTAATCCTATATCCAGACACCAAATCCTAATAAGAAAAGCATAAGAGTTTATTATATATCCAAAAGATAACTCTGTGAGCCTTTCTGCTGTCACTGAGATAACAAGTAACCACTGATCACTGCCCTGCTTGGAGAAGGCACTGTTCAATCTTATGGGAGAGGACTCTTCCCTTCCTTTGGGAAAGGGAGTGAAAATGTTGACACTGTGTTTGCCAGCTCTTGGTTCTAGATGATTTATTTCTCTCAATCCACAGTGATTCTTTCTATCTGAAGAAAAAAGTAAAAAACGCCTTTTTTTTTTTTTTTTTTTTGGCTGTGCATGCCAGTGTTGCTGGGAGAGCAAAGCGGATAAAGAAGATGAAGTAGACTCACACTGCAGGTCTAGACGGCAGTATAGGAGTCAATTCAGAGCACAATGGAGGCCTACAGCTGCACCAGAGAGCAGCCTCCCTCCTAGCCGGCTGCCGGGGCCTGTCTCAGACAGCTGCCGCAGAAGTCCTGTCCTGCCAAAGTAATCTGAAGATGACTGTGTACATTCACCTGTCTTGCCAAGAACAGTTGCAACTTTCACTTTCTGTGATGGTCATACAAAACTCAACTCCTCTCAATAAGATCAGTCTCATAATGCTGGAACTTGAAACATTTGCTGGCTCTTCTATCCATCCTTACTGATCTTTTATTTCTGTCATTTATGTTCTAAGAGAGACACACACACACACAAACATGAACCTAATTTCATTTGCCCTTATTTGGGAATAGTTCTAGAATATAAATGATATAAATGGCATCATGTGCCACTTCTAACCTGTGTGGTCAAAAATAAAAAGGTAAAATGGTTTTTTGTTTTGTGTATTTTCAACATGTAGCAACCAATTTATCATTTCTTTTCTTGGAATCCATATTTAAAACACCTATTTCCAAATTGTAAATTTCCTGAAAAACTTAAAAATTTATATTTAAGACAAAACTAAATTCACAGCAGGAAAATGTAAGAATGCTTAATTTTTACAGCTAGGTAATTTTGTTACCTGGAGGGTAAACAATATCACTATATTGATTTTGTTTAGATTTTAATTATTTAGCCTTAAGTTATTTTTCTGGTAAGAATGTCTAACGTTTTCTTCTACATTCCACAACTGTTGGCACATTTGTGTTGTCTTGATGTATACGCTGCTTGCCACAGTTATTTTTGCACATTTCACCTTATAGTAATGAACAGCAATCCTTATCTACGCTAAACATGACATGCATGTAAAAAATATTTGAGAATAAGTAGTAGGTGTAAACATTATTCCCTCTTACTCTGCTTTGTTCTGCATAGCCCAGTGACATTGAAATCGCACGTCATCCTAAGTTGTGTGTGTTTCTTAACCAGCTGACTCTCTTACAGCGAAGATGCCCACTGGGACCAAAAGCCTGTAGGTACACTGACCTCATAAAACCACAAACTTGATGGATGAATCAGCACTCCTTCAAAATGTTCCAGCCTGGGCTCAGTTGCTAGTGAGCAGAATTTTATAGCTAACGTCTGAGGTTAAGATTTCTCAGTTGCCTAAAGACTAACAAATCATTTCTGTTCCCCTTCAGCCATGGAAAGTGCTCAGACACAGCTGTCCCTACAGAAATTAAATAGAAAAAAGTTCCTCCATTTCTCCTTTCATGATTCTGTAAAGTATCAGAATTCCATTGCTTTTGAATGGGCCATCCAGGTGAGCAGCCTTCGGCCTTGAAGCAGGTGGAATAAGTGAATTCAGTTTGGTATCTGAGTAGGCCCACAGCCTGCCTGCACCTTTTCTCCATCTCTTTCCGGGACTGTCTCCTCAGCAGGCAGAGCTTTGCATCGTGCCTGGTTTCTCCACACCTGCCTCCCATCCTGGGAGATAAGAAACACGGCTTGAACGCTTCCCCTCCTCAGCCTCGGCACTTCCATCCCTTCATAGTGTATAGAGTGCTGGTGGTGGTTTTCCTGAGGAAAACAATTTCCGTTTTCATTGCTTGTTCTCACTATTCGTCACAAGTAGTGCAAGTATCAGAGCTACGTGCTATCTGAATGTCATCTCGACAGCTTCCTGTTTTTATGTTTTGTGTGCTGTAGTTCTCTTTCCTGGAAACGTTAACTGAGGCAAGCAGCCCGTGAGTACATGGTGGAAAGGGGGAAGAGTTCCAATTTTAAGCATTTGCAAGTCTGAGAGATAGTGGAAAAGTAGGAGTGGTGAGCCCTTGTCAATGCCACTTCAGTTCCGCATGCTACATGTGTGCTTGTTGGGGGCAGTACAAAACTCCTCATAAACCCCATTCCCACTATGATCATGTTTCATATCGCACCTTTGATAAACAATAAGCAAATCTTTCTTGTGAGTTCTTATTTCAGTAGTAAAGTATCTGATAAAAGTTATTTGGGATGGAAGAGAGTAACACAGTGCTGTGCTGTATGGAGCTATCTATGAGCAGGGTAGCCCCAGGCCCAGATTTAGCTTCTTGGCATTGGACTTCGTGGTGATCTTGTCAGGAATTGTGCAGTGATTGCAGCTTCCCGATGTACACGTTTATTAGAACCTTACCCATGAACCATAACTCAGTTTGGATGAGCTACTGATAGAAACACACCTGAAACCTCTTTACTTCACTCGACTCTATTGTGAAGAGAAATGTTCAGCTGAGAGGGTCTCCCAAGGAAATTTCCTGTTTGATTTTCCCTTGGTAACTTATACAAGCTGTTTTCTTGAATAAAAGGATAATTTCTGTATGGAGTTCAAATTTAAATGTGAATATCTTTGCTGTCTACATTTTAAAAATACAATACTAAAATGAAATATATAAATGTTACAGCATTTAATGTGATAACTGGTGTTTTCATGTATCCATTTGCTAGGTATTATTAGAACAAATGTTTGATTCACTTTGATTATCCCAGTCATTGGAATTTAATGATCTGCTTCTAAAAATACTTAGTGTTTCATTTCTAAAACAAGCTAGGCTGCTACTATGGCAAAGGTAAGTATTAATATTTCCTGAAAAAAATGATACACATTTGTTCCCAGTTACTACATTTACTGTCTCTTATGACAAGTGGACTCCCGCCTCAGCTGCGGATGAGATTTAGATCCTTCACAGATTCCTGAACTCCACACAGTATGCTGGGAACTAAGTTCCTATCAGGTCTCTATAAGATTGTCAGTTAAATGTAATCTATCATCCATTTGCTTGAAAACAACTTACATGATTTCACTAGAGATCTAATTTTTGGCAATAATTTAGAAATTTCTTGACATAAAGTACTAATTGAAATCTGTGTGTGGATTTAGATCAGACTTCAAAATGTTTACGTTCCTTGCGTTAAGACAATAACATATAAACTATATGTTAGGACAAATAATTTAAAGGACGTGTTGTTTCAGACATAAAGAGAAGTCTTTATACATAAAATTCTTGATTCATGGTAGCCATACCAATATTGAATTGTTTAATCTGAGTGATTTTAAGAATTTAAAATGTTTTTTTTTTTTACTACATGTGTTAAACTGTTACCTATAATGTCTTCCTGGAAGATAGAATTACTTGTAAGGTTTTTATAAATGCACAATTTATGTATAAATATAATTGAAATGTGGGGTGACTCAGTATACTATTCTTGATTTAGTGATGGCCACCAGATCACTGACACACCTGTAAATGTAGCACCTGTGTGTAACATTTGTTACATTTATTCTCAAGTGAATTTATCACTTAATGTTTTTGTAAGATTTGAGCTGTGTAATGGAAAAGTTACCATAAAGATGTATATAAATGCCCCTTAACTTGACACATCTTCACATTTAATTTATAAAAATACAGCTTTTGGTTTACCGTTTCTACCCTTTTATTTCTACCTTTACTTCAATACTTATTGGAAAAGTAAAGGAAATTATTCGTATGAAGACGGCGCAATGTTTCTGGAGTGAAAAGTCAGGCTTTACTGTGGATATCAGTGCACAGAAGTGAATTGGGTATCCTCCCGTAAATACAGTTCAGGAATCTGTAGAGGCAAAGGATTTGCATCCACTTGAGAAACAGTTGAGGGGCTAGTTCTGTGTGGTCAGGTAACAACCTTGCGTTCAAATAATATTACCAAATAGTTGTTAAGGAATGAGGTTTTAGTACTTTATTTCAGGTAAAACTACTTACAATGTCAAAAATGGTACCATTCATTGAGATGATTCATATAGTACTTTCAACTTTATGACAAACTATTCAGATGGTCACTTCAGTTTAGCAAAAACAAGTAGATTCCCTGTACTGAGAAGGAACAAGACTCCTAATGTATTGAGAATCCATCCTTGGAAAGTCATATAAGTACATAACTCAACCTCACCCCTCAGTAATATACTAAATATGGTTCCACAGTATTTATTATTTGACCCAATTGGGATAGTTTGGTTTGGTGATGCAGGGCATTTGTACATAACAGTCAGAAAGGATTATAAATCTCAGTGACCAGGCAGGGTAAGTCAAAGGTTATGTCTTTGGCTTATGTCTACAAAGTCATTTAGCTTGTCAGATGATTTTTCCCCCACCAAAGGGTCTGGATGTCTGGAGGCTGAAGGGTAGACAGAAGGCAAATGACAGGTCTTTGACTTCAAAATAGGTGGAAGTCGGATAGCCAAGAATGGATCTGGAGTGTGTTATTTAAACTTTCTGGTTGTCTGCAGACTTTGGGGTCAGATAGGTAAGAGCCGGCAGAGTGTCAGCTGCTCCTAAAATGAGGTAGCACACGGTGAAATTATGAAGGGAAGAAGAGCGGCAGGCAGGTGCACACCTGGCCCCAGGGCAACATCAGCCAGGAAGTGTTTGTTCCCATGGTTTAATATACGAAATATTTAGGGTGAAAATACTCTTTACATCAAAAAAGGATAACTCTACAAGTTTTATAACCAGCACAGTTTGATGAGAACATATTACAGCTTTTTACAAAACTCTACAGTCAGAAGACAATATGCATAGAAATCGTTTGAAGATTATTCCTCTGTGTAAGTTTTGGATTCTGCTTGTGTCTAGCTACAAGTCTGGAGAAGAACAACCTCGAGTTTTCACCCCAAACATGCATTCGCATTCACAACTCTTTCTGATAATAAGATGGAACTCTTAATGTGTAATAAGACATTGAGGCTACTCTTAAACATGCTTCCAATAAAAGCATTCCCATACATTCTCTGACTGGAAGCAGTAGATAAAGGAAGCCAGCATTATTGACTTATACATATGTGTGCATATACATAGCTTTTGCAGATAAATGCCTTATGGATTGAAAACTCAAATGTATCCATTATCCAACTGTTTGCATTGTTGTTGGCCATTATTCACTTACAGATTGCACACATACTTAATGGTCTCAAGATTTTTAATAGAACCTGTGTCAAGCGTTGGCAGTAATGTTGGCTTTAAGAACTCAAAAGTCAGGGCTGGAGAGATGTCTCAGTGTTTAAGAGCACTGTCTGCTCTTCCAAAGGACCCGGGTTCAATTCCCAGCATCCACATAGCAGCTTAAAACTTTCTGTAACTCTAGTTTCAAGGGATCTGACACCTTCACACTGATGCACATAAAAAATAAAATTGAATAATTTTTAAAAGTTCTCCTTAAAAAAAAAAAAAAGAACTCAACAGGCAGTTGCCAGTCAGGATTTAAATGTTTCATTTTCCATTACAGTACTTACCTACACACTATTCTTCATTCAATAAATTCCAGAGTGCTGAACATAAATTAAAAAATATTAAATACCTAAAAATATATTTGCCATATATAAAAGGATTCGATGCAAATGAAAGCATTAGCAATTGCATGCAATCCAGCTCTTCAAAAAAGCCTCCAAATTAATGTGGAAATGCACCATGAAATGTTCTGTGTAATGGTTATTAAAACATTTGTTGAACCAAATAACCAAATCAAAACCAGTGTTTTGTACAAAAGGAAGCCACTGCCAGGACTTCTAAAATATTACCTTGATAAAGCCAGACTGCAACCAAGTTCTCAATGCTGAGCCTTTGATGTTTAAAAGTCATCAATTTTACAGAAACATTTTAAATGGCATAGTCTTACCACAGGTTTCTATTAAAATGTATGATCTGTTGAGGCAAGTTTTCTTGCCAGATTTCTTGCTCTAACTGAAGCTCAGTGTAAACTGTAAAGTGTTCATAGTGTGGGTTTCTTACAGCCAGTGACATGAATGTTTCTAGACTGAGCCTCTTAAATCAGCCCACAGGAAGTGGTCCAGGAAGAGCAGGAGCTGTCTTTCATTGCTTCACTTCTCAGGTTACAATAAACCCTGTGGAGAAATGTGTTTACCTCTACAGTTTGCATTCTAGAGAGATTTGCGTGGAGTGTCTGTGTAGGACAGTTGCTGAACTGTGCCTTTGCAAAAACTTTTTTTTTTCTTCCCTTGGTGTAACTGCAAACATTTTTTGCCATCTTGCTCTGTCAGCGAGTATTTCAGAAAACATGAAATCAGATTACAAATGTGTATATTCTAAAAAGCTTTGTTCTTTTCAACTTTCTTAAAATATATGAGGTTCTTTTATGGTATACTTGGCAGCATGGTCTCTTATGACCTTTACCATGACTTACGTTCTTGATGCTGGGCCCTAAACTTGATCTTCTGTGTGAAGAATTGGGTATACAGACAGCGCTGGAAGTGAGTAAATTTGTCCCGGTGAAGAAGAGTTCTAGGCAGACAAGCAGTTAAGTCAGAAATCTTTCCCACCTGAGTAGCAAACTGACAACTACAAAGATGAGCAACTAGTCACGAAACTGCCACAAACTTCCAGCTCAGACATGAGACACCTACTGCCTACGCCTGGCCTTCCTGGGGATGCCTTCCTGCTGAAGAGGAAAATTGGTGCTGTTGGTTTCTCGATGCTGATGTTTTACTATGGCCCCAAACTTTATGATGTAAAATTTTCAAATACAAGCAGCAGTAACTAAAACATTTCAAATCTATATCCAGAAGAAAAAAGCCTGGAAGGAAAAAAAAAGTTGGGAAAGTGGGTACTGAAGGGAAACTTTCAAAATGGCTAACTGTTCTGCAAAGAGGAAACATAGATGCATGGTGATTGATGAGTTTCAGCTCCTGAACTCTGTTTTACTTCACAAATGAAACTTTCATTCCTGCATTTGTTTAAAGGATGATAACTGACTAACATATTCAGAAGATGTCTAAGGTTCAAGACAGTCATTAACTATTGGATATAGACTTTTATTCTCTGTGATTCTGTTAAAAGAGGTATATTAAACTTTCTTCAGACTTACTGAAAAAGATGTGGGAAGACCTACTTTGGGAGTTGTTTGAGGAATTGATTGAATTGAAAGTATAGACCATGTAATTTGGAATGTAAACAATTATGAAATTGGTCTTTTATTTGAATGTCTGTGTTCCCTTGATCCTTTGAGCCATGGCACTGAGTAGTGACAGTGGCTGTGTGGTTTCCTTTCCCCTTTACAACACAGAAAGATCAATTTCATTAATCACCAACCAGAAGATGGAGGGATGTCATTGCAGAAGACCAAGCAGAGCTGTGTGGTTGCAGGGATGGCTCCTCTGTTGTTCTTTTAAAAATTCTCTCTCTTTCTGAATTTGAGCAACACTCTGTTTTCTGAAGCCAAAACTTCTGCAGCTGCCTCTCACGGACTCATTCTTCTCAAGCCATATTCACAGCCAAAGAGGCTGAGTGAACGTGGAAGGAAGGATAACACCATGGAAACTCCAAAAAAGGGACCAAACCTCATTTTTTTTCCCTATGAGAACATTACACATAAAAGGGTCTTATTGGCCAGGGAACAAATTAATCCAATAATGCATTATCTTAGTTAACTGAACTCTAATGCAAAAGAAATACACATTTTGTGAGTGCACATTTCCTTGTCTCTCTCTCTCCTCACTTTTCTATCTCAATCTTGTTTTCTCTGGTGCCTGCAGTTGGTTTTCCAATTGAGGTATGATATAGAATTATGAAACACATAATCCACATTTCTTCACTTGAAAAGTTTCACATGGCTCTTGAATTTGTTAGTTCTCCACAATGTGATTTAGGCACTAATATGTATGATTCTGTTTTTATTTGCAATATTTGTAAGACAAAAGAAAAACAAATTCAGTACAGGTCTTAGTTTGTTGGGAAAGTGATGATGTTGTCTCACAATCATACCAGTCTTTCCTGCCCTGAGTTATTGTATTTGATCAAAAAGATCCCATTTCTCCATCATCTCAAACATTTTTAAGATGTTTTCTTTGGGACTTACAACGTCATCTCTGCCACAAGATCTCTGAATGTTTGCAATCAAGCCAGTTGCCAGCAGTCCTCCATTGGTTCTCCTGCAGCTCCCCACTGGTCCCCAGGGGCCTATTAAGGAGCAATGTTGGTAAACACCTGTCACTGGAGAGGCAGCAGGTGGCTCCTCTGATTGGTGACACATGTGCACAGCTCATCTCTACAGAGGCAGCCCCGCTGTGCCTCCTCAACATCATTCTCTGTGGCTTTCAGAGTCCCATGGAACGCGTCATCTGTAGGAAATTTTACTTCTGACTTACTATCTTATTTTATTAAGAATTGTACCGGCTGTGTTTTGACAGTTTTTTTAAAATATAATTTATCAAGCTATCTGGTTTTAGCAGTTTTGAAGAAAATAAAGTATTTCGTGACAAAAAATAAAAACAATGAATCATATTTATCCTTATAGAGGCCATGTTTATTCAGTTTTTTAAAATTATTTTTTGGCTACACACCATTACATATCTACTAATATTTATGTCTTAACTTAATTGGTTGTCATAAGTGTGTGGCAATATTATCTGTTCAGTATTCAATAGAAATTGGCAGGAGGGTAAATAGCTCTTTATCTTCAACCATTGGTCTTGTGGGTAAATCATGATCTCATGTCCACCTCCTCAACCAGCAGTGCCTAAGTATCATTCACAGTAAGTGCATCCAAGTCTTTTAAAAACCTGCAGATGCAAGTACAGCATAAACCCCCTTTAGCCTATAGACCTACACTGTCTGAGTTGTTTCCGTGAACAAAATCCACCCAAGAATGTCAGTGCAGTTTTTAATCCAAATACTTACATATTCAGTTATCCCCATGCCTAATGGATGGGTGAGGGGTAGAGGGCAGTCATAACCAGTTGTAACTGATTAACTTTAGGGCTTTCAAAGAGTAAAACAATAAGCAGATGCCTAAGGAAGACAAAGTATAGTCCAACATATTTCTGAACTGTGTGTATTTGGTGATTGTGTACAATGATTAACAACTTGCATTGCAGTGCCTGCTCTTTCAAAAGGAGGCAAATAAAATGAACTAGGGATTCGGCTCACTAAGATGCTGTGACGTCACTGTGTCTCACATGATTCCCATGTGTACTCAGAGGCTTAGATGGAAAACTGAGTTGGGTGGCAGAAAGGGCAGGTACACGCACACTACACTCTGGTGGAGTTGAAGAACTGTGCTATGGGCAGCAGAGAACACAGAAACACACTCCCTCCCCCAAAAGCTTGTGTCTTGAAAGTGTTTAAGAGCTGAAGGGTTTGCAGCCGCATCACCAGTGGAGGACCAGTGTAAACATTAAGAGCCGTACATTCTTAAAGTTCTGGCTGGGGGACAGGTTTTAGTTTCAGTCATTCTGGGAATGAAACCCAGGGCCTTGTGTAAAGGAATGTTAATTCAGAACATGGCCATTCTGGCAAGAGATAACATCCAAAGACCTTCTAGGTCAGTGTGATTGGGCTGGAATACCAACGTGCCTTTAATCCCAGAGACAGAGGCAAGCAGATCTGAGGCTCTATCCAACCTGGAATAGAGCAAGTTTCAAGTGAAGAAAAGCTTAGATCCGGTTGTGATTATACACACCTTGAATCCCAAGCAATGAAGGTAAAATTGTTTGTAGAAGAAAGCATCCATGTTTGAAAGTGATGTCTCTGAGTGGCAGAAATTGGGATGAATCAGAGAAAGATTTGACAAAATAGGATATGCCCAACTCTCATGAGAAAAGGGAAGAAAGGGAAGGTACTTAAGGGGCAATACAGAGAGAGAGAAGTTTTACCGAGACCATAATAGATGGGTTGCAAAGAGAAAATTCAGGTGAAGATGGGTGAGCCAGAAGATTAGTGAGCCTGGCTAAATAAGCCTGACTAACTCCATGATGGACTCCATTTTCTTGCTAAATAGAACAGGCCTAAGAGTTGCAGGAAAAAAAACCACACACACACACACAGAAAAGGACAGCCAATCAGAACCAGCCAAGACAAATCAGAAACAGCCAAGACACCTGGCTTGGGGAAGATGAGGTTGCTTAACTACTGGTTTGAAAAGCACCAAAGTGCTGGCCAGAGTCAGGTAGCCTCCATGAGAACCAGCCAATCGCAACTGAGGTTACATAGCCACAGTAGCAATCCCCCTCTCTGGCTTTAAAAGAGGCATTCGAGGGGCTGGGGGTTTAGCTCAGTGGTAGAGCACTTGCCTAGCCAGCTCAGGAAAAAAAAAAAAGGACAAAAGAGGCATTCAAGCTCCTCCTGGGGCTTGCCACCATGTTGTAAAGGTGGTAGCCCAGCATGTTGGACTTCTGTAGAATAAACACCCTTTGTTGCTTGCCTGCTGCTTGGATCTGGGATTGTTCTATCGGCGTATTCCAGACCCTAACACCTGGTGCATTGGCTGGGAAGACACTAAAGTCCCCTGCTCAAGTAGTAGGGTGTATAAGGAGAACCTTTGACTTCCCCACTGATCTGTAAGTGACTTAGGAGGGTCCCCCCATCAGAGATATTGGTTTGTGTTTCTTTGTGTTTACATTCTTGTTTCTGGTGTCTACCTTCTTGTATTTGGTTTTCTTTTGCAAAAGGAGTTGGAATTCGCCATTGGGGTTAGCAAATATGTTTGAAACCCCCTGGTCCAAGGTGATGGAAGATGTTCTTCCTTCCTCTTTGAGAGAACTTGAGGTTCCATTGGTTTTGGTTTGGGGGAGAGCTTGGAAGCTCTCAGTTGGTTTGGATCCCTTCTTGGGAGAGGGTGAAGCTCTCAATTGGCCTTGAGTTGCTCTTACGAAGATTGTGAAAGCTCTCAATCGGTTCTGGATTCTGCAAGTGGTACTGCAATCCTCTGATCCACCAAGCCTTTGGCTTTTGTTTTCCCCGGGGAATGTCTGTCTGTGTCTGTTCACGAACGTTCCTGTCCCTCTTGTTTTTCTATGGTGTGTCTTCTTGAATTTATTTAACCATGGGTAACACCTGAGTTTAGTTCTAGGCCAATAGAGCCATGGTTGTGTGATCCTGCCCAACCAGCTCAAGCACACACCTCAAGTCCCTGGCGGGCTGCAGAAGCCATACTCTACACGCTCAGCACTGGAATCCCTTTAGCCTCCGGTGGGAACGCTCCTAGGGTGGGACAGCAGGCACAATGACTGGGTGAGGGGCAGGCATACAAGGCCACGGTAGCAGGCCTGCAGGATCTCGAAAACAAACACAGAGGGATGGGAACACACCGCTGTGCTGCTTGTGCACCTCGAGCCTGATCAGGGAGCCTGGCCTGAGAGAGGAGGAGGGAGCGTCAGTGATCACTGACAACAAGCAAATCAGGCGAATATAAGTTTCTTCTACAGACTTGGCCATGCTAAGTAAGCACAATGTGCTAACATCCTAGCATACAGCAGAGACAGTCAGAAAACTGCTAAAGACTCTGTGTTTAACCATTATGCTATCCCATGTCACCATTAATCTGTATCCATGAAGGGAAAACAAAATTTAACCTATTCCAAATAGGAAGATGTAGATATATATCTAATATGGAATATGTGTAACTTCTGGTCAAAATAAAGATAAATTAATAGTTTTAAAACGCCCTTAGATGTTGACTATCAAAGTTAAAATTTTAATTTGAACTATTCTCTCTTCTTTTCAAAATATTTTTATTTCATTTTATTTGTGTATATGTATGTGTGTGTGTTTGTGTGTGTAAACAAGCAGGAATGTGCATGTGTGGCTCCAAGGCAGCCAGATTCATGAGAGATCCTATGGTGCTGGAGTTACAGGCAGCTATGAGCTACCAGATGTGGATCCTCTGCAAGAAACACACATGCTCTTAACTGCTGAGCCATCTTCAGGCCTATAAATTATTCTAAATATTATTACTTAATATTTTAGTAAATGGGGGCTTCAACGATAGTTTTTAGAAAAATGTCTCATGAGTGCAGTGCTTAGGGTCAATGGCACCTTCAAAAATTCCAGGTAGGAATGGCCATCCTTAGATAACCTCAGCATTTGGAAAGTGCAAATGAGATGGCTGGCATAAGCCATATACCTATAGTAGCCAAATCAGCTCTGAGCTCAAGTGGAGACAGTGTCTCAAAATACAGAGTTATCAACGAAGACTTTTGACATCAACCTCTGGCCTCCACATGCTCACATAACTATAAAAACTCATGCATGCATACACACACATCACACAAACCCAAAATATAGAATAAAAAAAATAAAACCATGTTGGTATAATGTTCTTGTGGAATGTATACAATTTACCCTTGTTCATTCAAATGCTGATTTCTCTACCCCACTATCTGGTTTCAACCTAGACATTGCTTTGTGATGCTTATTCTAAGCATCACCTGTCTCAAGTTTGGTAAACATGCCACCATTTGTTCTCTGTAATTGCTAATAAAACAACCAGCCAATGTTGAACAATGGAGAGAATAGGGTGGGACATCCTGGTCTGGAGGGGAGGAGAAGGAAGAGAGTGAGAGGAGTCAGAGAGCACAATCAGCAGGACAGGACTTGGAACCATGAGGAGAGATGAACTGGACCTAAGATATGACTATAAGCAAATATAATGTGGGAGAAAACTATGCGGGTTTGGAGGCTTGGGATGGAGTAACCATTGCCCAGCATTGTGCTCTAGGTTAATTAAATAAATCCTTGTCTCTGTGTGGTGATTTGGGTATACAGCTGGTTTAGTAATAACCACTGTTTAACTAAAAGATAAATCAATAATAAATATTAATAATCAACAACAAAACCCCTTCACCGCTTATTAGAAGAAATGCCACAGCATCATTTCTAATCTTGGTGTTACCACTTGGTCCCAGAGAGGATACTGAGTTCTTGCTGGGTCCCACTTTATTCCATTCTAAAATAAGAATATTGATTTTGAAAATCTCTCAAGCACAAAGACTCAAAGATGCAGCAATGACAAAGTATCTCTACTTATTATCATCATGTTTGATAACAGTGGTGCTGTTCATGTTGAAGGACATCATCAGCTGTTCATGTTGAAGGACAATGCTATAAATATCTCCCAATGTTAGCAAAGAATGATGGCCATTAGATCCTCTTTAGTTTAGAAATAACAAGTGTCGAGGCCTATTGTTTTCTGAAATTTTCCTAACATTGTTGACTTTACCCTTCTATATCAGTAATTAGTACTCATTAAAAGTTCCAAAAATGTCAGAGCAGGGCAGGGGAGAACAAACAAACAAACAAAAACAGATCTAAAGTAAACATGGCAGTTTTCTCAGACAACGTGGTTTCTAAGGAAAGAAGCTAAGAAGTCATGGCAAACATGATTAAAGTTATCCTCTGCCCAAAGGGGTTAAATCAAGTCAATATTTACCAAGAAATTTAGACATGATTAAAATCACACTCTGCCCAAATGAGTTAAGTCCAGTCAATATTTACTAAGAAATTTCATAATAAAATGCTTAGTGTATAGGCCAGTTTTTGTCCCCTTGATCACATCAGTTTCACTGTGTGTAGTAAAATCAAAATAAACTTAAAGGTTTTTATCTAGACTCTAAAATTCTGACCTTATGAGTCAAGGATGGTATTATTAAAATATAAAATATAGTTTATGAAACCATGTTGTTCATGTGAAGATACCCTGCTTCTCCTTTTATTTGCAAAAGCTTTCAGTGCCCACCTGGAGGAAGAAAGTCACCATACTAATATTACTGCTGTTGCAATGAGATTTTAATGACCTTGAATTCAAATTTAGAAAAAGAAAAAATATGTGCAGAAAAGAATGTAATGAGAAGGTTTTGACTAAAATGCCTAAAGCTTAAATCACTCATTGTTGGTTAAACACTAGACTTCATATAACCTGACAATTTTGAATTATGGGAAGGGGAGGTGGCAGCTGCCAGGTAGCATGGGAGATTCTGAAAATGATTCTTTAATAGTCATTCTCCATGATCTTTGTTAGTCTGTGGTTTGTGATGGGCATTTCCTCTTATGTGCAATTCATTCTAAATCATAATTAAGGTTCTTGTAATAATACTTTCTTTTGGGGGTGTGGCTTTTCTAATCACCCACTCTTGCTCCCAAATAAATGAGTGAGAGATTTATTAATAAGCTCTAAGCACCATAATCAGGCAGGTATCATTTAATACTAATCGTCTATGTTAGTTTTGCTGTTTCCCAGACATATGCCCCAATTTACTTGCAATGTTGGTCTTCCCTGGGTTGTTTCTGCTCCATCTGGTCACTTCTGAATCACCATGTCTTTTCTTCACCTCTTCTTCCATCCTCTCCCTCCTGGTCTCTACCTGAGACTGCAAGACCAGGAATGGAAGCTCCACCTACCTCTCTTCTGCCCAGTAATTGGATGTCAGCAACTTTATTAATCAATCAGAGATAATTGAGGGACAAGGTTTACACAATATTGATCATGTCCATGACAATGCCATTGTCCAGACTGCAATCATATCTCAGGGCCCAGAACTCAGCATTTGAATACACAGAGCACCAGAACAACCCCCAACATGTTCTACACTCTAAATATGTACAAGTTTATAACATAGTTTTTGTAGTAAATTGACTGCATAATTGTGCCATAACTAAAATATTATATATATGAAGAGAAAAATGTTTGGAATCAAGAAAATCTTTAAATGTAGTTTTCACCTTCAATGGTTCTTTGTGTTTTCCCATGATACGTAGATAAACAAATAGATACAGATAGATAGATAGATAGATAGATAGATAGATAGATAGATAGATAGATAGATAGATAGATGATGGAAGGATAGACAAATAGACTATGGATAAATTTACCTGTTTCAGCAAGACTTGTATTACCATTTTGAATACAATTTAGAACAAAGAATATTTAATTTACAATTTCAATGTGATAAGTAATTTAATTAAAATTACATAGGAACTAGCTAAGCAGTGGTGGCATATACCTTTAGTCCCAGCACTCAAAGGCAGAGGTACACAGGTCTCCAAGTTTGAGGTCAGCTGGTCTACAGAGCAAGGTTCAGGACAGCCAGGGCTACATAGAGAAACCTTGCCTCAAAAAAAAAGACTTAGGAACTGTTAGGATATGTTCCAAATGATTTTTGAAAATAGAATTACAATTATGCCAATATGATAAAGATAATAAATAAAAATAGCATTAAATATCCAGAACATTCTTGTCCTAACCTCAGCATTAAATGATTGCAATTCCTGATTTCTATCCTGTGTGTGACTTTGAACAAGGTACACAACTCAGAATTCTGTGTTCACTTTCTCAAGTGAAAAATTGATATTGTTAATAGTACCCTATATTGACCCTGCAAGCATTGTATCAAGTATATGAAATAATCAACACAAATCACATATCTAGCATGATAAATGTTGCTATAAATGTTAATAATAAATAAAATCTAATTATTCTTTTTAAATTAATTTATTTATTTACTTTTCATCCTAATCGCAGCTTCCTCTTCTCCTCTCTTTCTAGTCTTTCCCTTTCATCTCCCCTCCCCCATCCTCCCACCCTCCTGTTCTCCTCAGAAAAGGGGAGGCCTCCCATGTATATCAACCTGCCTTGGCATGCTCACTTGCAAAAGGAATAGGCAATTATTCTCCTATTGTGGCTAACCAAGACAGCCCAGGAGAGGGAAAGGGTGCCAAAGGCAGACCATAGAGTCAGAGACGGGCTCTGCTCCTGATGTTAGGAATCCCACATGAAGACCCAGATGCATAACTGTTGAATATGTGCAGAGGGCCTGGGTGCATCCCATGTATGCTCTCTGTTTGGCCATTCAATCTCTATGAGCCCTTATGGGCTCAGGTTAGTAGATTCTGTATATTTTCTTGTTGTGTCCTTGACCCCTCTGGTCTTCAATCCTTCTACTTCTCTTCCATAAAATTCCCCAATGTTGTTGGATATTAATATTTAATACTGATTTATCTTTTAGTTAAACAGTGGTTATACTAAGCCAGCTGGATGTCCAAATCACCACATAGAGACATGATTTATTTAATTAACCTGAAGCACAATGCTGGGCAATAGTTACTCCATCCTAAACCTCCAAGCCCACAGAGTTTCCTTCCATTCAGATTTCACACATTATACTTGCTTTTAGTCATATCTTAGGTCCAGTTCATCTCTCCTCATGGTTCCAAGTCCTGTCCTGCCAATTGCCCTCTCTGACTCCTTTCATTCTATTCCTTCTCCTCCCTTCCAGACCAGGATGTCCCACCCTATTCTTCCCATTGCTCAGCATTGGCTGGTTGTTTTATTGGCAATTACAGAGAACAAATGGTAGCATGCTTACACAAACTTGAGTGATGCTTAGAATAAGCATCACAAAGCAATGTCTAGGTTGAAACCAGATAGTGGGGTAGAGAAATCAGCATTTGAATGAACAAGGGTAAACTGTATACATTCTACAAAAAGATTATACCAACACCCCAACCTCCACCTAATGGTTTGGCTATAGGTCTCTGCATCTGTTTCTATCAGTTGCTGAGTGAAGCCTCTCAAAAGACAGTTATACTAGGTTCCTGTCTACAAGTATGTCAGAATATCATTATTAGTGTCAGGTATGAGCTCCCTCTCATGGCATGGCTCTTTAGCTAGGCCAGTCATTGGTTGGCCAGTCCTTTACTTTCTACTCCATTTTTAGCACTGCAATTCTTTTTTTTTTAATATTTATTTATTTTTATATCAATCACAGGTTAGGTATTTTGCATCCCAGGCGTAACCCCCTCCCTCATTCCCTCCCACCCTCCCACTCCCTCCCTCATCTCCCTCCTCCCCGCTCCCTCCAAGTCCACCAACAGGGGAGGACCTCCTCCCCTTCCATCCAACCCCAGCTCATCCTGTCTCTTCAGGGCTGGCTGCAATGTCCTCCCCTGGGATCTAGCCAGTCTGTCACTCCCCAGCTTGTATGGGGGAGGGTCAAAGAGTCAGCCATCAAGTTCAAGACTGAAACAGTCCCTGTTTCCCTCACTCGCGTCTTCAGTCTGACACCGAGCTATCATGGGCCCCATGTGAGCGGGGGTTCCAGGCCACATCCACACATGGTCCTTGATTGTAGAAACCGTCTCATACAAGACCCCTGTGCCCTGCTCAGTTTGGTCTTTGTGGAGCTCTTGTTCTCCCCAAGTCTCACCAACCTCTCCCAGATCTATCATTACTTCTCGCCCTCTGCCAGAGGCTTGATCGCGAGTCTTAATATCTGCTCTGATACATTGCTACATTGACCCCCCCCAGAGGACCTCTTTGGCATGCCCCTTTCCTGTTGCTTGTTTTCTCCTCCACTCAATGTCCATCCCATTTGTTCATTCAAACAAGCATTGATCATACCAACCTGGGTCCTCCTTCCTGTATATCCTCTCTTTTAGGAAGGGAAAATCGTGGGTTGAAGGTTTTGTGGCTGGGTCAGTGTTCCAGTCCCTCCACTGGAAGTTTTTTCCGGTTACTGGAGATGGCTGTTTCAGGCTTCACATCCCTAATTGCTAGGAGTCTTAGCTAGGGTCATCCTCATAGAGTCTCATTGAGTTTCCATTGTGTTAAGTTTCTGGCTCATCCCTGAGCTGCCCTCTCACATCATTTCCAATTCCCAGTACTCTCTCCCTCTATCATCCCCCAACTTGATTCTTCCTGCTTCCCTCCTCACCCAGTTCCTTTCATCCATCTATCTCTGATGTCTATTCTATTTTCCTCTTAGTGAGATCCACACACACACACCCTTGTTACTTGGCTTCTTTGGGTCTATGGACTGTAGCATGGTTATCCTGTGCTTTATAACTAATATCTACCTAAAAAGGAGTACATATCATCTTTGCCTTTCAGGGTCTGTATTACCTCACTCAGGATGATCTATTTTAGTTCCATCCATTTACCTGCAAATTTCATGATGTCATTGTTATTAACAGCTAAATAGTTTTCCATTGTGTAAACATACCACATTTCCTTTATCCACTCTCAGTTTTGGGACATCTGGGTTGTTTCCAGTTTCTGGCTATTACAAATAAAGCTGCGATGAACAGTGTCCTTGTGGTATGGTGGAGCATTTTGGGGCATATGCCCATGAGTGATATAGCTGGGTCTTGGGGTAGAGCTATTCCCAATATTTTGAGAAACTGCCAAATTGATTTGCAAAGTGGTTGTACATGTTTACACTCCCACCAGCAATGAGGGTTCCTCTTTCTCCACCTTGTCACCAGTATGTGGTGTTGCTTGAGTCTAGCTTAGCCATTCTAAGGAGTGTAAGATGGAACCTCAGAGTCATTCTAATTTGCATTTCCCTGACGACTAAGGATGTTGAACACTTCTATAAGTGCTTTTTTGGCCATTAAAGATTCCTCTATTGAGAATTCTCTGTTTAGATTTGTACCCAATTTTTAATTGGGTTATTTAGTTTGTTGATCTCTAGTTTCTTGATTTCTTTATACATTTTGAATATTAGCCCTTTTTCATACGTATGGTTGGTGAAGATTTTTTCTATTCTGT
Organism: Pachyuromys duprasi; assembly: GCA_028658305.1. Taxonomy (NCBI): domain Eukaryota; kingdom Metazoa; phylum Chordata; class Mammalia; order Rodentia; family Muridae; genus Pachyuromys; species Pachyuromys duprasi. The sequence continues at coordinate 35,954,455 of CM053764.1, forward strand.
GGGCTACTGCTTTGTCCTATTGACAATGTCCTTTGCCTTTTGGAAGCTTTTCGGTTTTCATGGAGTCCCACTTATTAACTGTGATTTTACTTAGCTATTGATGTTCTGTTCAGGAAGCTGTCTTCTGTGCCAATGCATCATGGCTATTTCTCATTTTCTTTTCTATCAGACTTAGTGTATCCAGTTTTCTGGTGAGGTCTTTGATCCATTTGGACTTGAGTTTTGTGCAGGGTGTTAGATATGGATCTGTTTGCATTCTTCTATATGCAGACATCCAATTAGACTAGCACCATTTGTTGAAGATGCCTTCTATTTTCCATCACCTAGTTTTGACTTCCTCACCAAAAATCCGTGTCCGTAGATGTGTAGGTTGACTTCTTGGCCATTGATTCAATTCCGTTGATCAACCCACTGTTTCTATGCTCATACCATGTGATTTTTATTATCATGGCTCTGTAGTACAGCTGGAAAACTCGATGAGACCTCCAGAAGTTATTTTATTATACAGGATTGTTTTAGCTGTCCTGGTTTTTTGTTTGTGTGTTTGTTTGTTCTAATACGAAGTTCACTATTGTTCTCTCAAGGTCTGTAAAGAGTTGTGTTGGAATTTTGATGGGAATTAAATCTGTGCATTGCATTTGTAAGAGGGTCATTTTTACTGTGTTAAGCCTACTGGTCCATAAGCATGGGAGATATTTTCATCTTCTGATATCTTTTTCAATATTTTTCCAAAGACTTGAAGTTCTTGTCATAAAGGCTGATAGCTATGATGACACCTCCCCTTTATAAAAAAAAAATGGAGAGATTTGAAGCAAGTGAGCCATGGGACCAGGGTACTGTCCTGAAGCAAGAGTGAAGTCAAGATGCATCCAAACCCTGAAAAATCTCACCTTGAGAACAACAAGAATAAAGATTGCTCCCTCCTTATTCTGGGCCTGTGTGCGTACAGCCTTGTGACCCCCACATTTGCCACCCTGGAGGAAGTCATATAGGCTGATGGCCAGGTTTCAGGTTATAACTTCCTATTTCCTTAGAAGGACAAGTCCAGCTAGCCCCTGGAATTCCTCTTCATGCAAATTAAGCATTCCCAGCCTCAACCTCAGCCAATGATGTACACTCACCCCAAAAACCTCTAACCATGCCTCCAAGGTTTATATAGCCATTATTCCTGCAAATAAAGGAGAGCTGTTTTTCCCCATATGCTGGACTGAGATCCTGCTAACCCACCCACCTCACTAACTTCATTCCTTTAAGTCCAGCATCTACTGATGGCTGTGGCTGGATGCCCTGAGGGAAGAGGCAGACCCCAGAACTTCTCCTTCTTCTATCCCTATTATTCTTAGGTTTGACCTTTACATCGTGTCTCAGATTTCCTGGATGCTTAGTGTCAGGAACTTTTTAGATTTAACATTTTCTTTGAGCAATGAATTTTTTTCTTTTATCATATCTTTAATTTTTTTTATTTTTCCTTGAACCAGTGGTCATCAAATAAGACGTTGTTCAGTTTCCATGGGTTTGTAGGCTTTTTGTTGTTTCTGTTGTTGTTGAAGTACAGCTTTAATTCATGATAGTCTGATAAGACACAGGGGTTATTTCAATTTTTTTTTAGTCTGTTGAGACTTGCTTTGTGATCAAGTATATAGTCAATTTTGGAGATGATTCATTGAGGTGCTGAGAAGAAGGTATATTCTTTTGTGTTTGGGAGAAAAGTTATATAGATATTGTTAGGTCCATTTGATTTATAACCTCTGTTAGCTCCATTATTTCTCTGTTCAGTTTTTGCCTGGATGACCTGTCTATTGGTGAGAGTGAGGAGTTAAAGTTTGTCACTATTAATGTGTGGGGTTCAATGTGTGATTTAAGCTTAATGCTTCTTTTATGAATACAGGTACCCTTGCATTTGGGGCATAGATATTCAGAATCAAGATGTCATCTTAGTGGATTTTTCCTCTGATGTGTATGAATTGTCCTTCCCCATCTCTAGTGTACTTTTGGTTGAATGTCTATTTTATTAGATATTAAAATAGCTACTCCAGCTTGCTTCTCGGGTCTGTTTGCCTAGAAAATCTTTTTCTGATGTGTGTAAGGTGAAATCTCAGGGTTGTTTTGATTTACATTTCCCTGATGACTAAGGATGTTAAGCATTTATTTAAGTGCTTCTCTGCCATTTGATATTCCTCTATGGAGAATTCTCTGTTTATCTCTGTACCCCATTTTTAATTGGATTACTTGATATTTGGAGAGGATATAGGGAAAGGGGAACCCTCCTCCATTGCTGGTGAGAATATAAACTTGTACAACCACTTTGGCAAGCAATCTGGTGCCTTCTCAGACAATTAGGGATAGTGATTCAAGACTCAGCTATACCACTCTTAGGCATATATCCAAAAGATGCTCATGTATACACCAAGGACATTTGCTTAACCATGTTCATAACAGCTTTATTCGTAATAGCCAGAATCTGGAAACATCCCGAATGTCCCTCAACTGGGGAATGGATACAGAAATTTTTACACAAGGGACTACTACTCAGCAATTAAGAACAAGGAAGTCATGAAATTTGCAGGCAAATGGTGGGAACTAGAAATGATCATCCTGAGTGAGGTATCCCAGGAGCAGAAGGACATACGTGATATATACTCACTTGTAAGTGAATATTAGACATATACTATAGGACAATCATACTAAAATCTGTACACCTAGAGAAGCTAGGCAAGAAGGAGGACCCTGGGTAAGATGCTCAATCCTCACTCAGAAAGGTAAATGGGATGGACATCAGACGAGGGAGATAACAGGGAGCAGGATAGGAGCCTACCACAGAGGGCCTCTGACTCTATCCAGCAGGGTATCAAAGCAGATGCTGAGACTTCTAGCCAAACTTTGGACAGAGTGCAGAGAATCTTATGAAGGAAGGGGGAAAGATTTGGAGGGGGCAGGACCTCCACAAGGAGAACAACAGAACCAAAAAAATCTGGTCACAGGGTTCTTTTCTAAGACTGGTACTCCAGCCAAGGACCATGCATGGAGATAACCTAGAACCCCTGCACAGATATAGCCCATGGCAGCTCAGTGTCCAAGTGGGTTTCCCTAGTAAGGGGAACAGGAACTGTCTCTGACATGAACTCAGTGGCTGGTTCTTTGATCACTTCCCCCTGAGGAGGAGCAGCCTTACCAGGCCACAGAGGAAGACAATGCAGCCAGTCCTGATGACAACTGATAAGCTAGGGTCAGATGGAAGGGGAGGAGAATCTCCCCTATCAGTGGACTTGGAAACAGGCATGGGAGGAGAAAAGGGAGGAAGGGTGGTATTGGGAGGGAATGAAAAGGGGCTACAGCTGGGATACAACGTGAATAAACTGTAATTAATATAAAAATAAAAATTCAATAAAAAGAAAAGAAAATCTTTTTCCAGCACTTTACACTGAGGTAATGTCTATATTTGTTGCTGAGCTGTGTTTTATGTATGCAGAAAATGATGATCCTGTTTTCATAACCATTCTGTTAACCTGTGTCTTTTTATTGGGAAATTGAGTCCATTGATATTGAGAGATATTAATTACCAATAATTCTGTTATTTTGATGTTGGTGGTGAGTGTGTGTGTTTCCCCTTCTTTTGGTTTTACTGGTAGAAATGATTTATTTCATTTGTTGCATGTAGTAAACCTCTTTTTTATTGGAGTTTTCTTTCTAGTATCTTCTATACAGCAGGATTTGTGGATAATTTTTGTTTAAATTTGATTTAATCATGGAATATCTTGTTTTCTCCCTCTATAGTGATTAAAAGTTTTGCTGGAAGAAGGAGGTTCCTGGTAAGATGATCAATCCTCACTCAGAAAGACAAATAGGATGGACATTGGAAGAAGGCGAAAACAGGAAACAGGACAGGAGGGCCTCTGAAAGACTCTACCCAGCAGTGTATCAAAGCAGATGCTGGGACTGTTAACCAAACTTTGGGCAGAATACTTGGAATCCTATGAAAGGAAGGGGGAGTTAGTAAGACCCAGAGAGGACAGGAGCTCCACAAGGAGAGCAACAGAACCAAAATATCTGTGCACAGGGGTCTTTTCTGAGACTGGTACTCCAGCCAAGGACCATTTATGGAGATAACCTAGAACCCCTGCTCAGATGTAGCCCATGGCAGCTCAGTGTCTAAGTGGGTTTCCCTAGTAAGGGGAACAGGAACTGTCTCTATCATGAACTTGGTGGTAGGCTCTTTGACCACCCCCTCCTGAGGGGGGAGCAGCCTTACCAGGCCACAGAGGAAGACAATGCAGCCAGTCCTGTTAAGACCTGATAAGCTAGGATCAGATGGAAGGGGAGGAGGATCTCCATTATCAGTGGACTTGGAGAGGGGTATAGGAGAAGATGAGGGAGGAAGGGTGGGATTGGAAGGGAATGAGGGAGGGGGCTACAGCTGGGATACAAAGTGAATGAACTGTAATTAATATAAAAAATTAAAATTTAATTAAAAAAAGTTTTGCTGGATGTAGTAGTCTGGGCTGGCCTCTGTGGTCTCTTAGACACTGTAAGACATCTGTCTGGGTCCTTCTGGCTTTCAGAGTCTCTGTTGAGAAGTCAGGTGTAATTATAATAAATATGCCTTTAGATGTTACTTGGTATTTTGGTCCATCTACTTGATGTTCTATAAGCCTCTTGTGTGTTTTTAGGCATCTATTTAGGCTAGGAAAATTTTCTATGATTTTGCTAGAAAATATTTTCTGGACTTTTGAGCTGAGAATCTTCTTCTTCTAACCCTATTATTCTTAGGTTTGCTCTTTTCATACTGTGTCAGATTTCCTGGATATTTTGTGTCAGGAACTTTCTAGACTGAACATTTTCTTTGAGCAATGAATTTATTTCTTCTATCGTATGTTCTATTCCTGAGATTCTTTCTTCCATCCCTTGTATTCTGTTGCATCCGGAACTCCTGTTCTATTACTTAGGTTTTCCATCTCCAGGATTTCTTGTTTGTTTTTTCTTTATTGCTTCTATTTCTATTTTCAGGTCTTGAAGAGTTTTATTCATTTCCTTTACCTGTTTAATTATATTTTCTTGTGTTTCTTTAAGAGATTTATTTATTTACTCTTTAAAGGCATCTATCATCTTCATAAGATTGGATTTAAAGTCGTTTTCTTGTGCTTCAGCTGTTATGAAATCAAGGGCTTGTTGTAGTTAAATAGCTGGGCTCTGATGGTGCCATATTGCCTTGTTGATTGTGTTCTTCTGCTGGCCTTTAGCCATCAGGATTTTGTGGTTATTATAGGATTAGATGCTGATTTCTGAGTTTATCTTTGTTGGATGGGTGGTTTTGAATGTTTCCTTCTTTGTTTTCTGTTTCCTCTCTGTCTTCTGGTCTGAGTGGTTCTGGTGACTAGCAAGCAGGACCAGTAGGGTGTCTTCCCTGGAGTGTTTGTGGCCTGTGTGGCCTGTGTGGCCTCTGAGGCTTGGCTTGCTAACCTTGTCTCTGGGGTGCCGAGTACCAGCATGGGCTGGGGTCCTGGTGCCAGCAGGCCTTTAAGAAAGCAGGCAGAGTTGTGGGGCAGGAAATGCAGCATGGAGCATGGTGTGCGGTTACTGCTATTGGGTGTGCTTTCAGGCAAGTTGGAAAACAGGGCCTTAGGGGAGGGGGAAAGGCTTACCTGGTTGTTTCTGGTGCTGGCAAGCCTCCAGTAAAGAAGGCAGAGTTGTGAGGGTGGGAAATGGAACAAAGGGTTTGGTGTGCAGTTTATCACAGTTGGATATGCCTTTAGGTGAGCTGGCTGGCAGCCAATGGATCCCTGCAGGGCTCCAGGAAAGCAGGAAAAGTTCTGGTAAATGGAGCACAGGATATGGGATGCAGTTTACCACAGTTGCGTCTGCTTTGTGGGGAGTTGGTGGGCAAGGGTCAGGGGTTGTTTCTTACCTGGTGTCCCTGATGCCAGCTGGCCTTTGGGAAAGCAGGCCGAGTTGTGGGGTGTAAAATGGAGCACAGAGCCTGGGGTTCAGTTTACCAACCCAATTATTCTTTTGCATGCTTTAAAATATTGAAAGAATTAATTTTAGATTATTCTAAGCTGAATAAAATAGTTATGACCTAGACCAAGCCCCAAATTACACACACATATTTTTTCTCAAATCATTGAGTACAGTTTTCTCTTCTAAGGTAAAGAAATTAAGAGTTTTGCTCTGTACCTAACCCGTGATTGATATAAAAATAAATAAATTAGATTTAAAAAAGGGTTTTGCTCTGAACTCCAGCTTATGAGGTACATTGTCTGACCAAGAGGTTACAACTTTAGGGCTTCTTTTACTCAAAGACCTGGCATTTTCTAGTACTAGATCTTAAAAATATTTTCCACGATTCATACTATACATTGATAGAGCTTTTAAGAACCATATCTAGTCAACTTAAGTTTTTATATTAAAATCTGTTATAGAATAAACACCTCATTAGAAGTCTCGACAATTCTTAATTTTTAATATTTTGCTCCTATTTAAGGCAGAAGAGCTGATATACAAACCCTGGTTACTCAGTTCTTTCTGTGGAGAAATTCCAGCTGCAGGCTAGACTGCACTGAGCACTACCTACACATCTGTATTCTGGCCATTGACTGCTGGAATGGTGTGGGAGGTAAAGAAGACAGTGGGTCATGACACTTGAGAAAGTTACAAGTTTTGTTTCTGGTGTTGATTTTGGATTTTTAAAATTAAAATATAATTCCATCAAGACAAGCATGATTATATATATATGTATATGTATATATATACATGTAATAATAAGACAGAAGTTGTTGGGTTTTGTTATGGTTTGCATTTGTTATCTTATTACATACATATATGTATGGAAAGTATCTATAAGGAGATATTTATAAGGAAATAAAAATACAGATATGAAAAATATTTAAATTTAACCCACAGAGTCTGCTTGATGTTCCTTGTATGTACACAATTTTAGGGCTGACCACTTCATTTTGGATAAGCAGTCAGACTACTATTCCCTAGGGCAGAACACTTCTGTTATCAGAATCCCTTAGTTGCCAATGGTTCTTTGTCTAGAGGTGGAGCCCATGCGATTTCCCTCCTTCTGCTCAGCAAATCTATTTGTGTTATCCCTGTTTGGGTCTTGTTTGGGCAGCCATATTGTTGAGGTATCATGGGGTAATAATTTTCTGTTATTTTGAAGAGATACCATCCCCAGCTGATTTCTTTTTCCTGTGGTCCTTTCACTCATTCCTTCCCTTCTTTGGAAATATTTCTTGAGCCTTGAGTGAATAAATTGTTCTAAGTGTATTCATTGGGACTGGTCAGCCTATGTTCACCCCAGAGAGTTGTTCTCTTCCTTTTGACCAGTAGTGGTTTTCTGCAATTGTTTCTGTTTGTTGCAAAAGAGGAGCTCCTTTGGTGAAGGTAGGGAGCTACTCCTCTTTGTGGGCATAAGGATAAGTATTTAGAATGCAGTTAGAAATTACGTTGGTTTAGTAGAAAGCTATTATTTAAAAAAGCAAACAACAACAATAACAACAAAACCCTCCAGTATTGGGGGAAAAAACAGTTATCTAACTTGTCTGGTGTTTTAATTGAGGCCTTCAAAGTTAAGGCATCACCTTCCCAGAAAGCTTGCCAATGACCCTCAGCTTTCTGTTCTCTTCATAAAGATTATTATTCTATTAAGCATCTCATTGCTTTGTCCATGTTAGAGTGAAGGAAACCATGGGCTCTTGTTTGTGTTCTTGTGCAGATAGGAGTTTGGAGGCTGGAAGTGGGTAGACCTCTGTGGTTATATTTCCATCACTGCTTTCCAAGTATCTGCCCATCAGTATGAACTTTGAAGTGGCAAGGACACAGCACTAGGGCCGTCTAATGTGAGCCTCCATATATGCCGCAGCTACACACACACCTAAATCCATTAAACTGGTCATGACAAAGTCCAGCTCTTAGAATCTGGCACTTGGCACTATCATGCTGCCACCGTTGATTCTGATTATCCACACTGATGGAGACACCTGCTTATGTGTCAATGCTTTTGTATTGTTCACTGTGTCCCAGCCAGCAGAAAGCTAACTGGTTTTATTAAGTTTGTTAGTGTGGTCAGAGTTGAAGCATAAAAGGGTGGGGGTGGGGAATGAATCAGAGAGGTTCTCAGATAGGAGAAGAGAGGGGTGGAATGTTAGCGCAGGGGTAGGGATGTGGAAAAAGAGAGGGGTGGAGGATGAAGCAGGGATAGCACACGGTGGTTCAACCATAATACTTCCCAATAAAGGTGAGATTTCTTCTTCTTATTTTTCCTTTCCTGTCCCTCCCCTTCCCTCCTTTTACTCTTCTCCCTCTTCTTGTCTCTTTTCTTTTTTTTTCTTTTTCTACTTTACTTCTTGACTGAGAAGATCTTGGAAATTCTGACAATGTTTGTAACAGCAGCACAGAGCAGATAGATACTCAACTTCCTAGAATAGAAAACAATTGTGCACCAAACATCACTAGCCCAACAACTAAGTGGAGCTAATTAAACTCAGTTGCATTTTATATTTTGCCAACTTTTTACTTTGTCACATGGATACGCATCTTTTTAAGATAAGAGGACGGAATATATTTTATTTAACAATTTGCTCACTTCATTTATAATTTTAAGCATCTAGACATATGGTGTGTGGGCCCTCATTTGGATTCTCACCATGGATCCACAGTTTCTAAGAACAGGCCTTAAATGGAGAGAATGTGTTTTTCCCTGAATGTCTGGGCTCGTTACTTTTACTAACACTCACAAAATGGCAGCTTGCAGTAACTTATGAATTAAGAATTTAAAAAAAATGTGTCAGAAATACAATGGCTTGGCAGGGAAATGCTCACTCATGGTCTCTCATGCATGTTCAGGCAGATGTCAGCTGTCTGAAGCCTTTCTCAAGGCTCAGCTGAGATGGTTCAGGAAAAGCAGTGCAGCTGTAGGAACTAGATGCTGGCTATGAGCCCCTGCTGAGGAGAGACCTCTCCTATGCCACTTCAGCAGAGTGGCTCCGGGTAATTCAACTTCTTCCTCCTCCTCCTCCTGCTCCTGCTCCTCGTTCTCCTCTTTCTCCTCTTCCTCTTCCTCCTCCTCCACCTTCTCCTCTTCTTCTTCCTACCTTGAACTTTATTTATTTAGTTGTTCCCATCCTATCCTCCGGGTCTCATGCTCCCTCCCTGTTCTCCCTTCCCCTATCCCCTCCCCGTCAGGAAAGCCCCCCTACACACACTAATTCACCCAGCACTTCAAGTTGAATCAGGACTGAGTATATCCTCTTCCACAGTGGCCTGGCCTGGCAGCCCCATCAGAGGGAAATGATCAAATACATGCAGCAGAGTCCATATCTGAAACAGCACCCGCTCCCCTTACTAGGGTACCACAAGAAGACCAAGTTTCTCATCAGGTTTATATGTGTAGGGGGCCTAGATGCAGTCCATACATGGTGCTTGGTTGGTGCTTCAGTCTCCACAGGCTCCACTGAACCCAAATTAGGTGGCTCTTTTTGTCTTCTTGTGAAGCTCCTGTCCACTCTGGTTCCTTCTATCCTTCCCCCAAATCTTCCACACAGCTCCCTGTTGTGTAAAGCTGCTTGTTTGTCAGGCTACTTTGTTATTGAGTTTTCAGCAAGAAACATGTTTTCATCCTGGCCCCCACCTGGAAACAGAGATAAGCAGGATGTTTGGCCAAGTTACTTCCCTTTTGTTTGTGTAAGGATTACACAGACAATGATTGAAGTAAACAAGTTTGACTTGTCGATGAACCCATTGAGGTACTTTGTTCTGATTAAAGAAATGGTATTGTGGAATAAACCAGGTGCGACAGTTTCTACTGGCAGCCCTCTCAAACTGATCTCGTGTGTAGTGTGTTATTTTTTTTTAATTTTATTTTAATCTTCACTCCCACTCAGTTTGACTCTGCCAGTGGACTCCGGCACCCTGTGCTCCACCCAATCTTTGGCTGTAAGTCTCAGCATCCATTTTTATCCTTTGCTGGGTGGAGCCTCTCAGAAGACAGCGATGCTTGGCTCCTGTCTGCAAGCATAGTAGAGTGTTGTTAGTATCAGGGATTGGCTCACTTTCATGGGGTGGGTCTCAGGTTGAGCCAGGGACTGGTTGGACATTTCCTCAATCTTTGCTCTATCTTTATCCCTGCACATCTTGTAGGCAGGGTAAATTTTAGGTCGAAGTTTCTGTGGGTGAGTTGGTGTTCCACCTCCCTCCACTAGGAGTCCTGTCTATTTAGAGGATGGCCTCTTCAGTCTCTGTGACACCCCCCCTCCCCTGATGCTATTAGCGGTCTCTGCTAGACTCACCCCCATATCCTCTGTGGAGCCTACCCTGTTGTAGGTATCCAGCCTATCTCAGAAATGCCCTCTCTCACTTTCTCTTCTGTGTGCAAGCCCTCTGTCCTCTCGTCCCTGCTCTCCCCGTATCTGCTCCCCATCCTTATCTCCCCATCCTTGTTTTTCTCCTTACTCCCTCTCTTATCCTGTTCTGTCTCCTCAACTACTTCTGCTGCCTATTCGATTTCCCCATCTGAGTGAAATTGAGGGCCCTTGGGCCCTCTTTGTTACTTAGCTTCTTTGGGTTTGAGAATTATAGTATGATTATCCTGCACTATAAAGAAAGAGAGGGCTCTAGAGAAACAGGCCAATGTCTTCAGCCTTTTATCATCAAGTCTTGGATGTAACTTAGCATCAGTTTCAATGCATTCAGACTTTGTCAGCCAACCCAGTCCCACCCTTTCCACCATCACAATTATCACTAGTCTGCCCACTCCTGCAGCATCCCAGCAGAGGCTTTCCCAGTTAACACACTCTCTCTAATCAGAGGTCCACCAGAAATGTCAGGAGGCAAATTAGTCAAGTGTCCTTACACAGTTCTTGTCGCTGTAATCCTGGATCTAATGGAGGTCCAAGTAAACTTTCTAATTCCAGGAAGATGGAAGCCAAGCAAACTTGATGAGAATCTTCTCCAAATATCCAACTTTAGCCTTAGCCAATGAGATGAAAAGACAGAAATTTGCTGCTTTCATATTATAGTCATGCACACAGAGAGAAAAAGCGGTGGGGGTGGAGGGAAATCTGGATTCTTCATATGGAGCAAAACATAGTATTTGTCTTTCTGAGTCTGGCTTATGTCATTTAACATTGTAATGTTATGGGACAAACTAAATAAGGACGATTAGACCTACAACAGATCTTATATATAAAAGAGGTTTATTAGGTGGATATGGAGAGAGAGGGGAAGGAGAGCAGGGAGAACAGGACATGATGGGGGGAGAGAGAGAGAGGAAAGGAGAGAGAAAGGGAAAGAGAGAGGGGACTCCCTGATAGAGAAAGGGGAGAAGGCCAAGAGGCCAGGAACAAGAGGGACCAAGAGAAAAAGGACCAAGAGAGGGACCACGTGTCAGGTTGTCCCTTTAAGGGGCAAGGCAACCATGCCTTCCAGGTGTGGCTACCTGGCCAATGACACATGATGACATCATAAGTTGCTAGGCAACCCAGAAGCAGGTTTGGTTCCAAAATCCTAACAAACATGATGATCTTGAATTTCATACATTTTCCTACAAATGTGCTTCTTTAAAGATAATGCTCCATTGCGAGCATACTACAGTTTCTTTGTCGATCATCTGTTCATAGACTTCCAAGCTGATTCTATATCTTGGCTGTTGTGTATAGTGAGTGCTAGATCACCACTGTTTTATACTGGCATATTCCTTTGGCTGTATTCCCAAGGGAGTTACAGCTGAATTATATAGTGGTAATACTTTTAATTTTGAGGCATCTCATGCTGATTTTATAGTGGTTGTACCAGTTTATATTCCACCAGAATAGCATTACAAAAAGAATCACATCCTCACCAGAATTTCTTTTTTGTTTTGTTTTGTCTCCTTTGTATGGTATGAGATGGTATCTCAATATAGTTTTAATGTTCATTTCACTGATGACTAAGAATAATATTTTTTTAAAATTTATTTATTTTTATATCAATCACAGGTTAGGTACTTTGCATCCCAGGCGTAACCCCCTCCCTCATTCCCTCCCACTCTCCCACTCCCTCCCTCATCTCCCTCCTCCCCACCCCCTCCAAGTCCACCAA
>CM053764.1:35967032-36017145 GCA_028658305.1 Pachyuromys duprasi
AAGATATCATCCACCATGACCAAGTAGGCTTCATCCCAGGCATGCAAGGGTGGTTCAATATACGCAAATCCATCAATGTGATCCACCATATAAACAAACTGAAGGAGAAAAACCACATGATCATCTCCCTAGATGCCGAAAAAGCATTTGACAAAATCCAACACCCATTCATGTTTAAAGTCCTGGAGAGACTAGGGATGCAAGGCACATACCTAAACATAGTAAAGGCAATATACAGCAAGCCTATAGCTAACATCAAACTCAATGGAGAGAAACTCAAATCAATCCCACTGAAATCAGGGACTAGGCAAGGCTGCCCATTGTCTCCATATCTCTTCAACATGGTACTTGAAGTCCTAGCTAGAACAATAAGGCAACTAAAGGAGATCAAGGGGATACAAATTGGAAAGGAAGAAGAACTAAGTTTTCTTTCATTGATTCTTTGTATTCTTTCAGTCTTGATTTCATTAATTTTGTCAACAATATTTATTATTTCTTACCTCTAGTGCTTTTAGATTTGGTTTATTCTTCTTTTTCTAAGTCTTTGACATACATCATTAAGTTATTTATTTTATATACCTCCTTTTTTTTTTGTTAAATGAATAGTATAAGCTTTCTTCTCAGCACTGCCTCTGTGATACTCCAAAGATCCCAATAAACTATACTTTCACTTTCATTTGACTCTGGTAACTTTAATTATCTTTTTTTTTTATTTCTTCAATGATTCATTGGTCATTAAGAGTATGGGGAGGAACAGAACCAACAAAATCTGGACACAGGGGTCTTTTCTGAGACTGATACTCCAAACAAGAACCATGCATGGAGATAACCCAGAACCCCTGCTCAGAAGTAGCCCATGGCAGATCAGTGTCCAAGAACGTTCCCCTATAATAGGAACAGGGATGTCATTGACATGAACTCATGGCCTGGCTCTTTGATTACCTCCACTTGAGGAGGGGGCCTGACCAGTCCACAGAGGAGGACAAAGAAGCCAGTCCTGATGAGACCTGATAGACTAGGGTCAGATGGAAGGGGAGGAGGACCTCCCCTATCATTGAACTGGGGGAGGGGCATAGGAGAAGAAGAGGGAGGAAGGGTGGAATTGGGAGGGGGTGGGGAAGGGACTACAGCTGGGAGATACAAAGTGAATAAACTATAATTAATAAATAAAATAAAAATTAAAAAGAGTATTCTGTTCCTTGCCTCTAGAGGCACTGCCGGTGCGGCTGCAGTGTTACATGTATGTCAGTAGGTGGCAGAGAGGAGAGAAGCTCCATGTCTAAGCTCAGGGTTCTGATCTGTGACTATCTTAATGATTAGTAGCTTAACACTCACTGAAAAGAAGCAAGCCTGAGATGACCACCAATACAGCAAGCACGCCGGTGCCCAACAGGCAGCTGGCGCCACCAGGCTGACACTTGTGGGCCTGGGGGAGCAGGCCATACCCAAGATGACCCCTGCTTGGTGCCATAATGCATGGGTAGGACATAGTACTGAGACCACTCCTGAGATGACCCCAGACACTCAGAGACCCTGGGCACCATTAATAAAAGCAAGCAAATGGTGGATAAATGGGAAAAAAGAGAAACAGAAGGATGTAGGCACAATGAAGAGAGGCAGACCTGGAGACTCAAGGGTAGTGAGGAGTAGCATGATGTGACTAGCCAGTGAGGCCACCTGGGACCATGCTGGGTCCTGGCCTGTGCTGCTTCAGGGAGGCACGTCTGGGTCCATGTACCAGCAGCAGCAGGGGGCTGTTACCACCAAAGACCAGGCAGACATTCCTGTTCAGGTGGCAGCCCAGGGAATTGTTGGTGTCTGAGGGCTGTACAGTGCTGGCCCCATTTCTTGCCTGGACATTGGAGAAGAGCTGGCCCTAGGGCTATGGGAGCAGCAGAGTTGACTCTGGCCCTAGCAGCTGCAGTATTTGGGAGAACATGCCAAACACTGAAGAGATTGTAGGTGAGCCAGCCCTAAGGGTATGAATATAGGAGAGCTGGCCCTGCCACTCATTGTCTGTGCAATGGCATGGAAGAGGGAGAGATACCCTTCTTGTGCCTTGCCCCTTGTCACCTGCAGCAGGTCGTGAGAGCCTTGTCCTGGGGTCATGAGAGCAGGAGAGGTATCCCTTTCCCTCACCAGCTGCATCACGCTGGAGAGCAGACCTGAGAAGCACAGTAGTGCTGACCCAGCTGTGTGTGTGTGTGTGTGTGTGTGTGTGTGTGTGTGTGCGCGTGTGCGTGGGGGGGCATATGTGTGGAGAGCTGGCCCAGCCTCTTGCCTGCTGCAGCTCTTGGCAGAGCAGGCCTCACCTTGTCAGCACAGCAGAGCTGGCTCTGATGGTGTGGGCATGGGTGATCCAGCCTCAAGAGAATGACAGTGGGAGACGTGCCTCTGCTCCGTGCTGGGATGGGGCAGCTGGGGCAGAGAGAACTGGCCCAGGTGGTGTGGGTGTGGCAGAGTTGGCAGGCTGACCAGATCACATTCCCCTCAGATCACATTCCCCTCAGATCACATTCCCCTCAGATCACATTCCCCTCAGATCACATTCCCCTCAGATCACATTCCCCTCAGATCACATTCCCCTCAGGCCCAGATCCAGGGCTTTGAATTGGCCCACCTCAAAATCTAACCCTTGGATGAACTGCTGGAGTGCACGACGGGACCGGTCCTACAGATCTCAAACTACCAGATCTCCGTGACACAGGACAACAACCGGATGTCTGAGGGGAGCCCCAGGGACGATCCAGCATTGATGGTGCGGCAGAAGCCAGAGGCCTGTACCAGACCAACGACTCACTGCAAGGAACATTTGCAAGCAAAGAAGTATAGACAAAAGAGACTACTGTGGGTCACTCTTGGACACACTACAGCTTTCACAACAACTACAATTTTTTTTTTCTGTCGGGGGTGTTGCAAAAGTGGAGAGTGAGTACGAGGGGAGGGGGAGATTTGAGGGGTTAGGGTGTGTGGTGTGAAATTCAATGAGAACCAATAAAAAGTTAAAAATAAATTTCAGAGAGGGTACTTGTATGTTTTTTTTTTGCTATCAATTTCTAGTTAGTTACATTCCACTATGATCTAACTAAATCCATTATCTCTATTCTTCACGGCCTCAACTGTGACCTAAGTTAGAGAAAGTTCCACTGGCTGCTGGAAAGGACATTGAATGAAGTTTTCTCTAAGTGCCTTCAGTACATTTTATGTATGGTGCAGACTGATTCTGAAGTTTCCTGTTGACTTAGTTGGCACAGCTGTACCTGTGATGAGAATAGGGAGTTAAAACCATTTTTGTCTCTTTGGTCCAGCCCCTTCAAGCCATTAGTGTTTATTTTATGAATCAGAGAGCCTAAGCATTTGGGGCATTGATACTGACAGTTCTTATGTCTTCCTGATGAATTGTGTCTTGAATTACTATGTAGTGTCTGTCTTTGTTTCTTCTGTTTTCTTTCATTTGAAGCCCACTGCTTCAGGTATTGGAAAAATGCTAGCTTGTTTGGGGCTTTTGTTTTCATGGTGTGTTAGCCTCTGTCCTTTAACTCTCAATTTCTGTATGTCTTTGCCAGAGATAAGTGTTATTTTAGAGAAAAAAAATAAGTCTCGTTTTGTTTTTAAAGCAAGCAGCTTTTAATTAGAAAGTTACGCCTTTTATATCTAGGGATATATGGATTTGCTGAGTTTGTATTTTCTCATATGACCCATTTCCTATGTTCTCATGACTGAAACCATTGTTCTTCCTCTGTGTTTGTGAATCTTTATCTTCTGCAGGACTGGCTTGATGGTCATCAATTGCTTTAGCATGTGTTTTAAAATACCACTATTTAGCTGTTGCTTTTAAAACATAACCTTGCTAGTTATAGTAATCTTTTTTGGCAGTTATTTATTCCCAGACCTTGAAATACAGTGTTCTATGCTGTGGGGGTTTCTGTTGAGAGTTCTGTTTCTATGCAGTGATTGCCAGTGTGAACTGTAGTCCTGGGTATTTTAACTACAATATATCATGAAGAAATCTTCTCTGGTTATGAATTTTGGGGGTTCTAAGTTACTCTTACACTTGAAAGTCCATTTCTTTCCATGAATTTGGGTTTTCCTCCCTCCTATAACTTTATTGAATTTATTTTCTATGCTTTTAGTTTAGATCTTAACTCCTCTTGATTCTCATGGGTTCTTAGATTTAGCCTCTTGGTTTTATCATAGATATTTTGGCAGGTGTTATCAAGCCCACTTCTTTATATTTCTTTACTGACACTTGGATGTACTATTTTCTTTACTTTGTCTTCAATTCCTGATAGTTTTTCTCTTGCTTTTTCTAATCTGTTGGTGATGTTTACCACTGTGATTTTATTTGATCTATTGAGCTTTTCATTTCTAACATTTATTTGTGTTTTTTTAATGTTTCAAAACCTGTTTTCTTGCTTAATTTGAACTCATGCTGCTAACCTTTTCCCCCTCCAGATCCTGATTTAGCTTTTCCATCTCTGCCTGGAAGTATAAGATAAAATGTTTCCTCCCCAAGTTGCTTTTGGCAATGGTGTTTTATTATAGCAATAGAAACCCTAAGATAGGAATTGGTACCAGGCATACCAATATCAGGGGTATTGCTGTGGCAGACCAGATTGGGCATTTGGAGAAAGATTGCAGCAGCATTTTAATTTAATTTAGTGGCACACAAAAGCTATTGAGTACTCAGAGCTCAGTGTGCTTTTCTGTGGGAACTTAGAAGATAAGATTGTTGAGAACAATGCAGGGTATGGAGGCCTGGCTTATGAAGATTCAGAGGGAAGTAAAGATGCTACCAGGACTGTTTGTGTGATGGTTTGAATTAAGAATGTCAGACAAGAGACCAGAACCAAGAAAGTGAAACTTTTGTTTTGCTGAGTCAACAGCTATTCTCAGCTGTAGTTGAGAAATTAACAGTGCTTAAAAAGAAACCAGAATTACCAAGGCAAAATCTTCTTGGGAATGTCTCTTCAGGGTTAATACATAGAAGCTGTGGTTCAGAGTGGGCCAAGGCTGTACCCTGTGCTAGCCAAACTCGGTAATGTGTAAGAGCTTCCCCGGAGATACTGGTTTCAAAGGTGTGAAGAATTCCTGTAGAGATGCTGAGGCTTGATGTCAGAAGAGACCACCGGTGAAGGTGCAGCCTCATCTGCAGTGAAAGTCTTAGGATAAAGTGGAGGAGTCGTGGAGAGAGAGAGGTTAAGGCTTGGCACCGTGAAGAGAGCCCAGGAAAAGACTATCAGTTGCAGCAGAGACCTTGGCAGTTTGGAACAACAGCCAAGAACTGCAGCAGGTTTACAGTGGAGCCTGACAGAGCCTTGAAGATAAGTCCCCTGGAACCCAGAAAACCATGAACAAGGCCCGGATGTCCAACACTGAGTTTTTCCCATTGTTGAACCTTGGGTTTTCTTTGATTTGATTGTGACTGTGCCCTGGGTCTTCTTTCTTTCAGTAAGAAATCATCTAACTTAAACTTTATTTTAGTAGAGCCCATAGTTAAGATTCTGGAATTTTTGAGAGCCTTTGGGGTTTTAAGAGACTTGGATGTTTTAAAGAGACTGAACTATTAAAGTGTTTGAGATTTTTAAGGTATGTGGGACTTTTATGTTATAATATGCTTTCTACTTTGATACTGATATTATAAGATCTTGAGGCTGAACCAGAAAGGAAAGGTAATGATTTACTAGTAATGCATTGGTATGTCAAGTTGACTAAGGATCAATTGTCCTGATTAGTTCTTTGTCAGCTTGACACAGCTAGACTCATTCTTCAAGAAGGAACTTCAATTGAAAAACTGCCTCTACCAGATTGGCCGGAGGGCATTCTTGTGCGGCATTTCTTTGATTAGTGATTGCTAGGATGCCCAATCCATTGTGGGTGGTGCCACCCCATGTAATAGGTGGTGGTGGGTTTTATAAGAAAGCTGAGTGAGCTATTAAGGCCAAGTTAATGGCTTCTCCATGGCGTCTGTATCAGTTCCTGCCTCCAGATTCCTGCCTTGAGTTCCTGCCCAGACTTCCCAGAGTAATGGACTGTAACCTCTAAGATAAAATAAACCTTCTCCCCCACAAGTTGCTTTTGCTCATGGTATTTATCACAGCGATAGAAACCTAACAGTGTTTTCACCATAGACCCTCAATAGACTTACAGGAGACATGAGGTGCCCAAATAGGGAACTATTGCACACAATAACTGTTTTGCGAACTTTAATAGTTATCATAAAGTGCAAGGAAAAAATGTAATTGTGTTTGACTGAGGGTGATTTAAGAGACTTGGAAGCTTAATGTTAACACATGAGCTTTACTTAAACAACTGTGGAAACATGAATGGGCTTGGAAGATTAGATGGTAACCGGGAATGAGTGTTAACATTCTCATTTGATGGGGTATTTGATAGTATGTTACAACTAATAGCATGTCATTTAGAAAAATTTCAAACTAATACTTTTGGGGTAATGAGTCATCAGATCAACAATGTGCTTTTCAGTGGATGGGAGGAAATAAGTTATTCGCATAGGGTTTCCAAGTTTTCTGTAGGTTGTGACTAAGTATACACACACACACACAGACACACACACACACTGTTGAAGGAGACTGATGTTGAGTCTGGTAGACAGAAGTAGAGGAATTATACAAATCCGTCAGTCAGTTTCCAAGCATGCTGTGTGTTAACCCATCTCCCATTTCCACCTCACATTTCTAGCATGTCCACAGAGGCTATCTTTCAACTGCAAACCCTGTCAGGGCAAAAATCTCATCAGTAGCACTTGCCCAAATGCTCTAGCCAAAGCAGGCATTCGAAAGGCGTGCACTGAGTGGCTGACGAGTGAATGCAGCTGGGTGTGAAGGTGCAACACGGCCTACGGAGCCAGGCAGAGCAGATGCCCCTTCCACGCCCTGTACTACTTCATCTGTGTACCGCAGACCTTGTCTTCGGGTCCCTCAGCCCAGCTGACACAAGAGCCAGGTCTTTCACAACTAACTCCCAGTCATGCGCTCTTACACAAGTTATCACAGTCTCCTTCGCTGTAAATGGGGAATTTTTTAAAAAGCTCATACATTTTTGTAGGGATATGTGACATGTTTCAGGTTAATTATGTAAACTCAACTCACTGAGGAGACACTGCCGGGAGATGGTTTTGAGGGTTTAAGGCCTCTCAATAAATAATAAACCACACTGGTCAGGATTATTATTCTTTATAACAATAATTTCTATGGTCTGTCCACACTTCATGAACTAGGAAAACACCCATTTTACAAAAGCAGAAGTCTGATAGTGCACAATTTGACTGAGTGAGGTGTTCAGAGTAGCAATGGAGACAGGAAGGTCTGACTCAGATGGAAGGACCAAATCTTTCCCCGACCAGAGTCTAGATCTTGCTCCCACATCTCCAAGGCCTCCGCAGATCATAAATGGCCTTTGTTAAACAAAAAATAGTTCAGTAAATGCAGCCAGGTAAGCCTTAGCCCTTTGATGAAATGCCTCTCACACCAGCGGTACCGACCTTTGGTGCATAGCAGAACCATGTGGAAGGTTTGGAAACTCCAGGTGTTTGCTTCAACCCCTGGAGCTCCTGACCTGATGAGCCTCCAAAGACCAGAGAATCACGAAACTCAGTTTGGAAGGCAGAGAAACGCTGTGGGCAGGAGATGGAGCCAGGCAGGGCAGTTGTCAAGTAGGGCTTAGAGCAACAGGAGAAAAACACCCGCTCAGCCCTGAGCTCGACTCTGCCTGTGGCAAACCACCTTCAGAGATGAACAGCAACAATCCTCTGAAACGAGAAATGACCACACAAGGTAGCATATTTGAGCAGCTTAATAATTATTTAAAAAACTAAACCCCAAATTAAAAATTCCCTCCAAGAAGCCCTGGTGGCTTCAGCTGATGTATCTTTGTAAGCACAACACTTGGGCAGCTGAAGCAGGAGGAGAGCTACAAGTTTGATTCTAGCCTCTAGCACATAAAGACTATCAGGCCATCAAGGCATTCATGGACTCTGCCTCTCAAAATGAAATAAAACCAATAGCAACAGCAACAGGAGGAGGAAGAGGTGGAGGAATATGCTAAGGAGGAAGAAGAGAGGGGGTGAAGAAGAGAAGGAGAACTAAAGAGGAAAGAAACCAAACCAATATCTCTCAACAGTGTAGATGCAAAATCCTTTAAGAAAAACGTCATGAGCCAGGAATCAGCAACACATGAAAACCTCATGTCATCACCCACTAGAAGTCCATGTTAAAACAATGGGTGCTCTGTGACACAGTGATATGCAGTGGAAGTGGAGGTGGCCAGGAGACTCCCCAGAACACTTGCCTAGGTCCTGAAATGAAATTGCGTCACTCTAATCTGGAAGTAAAAAGCCCAGATTCTGTGCACATAGCCTTTGTTCTAACAAAATAAAGCATTCCACACAAAGCTGATGACTCTGAATGCACAGAGACAAATAGGAGAAAGGTTGGTTTAAAGATGTACATGCTGGGTGAGGCAGTCACAGATATGTACAAGCCACAAGGGACCCCTGAGTAGCAAGCACGGGCCAAGAGGAGCTGACCCATCCTCCAGCCAAGACATTAGCAGCCTGAACAGATGGAACTCTAGTCTTTGATTTTTATTTAGAATGTGTGTATTGAAACTTTAAACTCTAACCTTATAAGTGAGTATTTTAATGATGGCATTGCTCTGGCACCTTTCCTAACTTCTACCAAAGTAATCTGTTGTTAATAAACTAATCTTGGTATAAAAAAGTTAACCGCCTCAACCCTCATTTTGGGATTTGTATCTTGCAGCAGAAGGGCTCCTGGCTGCCTTTCCTGTTACAGCACAGTGCCTGTTTCGGCTGCTTCCACTCTCTTCCTGTCCACGTGGCCTCAGCACTCACTGCCGCAGGCCTTCGGCCAGCTATTTGTGTCCTCGCGTCTGCTGAGACAGGCCTTTATCAAGGGAGCACACAGGTAGTTGAGGATGCCTTAACTTATGTGCTTCTGGGAGGGACAACTGGGCCAGTCTGAATGAGGAAGGCCCTTCCTAGGCTCAGGTATGTGGACACTTGGTCCCCGGTTGGTGGCACTGTTTGGAGCTTGCTGGAGAAAGTTCTGTGCTGGAGTCAGGCTTTAAGTGTATAGCATTGCTGTACTTCAGTTTACTCCCTCCCGCTTCCTGCAAGTAGATGAAGAAGTGGTAGAGAGAAACCCTGCCTTGAAAAACACGAAACATAAACAAAAACAAACAAACAAACAAAAAGGTTTGGTTCTATATACTGTTCATCCCCAAAAGACATCTATGGACAGAAATGGACACACGGTGGGGCCTTTCTTCAGATAATGAAGTTTTTATACCAGGGTATTTGAGACAGAAAATGTTCACACATGCAGATGACATTTCACTGTGAAAAGGAGAAAAAGACCACTCAGGAAAACAAAAAAGAACAGAAGTTTCAGACAATTGAGATGGAAATTAGTGTGACTCCAACAAAAGAGATGAAACTAGTAAAGGCATTCAAATAAGAGAGATAAAGATAAGGAGACGCAGGGGTGAGTTTCTATACTGTGGTGACATAGCTCTACACAGACATATATGGACACATTGTCTCATTGCAAAAAGGGGTTTTGAAAAATGTCTTCTTGTATTTATTTATTTTGTTCTTAAGACAGGGTTTCTCTGTGCAGCCTTGGCTGTCCTGAACTCACTTTGTAAACCAGACTGGCCTCAAACTCACAGAGATCCGCCTACCTCTGCCTCCCCAGGGCTGGATCACAGGTGTGCACCAGCATGCCTGGCAAAAAAAAAAAAAAAAAAAAAGTCTTCTTATACCTAAGCTATAGGCATTATATGAAATGTCTTTAGACATTTACGAAATGTCTAAAGTTGGTAAGAACCCAAACATGCGGTTGTGCACAATTCAATAACAGTATTTCAAGTTAGCATCCTTTATTCAAAGTAACACACCTTGGCCCAGAGATGCTGTCCTTCTGATATTTTAATAAATTTCCGCAAGCATTTACAAATATAACTCGCTCTGCCATTGCTGTGTCACAAATGAGCGCTCACATCACACTGGCACGCAGTTACCAGCACTAATGTCTCATTCATTCATAAGTCTGCATATCTGCTGAGTGGCTCTGCTTGCAGAGCTGTGGGCTACAGGGATCCACCGCCCACATGACTGAATCTGTGAGTCCAGTCAAATGCTGATAGGTCATTGGTTGGGTGTAGATTCTCATTATGGCAAAAGTCAGATGTTCCTGAGGCTACAAGGAGCCTGTATGTGTGAAACCTGGAACACTTTTTCATCCCAAAGCAAGTCACATGACCAAGTACAACATCAGTGACAAACTTCCCCTAGAGTTATCAGTAGATAGACTGAATACTCACTGAACAATGACCTAATCCAGGGATTCCTAAATGATGATTGCCATTACAGACGACAAATAAGTGCTAAGAATGCTTCAGGCATTTTCCAAAGGGGCTTGCCGCTCATGATATGGACAGTCACCTTGCCATTGAGTATGGCTAGGAAAAGAGACCATCTTGCATACAACAGTTTTTATGGCTTTTAAAGTCACCTTTGGAGCCTGGAATGTGGTTCATTTGGTACGCTGCATGCCAACCACTCAGGCAATGCTGGGTTCACTCTCCCAGCACTTCATAAATACGAAATAGGGGCATGTACCTGTAATCTCATACTAGGGAGATACGGCAAGTTCAAATCCAGCCTGGGCTACGTAAAAAAAAAGTCATTTTTATGCTTCTTATGAAACCTAACTTTATACTTGCCTAACTGAAAGCACTCCATGTTTATTTGTGCCTTTATACTCTGATAGTGCCTAGACACAGAGGATTGTAAAAACCGTCACTCCGTGCCCCCCTCTCTTTTTGTTTATTACATGTGCGTGTATTTAAAGGGGAGGTAAAATCCCCAGGGGCGGGGCTGCAGAGACCATCAACGGTCAACAGCGGCACTACTCTCGCAGAGGTTTGCCTCTCAGCTCTGCCATCAGGCTCTCACAGCTCCAGGGTGGTCCTGGACCTCCAGCCTAGGTGCTGGGGTCAGGAACCTGCACTCAGGTACACACACCCACACACAGGCACGTGATTTAAAATAATAAAAAGAAATCTCTAAAGGCCCAGGAATTCCTTGATGCTCCCGGGCTGGGTTTGGTGGTCAGAGCCTAATGCTGAATGCGCAGCCCCATTCCTAGGAGTCCCTGGGGTCCCAGGACAGGCGGGAGGCCCTGGCTTCCAGACAGCTTGCCCTGATATTTCAGCCCGTAGCAGACCAGCCACCTCACCTCTGCAGGCCTCCATTACCATCCATGGATCCCCTCGAGGGTGTGCTGGATCGCAACTTTAATCCCAACACTCAGAATTTGGCAGGAGGATAACTATGAGTTAGAGGCCAGCCTAGTCTACAAAGCCGACCGAGGACAGCCATGGCTAAACAGTGAAACCCTGTCTAGAAAAACAAAACACAAACAAACAAACAAAGAACTGCTTTGGAAAGCCAGTGGCTGAAGCTCTACAAAGCATAGCAGCTGCTGCCCTGTGCCTGTGGGCCTGAGCTCCTACGCAGGGTCCTAGATTTGTCTCCCAGGAAGAAGGCTGCGTCTTTGGGGACTTGTGGTGACCACTGGCAATAATGTGAGTCTCTCATCTGGTATTTTCTAGATAGAGCTCAGAATGTTGCCTTCTCAAGTTGGGTGACTCTGATGTACCTACACACTCCAGCTTCCCATGACGTTTGTTTTTAGTTTGTTTGGCAGTGGAATCAATTTCCTAACAAAATGATCTTTGGAGCCACTATAATGTCCTAAGAACCTGAAGATAGAATCTGAACAAAGGCCGGAGCTGTAAGTGTTGCAATGCCTAGCAGGGGGGAAAATACAAAAATACAATCCGACCAAGCAATAAAGCCCAGCAGCCAAACTCTCTAAAACATTTCAACAGCAAAGGCTCTGCCCTGTCCGGAGCGCATGCGATCCCTCCTCAGGCTCCCTGCTCTGCCAAGGTCTTCAGAAGACCTGCCCCGCACTCTAGACAACACCTGTCGCCACCGTGCGATTTGTTCCGGAGCTGGGGCAGTGTTCCTGTTCTGTTCCGTGCTTGCTTGGTCCCGGGTGACTCCTGGGACCCTGACCTCTCACCTCCTAAGCACCTGGCGGCGGCCAGGCGGCGCCCTTTGGAGCGGAGGCGGGCCTGGGGGAGCCAGGCGGCCTGGGGCGGCTCTCTCAGCCTGGACGATGGAGCCGACTGTGTCGCCCTGCGAGGTGCTCATGAGCCAGGCCATCCAGCCTGCGCACGCCGACTCCCGCGGCGAGCTGAGCGCGGGGCAGCTGCTCAAGTGGATGGACACCACCGCCTGCCTGGCGGGTAGGCGCGCGGCCCACGGGAGGGCACCGTCGGGGCGGGGCGGGTGCTGCTGCTGGCCAGGGCCATAGTGGCGTCCAGGGACCCCGAAGCGCTGGAGTGTCTGGAGCTGGGGATGCTCTAGGCTGGCGTGGAAGCTAGAAATGGCTTGGGAGAAGAAGGGAAGGAAAGGGAAGGGAAGGGGCAGTGTTCCCAGAGCCCACGCAGTTAAGTGTTGCAATGGAGACAGGAGTGATGACTAAGACAGTTGCTGACAGCGACACAGACCTGTGGTACTTCGCAGGACTCCCTTCAATGCACAAAACAAAGTGAAGATCCCCTTCCCCAAAGACTTTGTTATATAGATCGCATATATCTTATACTTAACCATATTCAAAATTCTAAAGATTGAGTTCATTGGCCAAGTAGAAGTGAGGCTGGAAAAAGTGTTCACGCTGCAAGTATGAAGCCCTGGTTCACCTCCTAGTCTCATGCACGCACGCACACACACACACACACACTTGGATACATGCACAAATTTTCTTTACGAACAACTATTTACCGCCACAACAAGTGTGCTCTAACAGGGCTTGTCACAGTTCATGCTTTCACAGTGATTTAAACGCTTCCTTGGTGAAAGACTGCTCCTTTGCCACATTCCCTTCTCCGTTCAGTTTACTGCCATCAACTTTTAGGCAGTCAAGGAAAACTTGTTAATATTCTTGAGAGAGAACAAGTGTGCAAGAGTGGAAGGGCTGGGGGGGATAGTCCAGTTGTGCAGGACTTGCCCAGCTTACACGAGACCCTTGACCTCCATCCCCAACACTGGGAGTGAGGGCAAAAACATCTAGGAAAGACGGAGTAATGTCTACATGGCATCCCCAAAGTGACAATTCCCCAGTGTGACTGTCTTGCACACACAAGAATCAAGATTAAGGAGATGGTAAGCGCACATCCCCATCCCACGGAACTAAGGTCTTAGATCTCAGAAGCATGTGAGGCTACAGCCAGAGCCAGTCTGCAAATCAGGAAGAGAGCTTTCACCAGTCTAACAGGGTGGGCGTGGACCTTACAGCCTTCAGAGCTGTGAGAAACTAAATTTCTGTTGTCCAAGCCACCCCAGAAAAGGCAGCTTCTCAGCATTGCTATGATTTATGATCTGACTTGGATTGACTTACACGTAAGGATGAAAACCTTGCTTTTGAAAACAGCACATTATAATAGAAATGATTTTCTAACTGAAAGCCTGGGGTGAACAGTACGTGATGTCCTACACGCATGCTGACTTCTCTCATCATTGGATCAGTGCAGTTCTGGGGACAAGTAAGCCTTGCCCCGCCTCTGTTTTATGGTGTCCTAGTGCTATCTTGTTTCCCTGGGGTCTGTGCTCTATATACAGTGAACTTTACTTACACCTCAGCTTCAGTGTCCTTTCTCCATTTCCCCAGGGTTTGGAGTCTCTTAAATTCAGCCCCTTGTGCTGAATGTCCATTACCACTGCCTAGTCCCTGCTCCAGGGAAAGCTGTGTTCAGATGAAAAATTAGACAAGGCTTTGCATGCCTTGTGTTCCCATCACATTCCCTCCGCTGCGTACAGCAGAAGTAATGCTCAGAATATTATGCCCTCTGCTTTTCTTAATGGATTAATACAGTGCTAGAGCACTCCATGTTAGTCACCTGTAAAACTTAGCTACATTTTCAAAGGCAATCTTTTTGTTTCATTTGCTGATTTGTTTAGTTTCTATCTTAACAGTTTTAACAAGACTTTAATTGGGTTATGACAATGTAACAAAGCATCAGAAAAATGAGGCTTACCCACATGTAAACAAAAGAAACACGTATAGAAATGATAGGCATTGATGATAATAATGGTGTCTAGTTCCAAGGCAACTGAATGCAATTGGCATAACAGTTTCTAGTTTGATCTGAAACTCAGATCATAGGAAGACTGTAGACAACCATTTATACTATGCATTAGTAATTATGTTGCTCTTGTAACTTTAGAACTGATAATATTACAATTACAAATACTAAAGAATCCTTACGATAGAGTTGGCTTGTGAAATACAAATAATGGCCATGTTGGGCACTCTATGTAAATAAGAGACATTACATAAGCAGAGGACATTATTCAAGTAAGATGTGATTAAATCTGAAGAGTAGCCCAAAAGCAGATTTTTCTAGCATTGTTTCAACCAGCGTTCTGTTGACCAGTGCTCTGTATGGCTGTGTTTCTTAAGGTGAATGTGGACCACAGCCATTACCCCAAGACACTGCTATATCCCTCAAACACTGCTAGATCTAAATTATCTTCGCAGTATTTAAAGAAAAATTGAACAGCTCCAAGCGCATTACCATGTGGCTCCCATAGCTGCCAGTGGCCGTGTTCTTTCAGTCTTTCCAACCAGACGCTTGAAACCATCACTAGGTCATGCTCAACCCCTATGTCCATTTGTTTGTTTGTTCATTTGAACTCTCTCAAGACCACAACTTCTTCTCCAAACTGTTGGTGAGTCTTTCTGAATGTTCATTTTTGAAGAGTGCCACCTGACTCATTCCCCTGTGCCCTCAAAGATCCAGGCCCCATCCGTGACATTCCAGCCCCGTTGCTTATGTTCCGCACATTCAAGATATAACCCTTATATTTTGGGATTTTCTCACAATACCTTAGAGGAATCTCTTGAGGCTAGCCCCTGTGCTGAACCTACACACGACCATGTAGTCCCAGGCCCCACCATCCTGCCTTGTAGGCTGCAGAGTGACTCTCAAACTGTTCTCCCTTTGTTCTGGTCTCATCTCTATAGTGCATCTGAAGTGCACTTGGAAATTCCTAACTGCATCATGTTGGACACTTTTTCATCTTTACCCTTTGTTTCTGTACAAACAGACCCTGTGAGCTCCTTGGAAGTTCTAGCAGGGGAACATGGCTCCTCCTGTACCCTTGACTAGAAACCACCGGGGAAAGGTTGTCCCCTTCAACCCAGTGAGCAGCTTCAGGAGGGACACACGAGGAGTGGAGAGACAGAAAGGGACACCAGGCTAGCCAGCCAGATCAGTCAAATCAGCCCTGGTAGTCAGTGGGGTGACATGCCACAGCCAGACCTCCCTCACATCCCCTTTTTTTCTTTACTAAAGGCTGAAAGGGTTTTTCCTCTAGCCTGATCAAGTCTCTCCTATCAGGACACCTTCCGCCATCATAACATCTATTAAATTTGAACAAAACAACAAATAAAGGTAAATTAAGGCACCGGAGAAGTAAACAAAAGTGTCTGAAACACATGAAGTCATAATCAGGAGAGGAGGGTGGGAGTGGCCCAACTTCTGTTCTTCTTTGTCTGTTTTATGAGGGGTGTGTGTGTGTGTGTGTGTGTGTGTGTGTGTGTGTGTGTATGTGTGTGTGTTAGGTTGGAGTGTTTAATGATTTTAAGGATGAGAGAACACGCCACCAACTTTCCTTCTGCTAAATTTTTAGTTAGAAATCTACAGGTTTGCCAATTTGAATATCCAAAGGACAATATTTGAGGAAAACACATCTGAAGAGAGGTGTTTTCAGAAAAGACAAAGCCCGGGAGGAAAAGCGCTCTGCTTGTGATCCTTGAGCAGAGCCTGGCACACTTTAAATTCTGTGTACTTAGGACAGACTCCAAACCTAGGAGAGAAGAGAGAAAGTGAGGAGCCATGCAAAACAAATACTTCACAAAGAGCTCATCAGAACCCACTGTTTTAACAACAAATCAACAATGGCTCAGAGATAATAGAAAATCCTTACATACAATTAAGCAGGCAAACAAGATTCATTCTTCAAAATCAATGGAGACCAAGTTATAGATGACGTTGATGCTGGAATTAAAATTCAAGGACTGGTTGGCCTAACTGCATTGGGGTTTACAATTAACTGGTCACAGCAGAGATCAGAAGGCAACGAACAATATCCAATAGTAACAATTCTAAAAGGATACCAAGCGAGAGTTTCCAGGCCCCATTCGGAGCCTGCTCTTGGCCTTCCCTTTAGCTCCACCTCACCCCTCTTTTTCACTCTCACCTTCTAGCCATGGAAGCCTCCCTCAAGCTCACTGTAATCACTTCCCTGTCTGCTCAGCACCCTTCCTTTCTGCTCTCCTCCCACATCTGTTTCACTCCATCCTTTCCTTCAGATCTCGGCTCAAGAACCTTTACTTATTCCATAAGTCACAGGCTCCCCGTTTTCTTCGGAACGCCAAACTCGTTTGTCACTGTGCATCCATTCAATCAAGGTCTGGCCTTTCCTTTACACTTCATGGAAATGGGGATCATGTTTTGTGTTCCCAGCACCATGGAGATCTGCTGGCCCAGCATACGTGTTCAGTATGTATTAGTTGAAGATAAGAAGGAACACTAGTCAGCCATAGAATATAGGGCTTATAATCACTCAGCTAATCTGTTTCCAAATTTCCTTAGGAAGTCAGTAATATCTCTGAATATTTCTCCTGTCATTGAAAGTATGGAGGATAATGAACATGTAAAAACCAGAACAATCTGGTCTTTTTCAATTCATATCATCTTACTGGCACACAGTGTATAACCACATACAAAAGTGAGGAGCAGGTGTCGGCCTCTCTCATACTGTCATCTTTTCTTTTTTTATTGGTTCCCGCAAGTGTGTATTGGAAAGTATGGCTGTTGGGGTTCACATGCAGTGATGCTATCTCTGAGAGCTTTCTCAGCTTCATCTACCCAACTCTTTCCTACAATTCCTATTTCATGTGGTCAAAAACCATGATAGCAATCAGATATAGTGAGCCAGCTGAGCATGATGGCACAGGTCTGTAATCCCAGCACTCAGGGAGGCAGAGGCAGGCAGATTGCTGTGAGTTCAAGGCCAGCCTGGTCTAAAAGCAAGTCCAGAACAGCCAGGGCTAAACAGAAAAGCCCTGTCTCAAAAAGCAAAACAAAACAAAAAAAGCCAGTGAGCCAAGCAAGGTGATACACATCTGAAACATCAGTACCCAAGAGGCTAAGGCTAGCGGTGGGGGTGGGAGGTGGGGGATGGGTGGAGTTCAAGAGAAAGGCCAGTCTGGGTTACAAAGTGAGTTTCTGGCCAGCGTAGTCTTATAGAAAAACTCTGTCTGGAAAAAAAGAAAAAAAAAAAAGAAAAGAAAAAAAAGAAAGAAAGTCAATGGAAATCTATTTGGATTTTAACTGAATGCTTCTCAAAAACAAAGCTGGCAGAAACACACACTAAACTCATTTCCAAATAGCATTAATTCTGGTATTTTTATGTTAAGCAGAAGCAATAACCAAACCAATTCTGACAAACGGAGTGCAGATATAGACCAGTGTCCGTTTGTGTCCAGTGTCTCTGCAGGCTTGCTCCTCCTGTCAGAGATGCCCTCCCTCTAGAGCGTTGTTAGGTGGATTGGCACCATGCTCGATGAGGAGCACAGCCTGCCTGTCTCCCCTGGGCGCATTCCATCTCTGACTCCCAGGGACACTCCCCTCTGGCGTGGGAGTTGATCTCAGGGCTCCCAGACTGAACAATCATAGTGATTAGTGATTCAGTGGCTAGATACCTGAGGCCCTGGACACAGCTTTGATGTTTATTTAGAAAAGGATAGCACTTGATAATAATGTAAAAATATTTAGAGTCATCCAAAACTTGCAAAGTTGTTGCTTATAGTTGCCGGATTTCCTAAGTTAAAATTGAGAGAAAGTACAGTAATCTTCACACAATTTAAACAACTTCCAGAGCAGAGGCCTGCTTGGAAATACAGAACCCCCTGGACTAAGTGGGCAGCGAAGTAATGAGCGATGTGTTACTAAAACAAATCTACTTCAGTTTATTTCTTTGTCCTTTGGCTAAATGTTAATCACAGCTATTAACATGGCATACTCTCACCTGTTTTTTTTGTTTTTTGTTTTTTTCGAAGCTGAAAAGCATGCTGGGATTTCCTGCGTTACAGCCTCCATGGATGACATTCTGTTTGAAGACACAGCAAGGTAAACCGTGTTGCTCTTCCCATTCCCTGTGGATTTGCAGGTTCATTTGTAGGACATGTTTATTGCACCTTATTCAATTGGAGTCAATGATCATGTTTCTTAGAATACAAGAAGCACTGGACCCTCTTTAAATGTTTTTTTAAAAATCCTGGTGTCCTCTTGTAGTCACTAATCAAACTACAAACTCAGGTTTTGTCAAGTGTCTCTCAGCATAGGACATATTGCAGAGTCAGGCAAGGTTGCAGTCCATCATTCATCCTTACTGGCCTTTTTCCTACTTGAAAAATGATAATAGGTATCTCTGTGTTGGTGCGATGCAAACACTAACTCACATGCGTAAATAAAATAAATTATAAGGAGCATTTTGTATAACAGAGTGCTTGTCTTCTTAAATAAAGGAACAGTAAAAAGTTACATTGGAACCTGGTTTATCCTTTAATATGAAGCCTGTTAGTTAGCAAGTCAAACCTGTCTGCCTTTCTCAGCAGGAGACCTAGTAGCTGGAACAAAACCAAGGCCTGATTTTTTAATATGAAATGAACTAACAAGGGGAGAAGGAACTAGTTGCCCACTGCTGGCAAGCTGACAAAGTTAGTTCACTGTAGTCATCAATGCCATCAGAGATCTGAGAAGGATAAATCGTAACAGGAAGTATAATCCAAATGGCCTGTGTATCAGTTAAAATGACAGAGACTTGCCCATTCCCTAGGTGGTCACCCCACCAGGCTCCTCTGGTGTTGATGGCTTTACGTGGGCAGAAGTCTTAGGCAGCCTCAGTCTTAGGCCGCCAGGCACAGAGGACCTGCAAGCCTTTCCTGTGAAGGTAGAACTTGGGGGGCTGAGCTACTCTGTCTAGGCAAAGTAGGACAATCAACTCTCACTGTCTGCTTGTCTACAGTTTGGGCTGGGTCTGGCTGGCAAGGCATTGGGGCAGTTTCACCCAGGGGTTAGCATTACCACATGCAGGAGGAGTTGTTATTCCCCATCATCTTCTTTGGAGACCTTGGGGTCAGCACTAGGAGCTGGGATCTGTCCTAGTAAGCTTTTTTGACAAGTTCGAGGACAATTATCTATTAAGTATATCAGAATTAAGCACACTTGCTTGTTTTTAGTTACTTGCTTTAGCCTTAACCTTGAAAGTGTATACAGAAGGCTAAATAAAGCTTGTCCTTGGAAATGAATTACATTTGTACTTCACATGATTACAAGCATAGTTTTGAGCATATTAAAGAATTTGATCATTTATAAGATGACTGCACGTTAATTTGTATTTCCTAATTATCACTAATATTTTATAAGAAGTTAGTAGCTTTAATAGGATTAGGATTTTACAGTTTTATCCTTGTTAACTTTTAGTCTTAAAACTTTTAGTCTTAAATTATAATTTTTGAATTGAAGCTCTTGTAGTATCAAAATAAAAATTTAAATCATAAGTGTAGCAGAAAGAGAGACTGGGAATTTTATAAAACCGTAAATATAGCTAACAGAGAGAATGGAAACCTTATTTTATTTTTTGATTCTTTATAGTATACCATTACAGAATATTATAATTTTGTGTGTGATTTAGTTTATTCAAATAGTTAAAGCTTAACAAGTTAGCAAAGACAGAGAGGCTTAACAAATCTTTAAGTCAATTATTGTTAATCTGAGTAGGCCTTAGACATTTATAAGCCTTAGTTATCAAATATATTCCATTTACTAAACATATGTTGTTTTTATTTATAATCTTCAGGACAAAAGTCATCATATAAAAAAATCTATTTTAATCCATAATATATTGGAGACTTGCTGTTTTCTCCTTAGTCTAAAAAGGAGATAACCAAAAAAAAAAAAAAAGGAGATAACCAGAGACTATTTCAAGTTACTATGAGCATGCAATAGTAAATTAAGATTACCTACATATAGATTTTTAATTATTAACCTTTTTGTTACAAGTTTTAAACTCTTTGGGGAGGGGATGGAATTTTATAGGTTTCCCTGCCCCATCCCTTGCAATGGTCTTACAGATGCTGAGAGAAAGAAAGTTTACATTTTAGCAAGAGTTTTGAATATCCGTGACCTTGAATGAAGGAACAATTTGTGTAATCAAGAATCAAGCAAGGGAGGAGAAGTCCAAGAGCTAGACATGTGTAATTACACTTAGCCATATGAATTTTCATATAAATCCTTTTAAAAATCTAAAATAGCCTGACACCTAACAGTAACAAATAAATTTATCATTTACTGTAAGAAATATTTTCCTAAGGAGGTGTTGGATAATACCTGGAGCCTCTACCCAGTCTGTGTAACCTCTTTTCCATCGTTAGATAGGTGGGCCCATTCTTAGTTTTAGCTTTTAGCCTGTATATCCTAATTTCTCTAGAAAACCTTGAGACTTCACACAGTCAGGACCTAATGGCATAGAACCAGCTGGAAGGAGTGACTGGGTTCTCAGGTGAAGGCTCAATGACCTTGCTTATCTCCTATTTTTGAAGGAATATTAACATTTAACAAGTCTAGTTCTGATTATTTTAATCAAGCATAGCTAGAGTTATTATTAAGAAATTTTAGATAGAGAATTTATTTTATTTTATAACCAGTTTGTGTGTGTCTGCCGATGGAGGCAGGCAACCTGAAGAGCTTAATAAGTATTCTTTTTCTTATAATGTCATTAAATTGCAGAGTAATATGTGCATCTGTAACCTAGAAGCCATTAGTCAGAAAATCATAAAAACCAGACATTTACAGGGACTCAGAAAATGTTGGCATCAGGTTGTTTTGTTTTCTTTATGGGTTTTTTTTGTTTGTTTGTTTTACAGATTTTTAATTATATCCAGTAAACCTGAAAATCTTAAAGTACAGGAAGTTTATACTTTAGCTGTTTCGCTTTCTTTTTTTTGTCCTAGAGTCAGATGGCCTTTCCACCTAGGAAAGAGATTTTGGAGGAAATTTTTAAACAACTATGCTAGGGTCAGAAGAGGCAGGCCATATCCTAGCTTCAGAACCGGCATTTGAATAAAATAGAACAACATAAAACAGTATTTTAATATTAACCGCACCCAAAAGACACCTAATCCTGAAAAAACCAGATCCAGTGATCAGAGGGAGAGACCAGAGCAAGCTGGTGCAAGGAAGGCTTAGGGATAAGAACTGCTGGGTGCAGGCCAGCCGCAGCAGTGCAGTGATCAGCAGGCAGAAAACAGGACCTTATGGTGCCTACCAGGGCTGTGCGCCAGGGGCCCCTGCATCTCCCCAGCCCAGCCACGGGAGAGGGACCATAGCCAGAGCTCTGTGGTGAGATGGAGCCAGCTGGCAGAAAGAGCAAGCAGGAAAAAAAGTGGACATTCTTCAGAAGCAGAGCAAGGGAAAAGAATTGTAAGCGGGAGGGCATAGCAAAGGGCCTGATGTGCTTGTCCTGCAGGGCTTGCATAGCAGCTTCCAAGGATAGGGGCAGAGAGGGAGCAAGCGAGATGAAGCAAGCTCCTTGGGGGAGCTAGCACAGAGGCAGGCAGGGGCTCCCTGCCTCTCAGAAAATCCTGAAAATGTAGCATGCAGCTCATGGCAATTCGGCTGTGTTGTTCAATCCCCATCTCTTCAACAAAACTTAAAAGCACAAATCCAACAGACAACTGAGAACAACAGAAAAAGTACAACAGCACAATCAAGAAACAACAACAACAACATATAGTGGCCACCTTCACTCATACACCAAGACCAGAGGACAGTACGGCATCCCTCTACCCCAGAGACTGGATGTATAATCCCATGAGGCCCTTTGTCTCTTCAACTATCTGCAACTCCAACAGAACAGAATGACTCACTGAGAAGTCCAAGCTTCAGAAGCAAGTTGGCTGGCAATTTTTACTTTCAATTTACAAAATTGGGGTGGTTACAGTCCAGGGTCCCCCTGGGCCTATCAAGTCCACTTTGGGCTTCCTGCCTTGAGACCTCTCCCAGACACGTGGTCCTGAGTCTGGGGTCTCCCAGGAATCTCACGGGGGCCTCCAAATGTTATGGAGTTGGTGACTACTGGGACTAAACCATTGAGTCGATAAAATTATAATTAAAAAGGTTTATTGATTAGCTGCTAGCAAGACGAACTATCTCTGAACCAAATTTGAGACTGTTGTGAAGGAGGGGTATATGGAATGACTTTCAAAAGGAAAAAACATACCTTCACTATCTACCCAAGCAAGTAAAAACTGTTCTTTCTCACCAAGATAAGTGATTAAGGCAACTAAAAACAATCTTTGGGTATCTGCATTATCAAATTACAGAAGAAAAACTCAGTTAGCAATAGCATGACAAGTAGAGAGTTAAACTGTACGTTGTTGGAGGGGGTGTTCACAGAGTCAAGATTACTGGGAACTTATCTTCTGAGGACTGGAGTCCGAGGCAAACACTAGTGAGTACCAAGATGGATGCCTAGCATAAAATTAAGCTTCTTTAGCCATAAAAATATGCTTTAGCAGCCCTTATGGAAAAAGGATTCAAGTTAGACAATAAAGTTAGAAAGAACAGGGTGGTGCATCAGAACACATTGCTGACCTGTCGGAACAATCAGCTCACACACACTGTTATCAGGACCCTTTGCGGCCGTTCCCATATCTATTGTTCTGAAATTAATTCTAGTCATGATTTGTAAGTAATTCACTAAATACTCAAAAATACTAAGGTTCTTTTTAAAAAACACAACATAGCCACAGTCGTTTTATTTGAAATTACTCCAAAGAAGTCGCTTCCAGGTAGTTAAACTATCATGTTCAATTGCTTTCTATGTTTTAAGATTGCATTTTATTTCTGTTGTATCTGGTTTATCATTTAAAACATTTATAAGCAAGTGTGGAAAGTGCATTTCACTCTGGGAGATTTAGTTTTTCTCTTACTGCATCCAAGGCTTCCTCCCCTGTCTTAAGTATCTACCTTTTTAATCTGATAAATATCCTTATACATTAAGCTATAAGTGAGCATTTAGTCATAATCTTTAAAAAATAAGTTCCAATATATTATGACACTTTCTCCACCTTTTCCATATGAGAGTTAACCCATAAGCCCACTCTAGAGCAGTGCAGATGGCTGTCCAACACTTAGCAGGTGCTTTGCTCTTCATGGTATACATCACTATGGTCCAGATAATACTTCAATATATGGATTTATGTGTAAATGTTTATGCTTTTGCTAGTGTGTTCTGGGAATAGATTCCTAAAAACAGAACTGCTTAGTCAAAATGCACATGCATAGGCTATTTTCCCTATGAAGGCTTTTGCGTTACTTTTCTCACCTTCTAAGTTAGTTAAATTAATCTAAACATTAAGAAAAGTGGACTAGGGGAGGGGCATGGGGGAGAAGAGGCACAGAAGGTGGAATTGGGAAGAGACAGGGGAGGGGCCACAGCCAGGATACAAAATGAATAAACTGTAATAAATAATGATAATAATTAATAAAAATGCAAAAAAGAAAAGTGTGCTGAAATACTGATTTGCTCAGATTTCCAACACAATAATTACTTGTGTTAAGATATCTATCTACCTATGTACATATATGAATTCCTTCCTTCTAGTTTTTCTGCCTGGATTGTTGCAGATTATATGAGATATAGCACATAGGGCCTCAAGAGTACATAAAGGCATTGAATAGATATGGTCTCTCTTCTAGCAACACCAGTTGATTTACCTTGTAAACTGTCCTTTATATATCTAAACAAGTCTCTCTGCTGTGGTTAAAGTAGAATTAATTGCTGTTCTTTCTAGGAGCCAATGTAGGACCATGTTTCCAGGGCTTTGAGCTCAGCTAAGAGCAGGCTTTAAACTCTGGCCCTGCCAGTTGCTGGCCATATCACTGTTTAAGCTGTTCCTGCTGAGAGCAAAATGGGAATCATGTTAAGCACTCAGGGTTATTGCTCAGTGAGTGGCATGCTGTTCGTTAAGATTCGAAGCATTTGGCATGCTGCCTGATTTATGCACAGCACTCATAAAGCATTCATTGGTCACTGGTGTGGCCACACTGAAGAACAGGACTTTACTTAGTGACTCAGAGGCCCTGACTCATTCACTACACCTTAGTTCAACCCTTAGTTCAGCACCACCATTAGTCACAGCTCAGTGAGCAGCATGAATTAGAAGGACCGCTGATTTTTTTTTCTTTTAGGAAAGTGAAATATGCTTATAAACCAGAATTGAAAGAAAAGATTTTTAGATGGAGAAAGAAACCTTTTTAAATATTTTCATTGCCTGAAAAAAAAATCAGGAAAGCAGAGAGGTTGAAGATTGAGAGGGGAAAGAGCTGACAGCTGGAAGGAGACAAGGTGATGGGTTAGGCAGAACACACAAATTCAAGAATGCAGAGGGAGCTGTGACGGAGTGGCTCAGATGGAGTCAGATGGGACGGGGTGGTCAAGGGGCTTACACTGGGCAGCTCTTAACTTCCACTCAGTGACCAAAAGACTGGACCGTAAAGTCCCAGAGCAGTGGGGAGTGGGCAGGCTGAGTAGCAGCCCTGAGGGCCCACGTCTACCTAGAAAGATGACCGATGGCCTGGGTTGTTTCTGTTTGTTTGTTTGTTACCTGATGTTTTAAAGTAAATATCAGTGGAACAGGCCTGCCTCTGTGTTTGTTGGGATTCCCTACAGGAACAGGCTCTCCACGTAAGAAGTATCTATTGCAGGTAAGGTCACCGTGTACACTGTCCTCGCAAGAGCTCTTTTCTGACTAAATAGAGGGCGTCTGTTAACCGTGTAATCGCGATTTGAAAGGTTAACAGCTGTCCTGGAGGCCCACCTTTGCAGTTAGCTTTACCCTGAGCTTTTGATGCATGGGTGTTATCAGCAGGTCAGGGCGGAATTGCTGTATGCCACATGCGTCTACTAAATCTCTAACTCTAAAATAAAATGTGCCAGGATTGCTGAGACCTTCCTTTCTTCTCAAAAACAGGATTGGACAAATTATCACCATCAGAGCAAAAGTGACCAGAGCGTTCAGCACAAGCATGGAGGTGGGTGACGCCCTATCTGCAGGTCTGCGTGTCAGGGCACGTGTCTTCATTGCTTCCAGAGCACAGAGGAGGACGCTTAGAACAATGCTCACAGCTGGCACGGATCCTGACCTTCAGAAGGCCCTTAAATCTGCACAATTGAATACTAAGGAGCTAATGTTTCCCAATTCAGTCCTGACACTCAAGTTCAGTGTGATGCCATGTACTATAGAAGGGTGCATCCAAAGTTAACATGCCAGAGGAAAGGGCATTCTTTTTGTGTTTGGCAAACTATGGAGTCTAGTTCTTACTTCTTCTTACAATATAATTACCCAAACACTGTGTCTCCATCCCCTGACGCCCGCTTGCAATGAAAACTAGTCAATAAAAGGCCACAGATGCCTTTTGTAAATTGGCATCTTCTGTGGGCTCTACAGATGCCTTGTGTTTAGTGAGGTCTGCCTGGGGGGAACTCAGAAGATTCCTAACAGTGTGGGAGAGCTAAACATTTCACCTCACAGCCCTCTAGTGTGAGGCACTTTCCTCAGAAGTTATTCTGGTCTGGCTTTGTGAGCTCACGCTGGGCATGCTCAGACTGGTATCAACCCAAAGACCCAAGGAGACCACATGCGTATTTCCAGAATTCTCTCTTTATGTAGATATCTTGTTTCTGCTACTCTGCCCAACAAATTTCGGATCCCTTGATCTGTTTATTTCTGCTTCTTCAACTCAGCTGAGTTGGGTTTCCTTTCCCTTACTGTTATCTTAAAGATGAAAGGAAATACTATGTTCTTTTCATTTGTCTTCTGTTCTGGGACATCATAGCTCTGATCACCGGTTTCTCATATGCGGAAATAGTTACTTCCTGAACCTATCTAGTTTTCTACTTTTTTTTTCCGGATTGTAACTCCAGTCTTACCTACCCTTCCCTAACCATGCTGTGTCTCTGAGACACTTGCTCATCACACATACCTCAGCCAGCTGTCCTCGTAGCTGGTAGTACCTGAACTTTACCACTCCAGAGTTGTAGCTATGTTTTTCTTGCTTGAGGTATTATTTTATTCTTCTTTGTCTATTTCTCTAACATGAAAAATCCATGTGGGTAACGATTATTTTTAGAGGTGAGGGATAATTGATTTATATTTGATTCGGTATTATCCAGTTATTTTAAGATTTACCACGCAAATACAAATTTCGGTTTTAAGTGACTTAAAGCGAGTCATGGATTATTGATTGTTTTTGCACATGGTGTTCCTGGTGAGGATGTAGAAACACGTGCACTTTATCACTCGTTACTCAGTGCTGAACTGAGATGCCCCA
Source organism: Pachyuromys duprasi (assembly GCA_028658305.1). Taxonomy (NCBI): domain Eukaryota; kingdom Metazoa; phylum Chordata; class Mammalia; order Rodentia; family Muridae; genus Pachyuromys; species Pachyuromys duprasi. Next base: position 35,993,616 of record CM053764.1, read on the forward strand.
GCTTGTCCATTATTCACAGCAGATAGCATTACTTATTTGGCTGAGATATGAGGACAGTGTTTATTAGGCCAAATCTAAATCTTGATTCCTGTGGCATGCGAGTCTGTGTAGGGAGCTTCAGGGCTCTTCACACAGAGGGAGAGCCAAACACTGCAGCATCCTCACAAAATGCCCCAGGAACTGCTGACTGCCCAGGAAGAAGACAAACTGAGGAAACCAAGCTGCAGCTAGCAGCAATTCTATATATATCACGGGGTATAAAACCCAATGACTGAAGCTTAAAAACAGGGACAGTTCCACTCTCTGCTAAGCTGTCTTGAGAGGGAATTCACTAGTAATATAATTTTTAAAATGCTTATTGCATCAAGACAAAGTTGTAAGAATTAGAATGCAAAACTTCAAATGTACTATGATAAATTTATGATGTGTATAAACATTGATGTACATCTCATATACATTTAAAAAACACACGTACAATACTACCTGTAAGTATATGAGTAATATGTTGTGTATATGTAATATAACATATGTGTAACTGGAAGAAAAGAAAACTAACAGTTACTAAGCTTTTCCTCTATGCAGTGGGTTTGATGTAACTCTAGAAGGCTAGACCTCACATATTTATTCTTGGTAAGTGTGTGTATTCCTATAGTCAGGAATGCCTTAGAGTGTATTTGTCATAGTGTTTAGATCATCGCTGAGATAGTAGTATCACTTAAAGATACATTAAAATGCTGATGTCATTTAAAAACCAAACGGCAAGGTTAGAGAAGAATGTAACTGAATTTTGCGTGTTGCAGTTGAATCTGTTATCTGGGTGACGGCTTGTTTTTCTTTCCTTCAGATCAGTATCAAGGTCATAGTCCAGGACAAGTTCTCCGGTGCCGAGAAGCTTCTCTGTGTGGCTTTCTCCACGTTTGTAGCTAAACCAGTTGGGAAAGAAAAGGTACATTTTCCACGTGCACAGACACCCTTCCTGTAAGGCAAGGACACTGGAATAACTGCTTCAGAATTTTTTTTCTTGCTGTAACACTCACTTCCCTGTCTCAAGATTTTTTGTTCATTTGTTTACTGGAATTATTCTGTGGCAACATCATAGAACTGAATAGAAAGGAAAATCTTTTGAAAGGAATACCTTAAAGAGAAAAAAAAGTGCCAAATTTATGAAAGAGGAAAAACAGGATTTTAAGTTATCTGTGAGTAATATCTACTTCTCAAAAATATTACTTACGGGGTTCTTTTTTTTTTTTTTTTTAAGCAGGAAAAATCTGGCAAGGAATTGAAAGTCATGGTCCAACCATTTTTTTAAAGACCTTCAGGAAAGTATCAAAGTTGCTAATTAGTGAGGTTTAAAAATAAACTTTAGGGCATCTGGGCTGAAAACACCCAGGAAATACTGAAAGAAATGCTGTGTCCTCTTACAATGCCCCGCTCCCAGCCAACCAGACGCCAGATCTTCCACGGTGCAGGATGCTGCGATTTCTTTTTGTTGCTTCTATTTAGAGAGAGGGGGTATCTAGGGGTGATCAACACATTTGAAAAGTGTAATAATTCAAATTATAATGTAAGTTTTCCATTCAAAGAATCATCAAAGAATAGGCAAAGTGGCTTCTCCTAAGCACTTGCCGTGGCCAGGTCTGCTGTTCACGGCTCCCTCATGCCTGAGGGCTTTCTTAGAGTGCCTCCTACAGCAACACAGATGGGACAAAGCTAAGCTTCCACTGCAGCCAGCAAAGGCAGCCACTTACCATGCTCTGCAGCGCTGGCTTCCACCCAGGCTGACAACACAGCTTAGCTAGACTACCACCATGCTTGGTGGCAGGTGAGCCCACAGCTTAGCTAGACTACCACCATGCTTGGTGGCAGGTGAGCCCACAGACTGGTGTCACCTGGAGTACTTTCCCTACCACTTATTATTCATTGTGCTGCAGGCAAATTCTCATTGCCTAGGTGTGCTGCTCTCCAAATTGAAGTGCGTATCTGCTAATTATATTATCTAAAACAATGAAAATCCAGCTTTCTGTTCATAGATTGGTCCCAGGAAGTCTCTGACCAGGCATCACAGAGATCCTACGGCCATGAAAATCTAAGCAGTAAGAGAGGTCTTGCCAATCTTTAGTTTCTTCTTGAATTTCTCAAAAATTTTAAACTCTTCAGAATGGGAGTGTTATGGGGCTGGATATAGAGTCCTCAGCCTTGACAGCGAATGACATGACAGAAAGTACATCACCAGCCATTGCTTTATCTAGAAAAAGAGGCCATCTTGTCTTTTCCCCTCTAGCCTCAGGCTTCTCATTCTGGAATAAGAACAAGTAGAATTAGCACATGATGGAACATGCCAGACCCGACTCTACAGAGACAAGAGCTGGCTTCCAAGAACCACTGTGGCAAGCCAGATACCTTATAGTGTTACTGTAAACTTCAGTACTACTTCAGTGTACTACTTCAGTCAACATAAACTGTAAAGCACCTTTCCCAGATCAGCTAATGTTCCAGTTGGTACTTTTTCACATCACGTGGAGAGGCGTGAAAGGCTGTGATTCAGTTAGAACCACAAGAAATACCAGGATCTCTGTCCAAAGGGAGTTCATCTCAGGAGAAACTGGCAATGATTAACTAGCTTTAGCTCAACAGTTGAACAGGGCAAAGAATTATAAGGGCTCACAAACCTGGACTGTATGGAAGGAAGTGAGAGAGAAGGCCTAGCCACCTTCAGAGGGCTTCACGAACTTCCAGGCAGAGCTGGCTCCCACGCTCATTTTCAAGCACACATGTACTTTGTGGGCTTGGAATCATCATGATGGATGCAAGGGTCTTCTTTGCAGGGGAGCCAAGGTTCACATTTTCCAGGCTACCTAATATATATTCTGCTGATCGTGCAATCAAAATGTCACTGTCCATCCACCCATTCCTGACAAATGAGAGAGGCAGCTCAAGGAGCTTTGGACTTTAAGCGTCACTAGATTTTTTTTACCCTTATCTGGGTAAAGGGTCAAGTTCAGACAGGAAGTATCCCAGAGCTGCCAAGAACTTTCCACACACAGATTCAGCACAAGGGCATCTGAGGGGATGCTGGAGCAGGACACTGCTGCATGCGGGGTTTCTGGCAGACAGCTGAAGTGCTACACTGGCATATTGCTTCTTTGTTTGCCTACTAGACACTGTTTTGATGAAGCCTCCAAATTAGGATTATCTCTTAGTCCATGACAGTTTTCTCTAAAATCCCTTTATTACCTCTCATTGATGTCTCAATTTTGCAAAAGACAGAAAAGTTATCAATAAAAATTTAGTGGAATTACAGTCCCACACCTCATTCACTGGTTTCATATTTTATAGAATTTTGTATTCTGTAATTCCACTGAAAAAATAAAAACAAGGATGGCTTTCATATGAGAAATAACAAAGCCTATTTTGATCTTGTAAATGGAAACACCAATAGAGACTCCATTTATTTGAGTTTAAAAAACACATAATACATTATCTCGCATCACTACATAATTTTTTATATGGTGATCAGAGGTCAGGTTGCCAGCTTTGTATGCCACATACATTTCCCACTAAGCTGTCTCACTGGTCCTCTAATAACAGTGGTTGAAACATTCCATCCATAAAATAGCGTCTTCTTTTCAAATTGCAAACATTGTCATCTAAGAGTGAGAAAACGGGATGATTTGAATAATAAATCGTACTGTCAAAGAAAATTTAAAAAAACACATATGGTATGTCATCTGCCTTTAGAAAATTGACATTGGGCATCTGTACTTTAAGGAGGCCATGACTGACAGATCCAAAGATAAACTCTCTTCCTCCAGGTTCTCTTAAGACCCGTCATGCTTCAGACGGAGCAAGAGCACATGGAGCACAACTTGGCTTCAGAGAGAAGGAAAGTCCGTTTACAGCACGAGAACACCTTCAACAACATCATGAAGGAGAGCAGCAGGTTCGATGGTAAGCCTACACACCGGGGCTTCCTATGGCTGTGGCACAGGACGGGAGTTTTCTTAGAGTACACATTTTCACACACAGCTTGGATGATGCTAGATTTGTTTTACAGAGCCCCGAAGTAGAGAAGAAAAGGAATGGTATTCAGAGTACACATGGTGGCCCCGGCTTCTAGGCTGGAACTTCTCTGGAGGAGAAAGTAGGAAATGAGAGATGAGATCTTGGTGGTTATTAGGGAACAAGTCCTTGCTAGCATGGCAGAATGAAGGGGTAGTGACAGTTCACAGGTCACTGAGCACTTTCTCATTCAGAACTTCTTATTAGCCATATGAATTCTCAACAGAAAAAAAATTTTAGCTGGAAAAACCAGAGGAAGACCCTAGGATAAGAATGGAAGAGAAAAAGCTTATTAATATTTTCTTGTGCTTTCTACACTGACACATGAGATACACTTTCTTAGTTTTCTCTCAGTGGTTTCCTGGGCTCGTCAGTGTCGTAGTCTCCTTCCAACTCTGCTGTCTTTTTCTTTTCTTTGACACCATCTCTAAAATCCTCAGAGCGAACATGGTGGGAGAAAGGAGAGGGAGAGAGCCAGCCCAAGGGTCTAGAGAGGCTCACAGAGAAGTTTCAGTTCCACTGACTCTGAAGGAAAGGGAAAAAGGGATGAACGGGAGAAAGGCCAGGATAGAATGGGGAGAAGGAGGAAGACAAAGTACACGCAAAGGCCAGAGGCAAGAAGAGACGGTAGTCAGAGGTATGGAGGCTTCGTGCCTCCCGGTCAGCACGGGACCGAAGACTCACAGGGTCTTTGGTGACTTCAGAAATTCTAAAGTCTGTGTGTATTTATCCAGAATCTTGCAAGAATTTTCTTCACCATGTCTATTCGTCCCTCTCACACCAATGTCTCAAGGATAATATTCCAACCTTTTAACTGGAGAACTCTAGAGCAAGAGCTCTCATAATGGAGAAGGCAGTGGAGCATGGGGCTGGTCAGGTGATCTGGTGCTTGCTGGAGGGACCGAATGTGTGATTGAGGATGAGGTCACATGCTGTCTTGTGGATGTCTGGCCCTTCACTCTCAGCATCAAGAAATAAAGGACCCATTAACTGCTTACCTCCATCTAGGACAGATGTATCACATAAGCAAAAAAAAAAGACGAACAATGCAAGGTCTTGAAAAACTCACACCCTAGTGCCGGTCACATGGCTGGCTTCAAAATAATGTCGACAGTGATCGAAGAAATGCAAGAACCTGATTTTGCGGTCGATGGGAAGACTCCTGAGGGAAAGAGACTGCAGGAGCTGCTGCAAGAAGAAGATGAGTTAGACAAAATCCCATTGTCACTTAGTTTAACTTTCTTAGTGTACCGGGCAGAGCAGAGTCACATGTTCAATTCAGAATTACAGGTTTTTGAAAAGCTTTTCTCACTGACCTACTTAATCTACACTAACATATATTATCCTACATTCTTTGCAGTGAAACAACTTTAACCTAACTCTATTGTAACAATTTGATCTTCATTTTGTAAATATTAGTAACTTCCATGTCACTGATGACACCACAGGATTCAGAGGCAGCTTTTCTTAAAGAAAGAACAATGGACTCTGCAGTTTCAGGATGGGACAGGGCATGTGGTCTGTCTACTCTCTGTCGTAAGTCTCAGAAAGGCTATTCTTTTTTTTCATTTTTATTTTATATTAATCACAGGTTATGTACTTTGTATACCAGCCGTAGCCCCCTCCCCAATTCCCTCCCTTCCTTCCCTCATCTCCTCCCTGCACCTTTCCAAGTCCGCTGATAGGGGAGCTTATCAGGTCTCTTCGGGAATGGCTACAATGTCCTCTTCTGTGGCCTAGCAAGGCTGCTCCTTCTTCGGGAGGTGGGGAGGTCAAAGAGCCAGCCATTGAGTTCATGTCCAAAATAGTCCCTGTTCCCCTTACTAGTATACCCACTTGGGTATTGAGCTACCATTTGCTACACACAAGCAGGGGTTCTAGGTTATAACCATACAACCATACATGGTCCTTGGTTGGAGAGACAGTCTCATAAAAGACCCCTGTGCCTTGGTATATTTGGTTCTTGCGGAGCTCCTGACCTCTCCAGGTGATACTAACTCCCCCTTCTTTCATATGATTCCCTGCACTCTGAGAAAGGCTATTCTTAATTAGGGAACATATTCTGAAGGAAGGTAGAGAGCTCATGCTTGTTGAGCTAAGGGATCTATAATCCTACAATCTCAGACAGAGTAAGCTGTCTCCTTTGAGGTGGACAATGGAAATGAGCACCATCTGAATAATGGGAAAGTTGATTCCAGCCTTTATGTTTTCATAAGAAAAGTGGAAAATTAGCTTTTGTAAAAGGACCATTGGAATACGTTACTGTCCCACTGAGTCACTGTAGGGTAGGGTGGGGTGGGGATTAAAGTTTGAGCTATTCTAATTGCAGCCTGTCAGTACAAAATCAGGTCTTCCAGGCATTGCCCTGGTTGATCCTTTCTGGATGTGCAGAATGAAAACAAGAGCTAGAATAAAATGACCTGAATCCAGGTTAAAGTTCCCTATCTAAAAAAAGTACAGAACAAATGTGAAATTGACCAAGTACGATGATGAAACAACATATTAAAAACATGGACAACCATTGAACCCGATCGCTTGGATTGCAGAATGCAGTCTGTTTACTTGACGTGGGTCTCATCAGGTCTATGAACCTGAATTGTCCTTTGGACCTAGCATACTCTATTTTTTCCATCTGTTGGCAGTTATCTACAAGACACACTTTCAGATAAAAGACAATATTCCCTGCGTGTTTCTGCATACATGGTGTAGCTGAACCTGTATGTGTTCAACCTGCTGGAGGAGCCAGTCCCCAGCTGGCCTTGTGTGTGCTGTGAACAGCTTCATAGGAAGCGACTGACTTTTTGATAATTACCCCTCAGAAAAGAAGAAACTGCCCAATTCCATTTCTTTTACAATATTCCTCAGAGTCTAAGACCCTCTATTAATTTTTTGTTTTGTAATTATTTTATAATCACTTAAACATGGATAGTACCTATGAGGGTAAGGATTTCACAAAGCATGAGACATACAGTGCGAATTCCTCCTGCCTGTGCTACGACAGTTAAATAGTCACTGAGGTTTTTATCCCTTCATTATAGACATTTTTAAACAGACAAAGTTAACGTTTTCTTCTGAATAAAAAGATGCCATTTCGTCAAGCAATATTAAATGGAAAATATCTCAAGCAGCACTAACCCACCATATTTTTAGAATCTCGTCTAATAAAATCAATTTTGCGATCAGAGAGCAGAGACTGGTGAATCTGCACCTGAATCCCAGATACTCTGGCGGCTGATGCAAAACGTTTGCTTGAACTCAGGAGTTCTGAGCCAGCCTGTGCAGCACAACAAGATCCAGTTCAGAAAAATCCGTAGAAAAGTGAGAATAAACAGAAGTTAGAAGAGGTTGGGATGTTACATGTCTTTAAAAATCACCCAGAAAGCAATCCAGTTTTGTTTATAGCAATGTGTTAGACCTGGGGAAAGCGTGTCGTTTGTGTGCAAGTCTGTCTCAGCATTCAGATAAGAAGGGAAAGCAGTCTGTGAGCAGTGGCCTGAGGGCACCAAAGAAGCAGAGACAGGATGTTCTTCCATCGCATTGGCTCTGGGACCGGAAGGTACCGAAACCAGAGACTGTCGGAAGAGCCGGCCACTTGTCTTAGGAGGGTGGGTGAACCAGGAACTCATGGGAAGCTGCAATCACCCAAGGACTCTCCATGAGTCCATTGCACAAAGCCCTCCAAACCTCACCTTCTACCCAACCCCTTTGCGCCTGTTCAGAAAGCCCTGATAAATGGCTCTCGGTCTAAGAATTAGCCCTGGATGGCATAAGGGAATCATTTCCTTTGCTGATCCAATCCCCAGTTTCTCTTCATGCAGGCTTGGTGTTGGCAAGCCAGGAGCTGCCTGGGGAGAAGCAGATCATGTGAATGTTACTGTGGACCGTATTCTAGCCCCGCTGCAATCACTGACAGCATATACAAAACCCACTGTGGAGAAGAGGCTTTATTCTAGCTTCAGGAATTTCCACAGATAATTTCCAGGCAATAGGCCTTCTGATAAAAATATAACGAGACTGAAATCAATAAGACCCAAAGATCTAGAAGTGACACCAGATCCACAAAGTCTGAAAGGGGTCCATTAAGACCATTTCATATAAGACAGCGATGATGATGTCACAAGGCCACTGTAACATAATGAGTAAGACGGGCTTGGAATGCAGCCTGGTGCTTGAGAGCTTGCCTGTCAGGTGTGAGGTCTTGGAGTCAATGTATAGCTCCACTACTTGATTAGATGAGAAAGGAAAGAAAATCAAATATGCGATTCAAGAACAAAGACCTGATCTAGAAAGGCTGAAGAAGAAACAAGGAGACCATGTACCCAAATACATAAGTGACTGGTCATGGTGGCTCATGCCTGTAACCCGAGCATTTGGAAGGCTGCAGCAGGAGAATCACTGCAAGCTCAAGGCTCTGAAATAAGCAAGACATAGAACAGGTTAAGGCTATGTAAGAAGTTTAAGAGCAGCGCAAGCTACAGAGCTAAGACTCTATCTCAAAATACAGAAACACCACCTACACATATGATTTATATATATATATATATGTATATATATATATGACATATAAATGGCATGTGTGTGTGAGTGTGTGAGTGTGAGTGTGTGTGAGGGAGAAAGAGAGTGACAGAGAGTAGTTAGAATGTAACATTCCTCAATTGAAGTTCCAGGGGAGGGATAGAAGAAAATAGTACTGACATTTAATTAAGAAATTGCAACAATATTTAACATACATATGAAAAATGTTGGACCTCTTTAGTACTCAATGAAATGCAAATTGTAACTGACGTGAGGTACTATTTCACACCTACTAAACTGGAGAACGTGATAATCCTGTTTGAGCAAGGAGGAATGAGACCTGTCACAAGCAGAAGACAGTCTCTTGTATGAGGCAGTATGACCGTGGCATTTCCTTGAAGTATTCTACTAAGAGTAGAGACCATGATGTGGAAAGACTCCACAGAGTCAAGTGTCCTTATCCATGCAGCAAAGATTTGTTAGTGCTAGCATTACAAAAAATTAGCCTGGCTAATCATATGTGTGCGTGCGCAAGCACACACATATAAACATATCCTTTTATCTGTATGTAAATATGTGTGTGCAGGTGTGCATTTAAATGTGTGCACATGCATGTGGAGGCCAGTCAATAGTAATATTTTCTCAATCACTTGCCATCATAGTTATTTTGAGACAGGGTCTCTTATTGAACCAGAAGCTCTCCAGTTTGAAGTTCAGCTAGACTAGTTGGATGGCACACCCCAGGGACTTTCTTGTCTCCTCCTTCCTAATCCGGGGGTTGTAAGATCACAACACAGCACCTGGCTTTCACACATGGGTTCTAGGGGATCAACCCAGGCCCTCAAGTTTGTAAAAGAAGCACTTTATTAAACAAGCTGTCCCCCAGCCTTGGTTACCCCATGTTTTCCTAGAAAGAAGGTGTCTCTGTGAAAGAGATCACTGATATGATCCAAGACAGAATAAAGTGATGTGGGAGGGGCATGGTAAGAGGTGGGGGTGGGGTGCAACAGACAGAAGGGCCTTTCGAAAATGTCCTGACCTTGAAGAGAATTTCCTTCTTTGCAGTAACTGATAAAAGATCAATGTGAATAGCAAAGAGAGGAGGAGGCCTGGCGGGCAGGTTGACGGTCACATAGGCTGGACCAGGATGGAGGGAGGGCTTGTGGGTCCCAGGAAGCGTCTGAGAACACTGGGAGCTGATGCCTCATTTTTAGCAATGATCAACAGAAGGAAGGGGAAAGAAAAGAAATAGATCATGAATTAGCTACAACTCTACAAATCTGCTTGCGAAGTGAAGTTAAAGGTACCTAGGGCCATACTCTGGTCAACCAGAAGCAACTGCTCCAGGAACGCCGCTTCCTGCTGACAGCAGCTGGCTTTCTATGAGCACACTGCCTGCTGAGCCCTGCTAACCCAGCGCGGTCCCCCGGGCCGATCAATCTTTCTTCTCCCCACAGCAGCATGTATAGAAATGGTGTGCGTGTGATGCTGTGTGATGACAGCAGCATGACCAAATGAATTTTACTGTTTAGCACCCAGAGAAAATGGTTCCTCCATGGTTGAGAGGGGGGGAAAAACCTGTCTGTAAATGAAACATCTTGCTGTGTGTGTCTTTTCTGCCATGATGTACCTAGGAGAACACACCCATTCTGCAGTTTATAAGGTTCCACACGCCATTGGTGGCCCTTCTGACTTCAGGCTTCTTTGTTTTAGAAGTCTTATTGAGGTTTAATTGACATGCTATAGATGGTCCATATTTAAAGCACACAACTTAAGTTTGGGCATATCATTACCACCTAAATGGCTACCGTCTGTGCCCTGCCCAGTTTTAACCAAAATTCTGATGTCTGTGCTAGACAGGTGGGGAACCTGTCTCTTAAAGGCTCCCCCTGACCTTTTAGCTCAATCCAGAACACCGGAAGTAGCTCCTTTCCAGTTGAAGGCCACCATGCAGAACCCACTCAAATCCTTGGTGAAGGGTTGTGAGGACAATGTCTGAAAATGTGAGAGCTGTGTTTGCTGCAGGGAGGGGAAAGTCCAGCAAAGATCCCGGGGCTGACCCCATGGCCCCTGCTGTCACCTCACAGATCCCATTTGTAATGAAGAAGAAGGAACTGCCACTACCACGGGCACCTCTGTTCAGAGCATTGAACTTGTCCTCCCACCCCATGCGAACCATCACGGAAACACATTTGGCGGGCAGATTATGGCGTGGATGGAGACGGTCGCAACCATCTCTGCAAGGTTCTCAGTGCTATTGAGGGGAGGGGGGGCTGGGAGGGGGGGCATAGGAGAAGTGGTTTGAAGTGGTTTTCCTTTTTGAAATTACACAAAGCCTGAGAAATGTATACTTTGTACAACAGCCTTTCTCACCTTGTGCACCAATCCAGGTAATTTTTTTTTTCTCTGAAGGAAAATATTGGCTTTTGAACTGTGGATGGGTTCAGTGAGTGGGGAAGCTGAGGAACAAGTGTGGTCAGCATTGGCTGGAGTTGTCATGGCCTGTGCCCTACCCCACTCCACACAGCACCTTTGTCAGAAGCTGTCAGGATGAATATGACACTCCAGCGACAAAAAGAACTAGCTTGCTTTTGGAGGGACTTCCATAGAGGGCATACCAATGCCAAGGAACTACCACCTTCATGAAATACCTAGTTTGTTGTCCCAGATCGCTGAGGCTGGGTGCAGATCCTCTGCACACATAGTGCTCTGGAGTCGAAGGAGTTCTTAGAACAGAGGCTGCTTGCTTGTCCAGTGAAGCCATTCAACACGTCAGGCATTTGTGAGAACACCGTATACGATGGTCATCTCCTCTTTCCTCTCCTTTGTTTCCTTCAGCCGCCTGTGTCATGGGCATCCCTTTCTGAAGTCCGTGGATATGTTTAAATTCCGGGGACCATCCACAGTTGGAGACCGCCTTGTATTCAGAGCCGTAGTCAACAACACTTTTCAGAGCAGGTGAAGTGTGTTCTGTGTGCCTGTCGAGAGTCATATGTAAACCACGCTCTTATTTCGCTTGGGAGGAGAGTGTGGAAGCTACGTCACAACACCATCTAAGTACTTTTAAACTTTACTCCGTCAGTGGACGCGCACTTTAGTCTTCTCTTCTGCATATGGGACATCCATCTGGCACAGAATGGCTCCAATTGGGATCTGCTGTCCTCACATAGCTATCTGCGGTCCTAACATAGCTTTTACTTCTTCCTTTGCATCCACACTTGGCCTCTTTATGAGAGTGAGTCCAGGCTACATCCAGGTATTTTATTATTATTATTGAAAAGGTTTCAGACAGTATTTTTTCCCTTAAAATAAGTATGTGGGGGGAGGGTAGGTATCTCTGTTTTCTGCCAAACTTTAGCTCTTCATTCTTTTAAACCATAGAACTATTGCTTTAAAGGAAGAAAACATGTTTGAGCACAATTTAAGTTACCTTCCCAATGAATTAAATACGTCAATGAATGTGTGTACACATATGGTCCCACTTGGAAAGGAAAATGGAAACCTGCATTCCCACAAGAGCCTCCAAGTGGATCTTTAGCAGTTGTACAGATTTGCTAAAATCAAAGGAGCAAACCAGAGCACTTGTCCTCTTGTTGCTTGGTGGGAGGGGAGGCTGACCAGGCCCTGGTCCTCCTTGCCCACTGCCCTGCGCTCCCCTTGCAGTGTGGAGGTTGGAGTGCGTGTTGAGGCCTTCGACTGTCAGGAGTGGGCTGAGGGCCGAGGCCGCCACATCAACAGTGCCTTTCTCATTTACAACGCTGTTGATGACCAGGAAGAACTCATCACCTTTCCCAGAATCCAACCCATTTCCAAGGTCAGTTCTCACCATGTAAGCATCAGTGATGAGACCAGCGGGCACAGAGCCCCACGCATCTGCCCACTGCCCACTGCCTCCATGGCTTTCAAATGAAGTTTGCCTAAGCACAATGGACTCCTCCCTCTTCTCTTCTCCCCACACCACTCTGGTTGTGATAGTGAAAGCCCTGGGCACCCCTCTTTACATATGCTGTGTGGCATATGACTCTCTGTGCTCCCTTCCTACAGCTCCTGCCATGTCTGGGGTCCTGTCCTTGATGCTGGACCACATTCCTGGGAAACTTGTCTTCCTCATCCAGGAATCAACTCAATGCTAACACTGACCTCCTCTGAAAACTCTACAGTGAAATCTGTGTGGTTCTAGTAACAGAAATTAAAATACCCTCTGCTTTGAAGAGGATATGAAAATAGCTTTCAAAGTTGTCTAGAAGCTCAGACTTCACAAGGAAGTGTCACAGAGATGTGGAGTGCTAGTTAGTCTCCGGAGAGGGTACTTACAGACCGCAGTGCCAAACTGATAGCAATTGATTGATTATACTCTCTCTCTCTCTCTCTCTTTTTTAGGATGATTTTCGGCGTTATCAGGGAGCTATTGCGCGCAGGAGAATTCGCCTAGGCAGGTAAAGGACTTAAAGTGTGAGGACGCCATGGGCTTTTCTTTAACAAGCCTTGTTACACAGAGCCACTGCCTGGGGTCCCTGTGCCCACACCATGGAAATGGAAAGGAACTTATGTTTCCCATAAGTTAAAATTGTTCAGCCTGGAAATTGTTATCCCTGGTTCTCCCACCAAAGAGCATATTTTTTAAGTGGCCAACTTCAAATCAAGAAATCACCATGGGTTATGCAGTAAGCATAAGGTGAAAATCGTTACTTAATACTTAAATTTTTTTCAGGAAATATGTTATTTCTCAGAAGAAAGAAGTTACATTCAGCACACAGTGGGATATAAGCAAAAAGGTAACAACATATTTATGGCTCATGTAAGGGTCACACCATCAGAAAAGCAGAAACCTCCTTGTCTATCAGATCCAGGCTGGGTTAGCTGACAAGGTGCGCTGCATAACCCTCCATTTCTAAATGATGCCAAACAAGTTGTCAGACACTGGTCATTCTACTGTTGGATTTGAACTCTGTGAACAGATCCCCAGTTCTGATCCCAGGATGGTATGCCACCCGCTGGCGTGGAATGTTTCAAGCTGGTACCCTGCCTCGATTTGCAATGAATGGCATGCTTATAAGCACAAAGTTTTATAGAGCCAGAAGGATTGTTGGCGGCTGGGGATGACTCAGTGGTTAAGAACACTGGGGGCTCTTCCAGGGGCTCAGCTGTAATTCCCAGCACCTACACAGAGGCTCGCAACCATTTGCAACCCCAGTTCTAGGAGATCTGACGCCCTCTTCTGGACTCCATAGGTTCTGCACACCCGTGGTGCATAGACATTCATGCAGGCAAAATATCCATATACATAAAATACACATTTTTTAAAAAGAAGGATTAATCATTTAAACATTTTTGACAATTAACTCTAACATGGGATCCAGGTTTACTTATCACATTGTCAGAGTCACACTGAAAGGCGTCTGTCTCTTCTCAGGATATCAGATTGACTCCTACCCACTTGAGAGTGCATTCTCGCTTTGACTCAATATATACCTCTTCTAGCACAGGATGTTATTGACACAGAAAACTTTTCATCCCAAACCTATATATTGAACCCATAAGTTTAATATTTTGTGTGTTTTAGGGATCCCTAAGTAACAGCAATGTGGAGGCTTTCAAAAATCTGGCATCCAAAAGCGGTTGGGAGATTACCACCACCTTGGGGAAGGTAAGTGCCTGGGAACCGTGCCGCTCCTATTCACAGCAAATTAAGTTAGTGGTGGTCCTGCTTCAGAGGGCTCCCAGCTGCTTTGCTCAAGGGGTAACAGTTTCTAAGAGGCCAACTTCCTTTTAGCTCTGAGGCATCCTGCTGGATGAGTTAGAGCACTCCACTTTGGCCCTGACAGGCCTGGGTTCTCACACCCCACCTCTCACGTTTCACTCCCTCCTCCATATCTCCATCCACCCAAACTGAGGATCTTGATGAGGCTACTTCATCAATCCTCTCCTGACCTCATGAACTCTGTCCAGGAGCTCATTTCATCATGACTTCTCTAAGACTAAATTGTCTTTGAATTCTTTTCTGTCTTGTGATGTTTTGTTCACAGTTGCCGTGAGTTGATATTCAAACCTGACATTGCAATTTAGGTTTTCAGTGATCTTTTTTTCCTAAACAGACAATAAACCTTTTAAGAAGGAAGCCTTGTCTTGGTTTCTTTGTATCTCTCAGCAACTTTTACAATTTTTGCATATCATCAAATTGAAATAAGTGTATATTATTTGGGCCTTAGTTTTAGAATATTGGTGACTCTTGGAAGCCAATGCCCACATTTACTAGACTCTGAGCTTTAGGGGACACTTCGCTCACCCACTGAATTCCCAGATCATGGACTGCCAGCTTTGGGGGTGCATTTGCTATGGGCTGCTGTTCACTGTGAGTGAAATGCCACCCTAGAAAACAGGATGACCACGTGTCCTGACTGTCCTGGGACAGTCCAAGTGTGCACCTGCTGTGCCATCATAACCTCAGCCATGCCTTGGTGTTTCAGTGTGGGTGAGAGTCAGACAGACCTCTCACCTTAGAATCCAAGTAAATTTGAAGGCTACTTTCTTTATCATTTTGAACTCTGACTTTGACTTCTCCTTAGTGTTTCCTCTTT
The DNA here is from genome assembly GCA_028658305.1 of Pachyuromys duprasi. NCBI lineage: Eukaryota > Metazoa > Chordata > Mammalia > Rodentia > Muridae > Pachyuromys > Pachyuromys duprasi. The sequence goes on from CM053764.1 coordinate 36,008,768, forward strand.
GTTGTTCTGGTTTGTTCCCTTGTTCTCACTACTGAATCTTTCCAGGGTCTTCCATAAGCCCTTGAGATCCAGCTAGGTTTCCATGTCTACTGGACTCAGTGACACAGGAACAGGTTTAATAGCTAAAGTATTGGGTTCTCACTATTGTTCATTAAAGGTGTCTAAATACCGTTTCTTTTCTTGGTATGATATCTGCCTCTTTCATTTTCACTAGCTTCTGAGCATCCCAACAGGTTTCATCCACCTCAATCCTAGCAGTCTTCCTATGTAGCTGGCCTTGAACCCAAGGTCTTCTTATATTTTCCTTCCAAGAACTTGGATCACCAGTGTGGTCTAATTTTTTGTTTTTATTTTCTATGTGATTGGATTTGAAATCTGATAATTATAATAAAATCTGACAGTATTAAGGTTTTAATGCATATACAACATTCTATATATAATAGTAGAAATAACTAAAAGTAATACAAGAAGAAAAAGACAAATCTAGAAGTGGCATATATGTACATGAAACTGCTCGAGAATAATAGAAGGTAGTTCACAAACAAGTGATATTGTAGTGTTGAATGCACAGAGGCCAGGTCTCATTTGGTCAAGTTAAGGTCCAGAAAGTCAGGACAACAACAACAAAGGAGCCCGAAAATGTGTGCTTCTTATCTCTTGGAGAGCGGTGTCACGAGTGAAGATAAAGAGGTTTCTAGGCATAGCTTGAGTTGAGTCCTCTACATGAAACTACCACGAGGGGCCCAGCCTGATAGGTGTGAAATATCAGAGGTCTGAGAATAAGCTATGGTGAAAACAAAAATGACAGGTTGCCCCAGAATCCTCAATGGGAAAACCCCCTGATACGAGAAGCAGACCAGCAGGGATCTTTTCTCAAAGAAGCTGAAGTTGGGGACAGATCAGCTCAGAGTGCCACCTGCCCACCCCAAACTCTTCTCACCTCCGGTAACCCTCTTGGTGCCTCTGTGGACTAGGCCTCTATAAAAAGTCGTTTTCTTCTCCTGTCTATAACTTAATCTCAGTGGCATACTTATCAACTGGTACAAAAAGTCTGAAATGTTTCATTGTAAAACCAACTGACATCGAAACAGATTTCAGAGTCGAGTGTTATTATGATGAAAACAGTTCCACTAAGGGACTCTGAGCAGACTCACTTCAGTGAGACTCGGGGCTACTTATGCTGAGTTTCATCTCAGAGAATAAACTGTACAATCACCCCAAACACTGGAGTTGGTTACGAATCAAGTCTACCTCCATTCCCACAAGCAAAGGGAAATCTTTTTTTTTTTTTTTTGATAACTGTTCTTGGAGAATCTTCCCATGAAGCCAAAGCTGGCTGGATTGGTTACTGTCTACTACTGACCAAGGCAACATATAAAATAAAATGTCTTATTGGGCTTATGTTCCAGGGGGTTGGAGAACACAATGACAGAGCAAAGGCATGATAGGTGGTAGGAACATCAGAGATTTCAAATCTCAGCCTCAAGTTGGAGGCAGAGAGTACACACAGGAAATGGCATGGACTTTTAAAACCTTAAGCCTACTCTCAATGACACCTTCTCCAACAAGACCACACCCCCTAATCCTTCCCAAACAGCCACCAACCAGAGACCAAGTGTTCAAATGCCAGAGATTTACATGGAACATCTCATTCAAACCGCCACAATGGTCTTTCGTTGGCAAATTTGAAGAGAGCCAGAGTTGACCACTGTCTTTCTTTGTCTTCTTTGCATCCATGGCATTGGTTCAGGTAGCAGGATGATGATTAAGACTACTTCCTACCTTCTTCACCTTCTCAGGAAGAGTAGATGCCATGCACTCATCTGCTATGGATCTTGGCACTGGATAAGTCAGTGAGCTCCATTTATAAAGGTAGAATTTAATGGTGGCTACTGCTTTTAGCTCAAAGATAAAATGTGTCTGCAAGCTGGAGAGCAGCTTGCTGGAAATTGCTGGTTTACTTTCCCAAGGCTGTTACAACAGAAGACCACTCATGGGGTCACTGAGACAATAGGAACCACAAGAGCCCCTTCTGAAAGGGGCTCCCTGAGATCAAGACATAGGCAGGCTGGGTTCCTCACCTCTCACCTGGCTGCTAGAGCTCTGCTAGTGAGCCTCACCATTCCTTGGCTTGCCTTCATCTCGACACGGTGTCCCCACTGTGTGCACGTCTGTGTCTGGCTTCCCTTCTCCATAAAGACATCAGTCATATAGGGCCTATTTTACTGCAGTATGACCTCATCTAAGTGAATTATATTGACAAAGACTATTTCTATGTAAAGTCACATTACAAGGCACAAGAGGTTAGGGCTCTACCAAAGGAGTGCAGGGGACCATAATTCAACTCTAAGCAGGTGTCCAGCCCAAGAGTACACTCTCCGCCTACACCCTGATTCACCAAAGCAGACATCCCCAAAGCAAGCTTGTGACCAGTTCCACTGACTCTCCCGTGCACTGATAGCCAGGCCTAGAGATACCTGGCCTTCAAGCTCCGCTCTGAGTTTTCACCATGGGCTTCCTTTAGTTCTGTGCTGACAGCATCCTGGTGGATTCCCACTTGATTTTGTTTGTGTTTCACAAGCGCTCACAGTCTGGGCTAAGCCTTTCTTTACAGGCTTACACATGGAATACAAGGGATGTGTTTTACATAATAGTAGTAGTTGCTTTCACTTGTTTGTTGCCTAAGCTACCTGTAGCTTTTCTTCATTCCCATAGTGATGATGATATTATGTTTAGATACAGATATATGTTTCAATAAAGGTCAGGTCTTCACAGCTTGATCTCTTTCCATCTGCCCGATTCCTGTGGTTGGAGTTACAACCTCATGCTTGTCTTCTCACGGCTTGTTGCCATGGGAATGATTATAAGATGGAAAATTTCAATACTAACTTCAAAACACCCTGAAAGAGATGAAGAAAATGAGCAGAATAAAAATGTGCTCATAGTGTAACACATAACTGATAATTGTCAAAGAGAAAAGAAAAAAAAAAACAACCCCAACCAAAGAAAAAGCCAGAAGAAAGCCCAGAGCCACAGAAATGGCATTAGTAATTTAGCGTCTGTCAAATGGCTCCTGCTTACCTAACTACATATTAGCCTTGGGATTCAGAAAGCAAAGAATGCTTTGTGCTGAAGAAGTATGCTCCAGGGGTCCTTTTGAGAAATCAAGTTTGTCCTAAACATAGTTGGCTTGTTTCCTGGGTCACTTCCACCCACTAGAAGACATGCCTGATATCCTGGAAATCCACCGCAATTCAGTGTTGTCTCTAAGTGTTAGAGTAGAGGGAACACGGCCTGTTTAGCACCCTGGTGACATTCTGTTTTTAGTATATGGAGGTAGGAAATATCACAGAAATCAATAAAGAAAAGCTCTTGTTTTTTTTATTGTTTCATTAAAAAGCAGGATTTGAATTAAGTAACCCACATATTATTTCAGTGACACAGAACAAGAGGCTGCTTAGGCTTCTGGGCCAAGATGAGTGAGATTGTTGTTGACCACATAGGTACCTTACCTGGTACAGGCAGGAGCCTATGCCTGCCCACGAATGTGTTTGTCTTTTAAAGTAGTGTATGTGTGTACATATGTATTTCCCTTGTAATCTTTCATTCTGTCTTTTAGATAAAAATATATACCTTGGAAGAGCAAGAGGCCATATCTGTTAAGGTTGAAAAGTATGTTGGCAGTCCAGCTCACATGGCTTATCATCTCTTGTCTGACTTTACAAAGCGGCCTTTGTGGGACCCCCACTACATGTAAGAGCAAATTCAAATGTTTTCTTAATCAAGGGTGGGGAAAGATAACTTCAGTTATAGTTATCTCCACCGCCCAATGTCTGACATATCATTCCCGGGCTTAGCTTCAAAGTTAACATTCTTCTCAGTATACTGTATCTCTTTACCTGAGCACTTGGACTGGCTCTCTGTCCCTCCTGTTTGTATTCAAAATGCTTTATTTGATCCTAGAAAAAATAATTTTGTGAAAAGGAAAAGAAAAAAAAACCAACCAAAGAAAAAGCCAGAAGAAAGCCCAGAGCCACAGAAATGGTATTAGTAATTTAGCGTCTGTCAAATGGCTCCTGCTTACCTAACTACATATTAGCCTTGGGATTCAGAAAGCAAAGAATGCTTTGTGCTGAAGAAGTATGCTCCAGGGGCCTTCCTCTGGAGTTTTGAGGGAAGTGACCTTGAAGCCAGACAGCTGACACTTTTCTATCACTTGCAAAATTACTCCTTCTGTGCAATCTTCAAGCAGAGTCTGCGTGGGGTGTGGAGGGTGGGGGGATCGTTGTCCAGGTGAACACAAATGTCAAAAAGGAGATCATGCCAACAAGTAAGCAAAACGCATGGCTTATCCTAGCAGGCAGAAAGCATGTCCTTGGGCACTGTTCTTTTCACACAGATCTTGTGAACTCATAGACCAGGTGAGTGAGGATGACCAGATATATTACATCACCTGCTCAGTGGTAAATGGAGACAAACCCAAAGACCTTGTCGTACTTGTGTCACGAAGAAAGCCTCTCAACGATGAGTGAGTATTTTCAGCTCATGTGATGCATCATGGAGACTAGAAATGAAAGAATAGGAAAGCAAGAAAGCCATCATGGACATTTCTAGTCCTCAGTCATATTCATCCAGGTTTTTATTTTTAATACATGAATCCTTAGCTACCACTTTCAAATGCATTCATGTATTGTCAGCTGTGTGCATTCTAAAGCAGTATGTGCATTCTAAAGCTGTGTGCATTCACAAACATTCTAAAGCAGCTTTCTTCTGCTCTACATTGGCTAGAATCAGTATCTGAAAAACTTTCAAGACCTCTTGTTATCAGTAAAGTCAGAAGAGAAGTCAACACCAGAAGTTGACTTAGAGTTCACAAAGCCCTGCTGTGTTAGCATCTGGACTGTCCCGCTGTGTGCTAGGGCTGTGACCCAGAGTTTGAACACAGCCTTCCCACAAACACTGGAATCCAAAGAGCCATGTCCCAGATAATCTCCCCACATGTGTGGACTAATGTACATGAGTGCCCACTGTAACATCTTCTATTATGCCAAGGATATGACAAATAAATTGATGTCTATCTTATATATTATGTTAATTATGCTAAGTCTGCAACACAGTGGGCTACCTCCAATGAAGATGAAGAAATTATGGGGTCATAAATATAAAAATGTCTCTGTTTATTGTTAGGTGGAAAATGAAGTTGTGGGCTGTATTTTCAAAGTGACAATTTTATAATAATCATGTGTGCATTTGCTAATGCTGCCATATCCATTAATAAAATCCAAATATTTTACCCTCTGTACAGCAAAGGATAAGTGAGAACAGTCACCCCCAAGGCAGGGAATATGATTGGAGCTAGAACAGGCTGAAGGGCCACTTTTATTTCCTAGCCTATTATAGTCTTTAATGTTTGAATGTTGTGTTTCTTTTTAACTAAAAAAATGACAGGTAAGTGAAATCACAGCCCACTAGAGCACAGGAACACTTCAGTGACTGCATCCTTGTGAAGTGTCCCCTACCTCTGAACATCTCTGTAGAGGAGGCTTTGTGGTACAGACCATTCATCCTGAAGAGTCTAGTTTCACAGCTCTCTTCTGCAGGAATGATTAAATTGTCCCAAAGATGAGAGATACAGCCAGAGCTGGAAAACTTGCCATGCAAGAGGCTCTGAATTCAATCCTCAGAACCACAACACTAAATTAATAAACTATAGAAATTTCCTGTCTAACAACCATTCTCTCAGGGAGTTAGAACATATGTTCTTATCTTTCAGTAACTTGTACATCGTGGCTGTGAAGTCAGTTACCCTGCCGTCCATCCCACCATCTGCACAATACATCAGGAGCGAGGTCATATGTGCTGGGTTTCTCATCCAGGCTGTTGATAGCAGTTCGTGCACCGTATGTGTGATGAAATATTTGTACCTTAATTCATTCTCAGAGATTTGGGAAAACATCTTCATTTCCCCCAGATCTCCTATTCTTGATTGTCTCATAATGTGTGTCCTCACTCTAAGACTCTTTGGTTCCCTCCTTCCAGACACATTCACCAACAGTTTCAGTCTCTTGCTTGAAAATTCTCCAAGTCAATAAAAGCTCAATATGCTGTGTTTTCTCTTTGACACAGGTAGCATACCTGAACCAGATGTCAGACAGCATTCTTCCTTACTTTGCTGGCAATATTGGTGGCTGGTCAAAATCCATTGAGGAAGCTGCAGCCTCTTGTATAAAATTCATAGAGAATGTCACTCATGATGGACTTAAAAGTGTGTTGTAAATGGTCAACTCTCAATTACCTGCAATTTAATTTCCCAAGTTTAATTCCAAGTGTTTTTAGTCCTTTCACTTGGCAAGCTTTGGGGCCATACAGTGACTTAATATCATCCTAAGCAAAATGGAGTTGTGAAGATATTGAAAACCAAAGTCTTTTCTGGTGATTTGGATTCAAACTACAAGAGCTCTAAAGCCCCATTTACAGACATTGGGAAATTGCCTGGATTCAATATTGCATGATCTATAAAATGACACAAAAATGTGTTAAAACTATCACAGACATCTCCAGATTACAGCCGCGTAATGTGTATTCTGCAATGAGGAGTTTATATAAAATGTGAAAGGGTAGTAGGCTATTCGCCACTGTGTGTTTGATATTGTTCCACGGGCAGCAGACACCTTTGTCAGGGGTCTCTGAGAAGATGTATTCCGTGTTTTAGAACTTTAAATTAGGAAGCATTAAAACATAATGGAAGCCAATCAATTTCAGTAATAGGAACTACTTCAGTCTTGTCATTTTACATACATTTCAGTTAGATGGCCAATTTAGTATCTATTTCTATATATATGCACGCCAAGCACCTGTAAAGTGTGATATTACAAAGAGAATATTAACTGAGTTCTTCATATCTACCCCATTAGCACTTTATCCCCTGGATGTCAACATTTATCATTCCACACACTGAGGTGTCTTAACTCCTGAGACGAAACAGAATGTGTCAGGTTGGCCTCCTTCAAAGGATGACTTTTACAAATTGAAGGAGATCTTTGTTAGTGTTGAGAACACGAGACAGGTTAGGTCTAGGTTGCTGTGAGCTCACTAGATCTCTACGTCTGCTTGCCTCCTCCCACTTTCCCACTTGCATAGCCTAGGGCTGGTTACAATTTTTATGTTTACCTATCTGCCTCAAGGTTTTCCTAGATAGACTATATTCTAATTTTATAAATTACTATTTATATATCCAAAGAATAGGTACATAGAATAGAACATTCTAGAACTAAAATGACTTCTGGAAATATTTTACATTCTAAAAGGTAAAAGGATTAGTAATAAAAGGCTAATGGTACACTACAACTTGGTGTGTTAAAATTCCAGACTTCTGAAATGAAGAGACTTCTAAATGCTATATGTACAGGCTAGGTCTTTAAATGTAATGTTTGAAATACTTTCCTGACTAGAAACAGAAATCTTGTAATTTTAGCTGACTCACACTGAGAGATAGGGGCATTGTCTACTCCAGAATCCACCTTATCTAGGAAGGATATTAACTACTTGGAGCGCTGTCATCTGTTCTGGGTTTGTTCCCATAACCACATACTTACGATGATGCTTAGCCAGTAAGACAGAGATTTGTAATATCTTCTAATAAAATCAAGCCATCATTACAATGTGCTACAATAAAAGCTGTGAAGATGAGCTCCCTCTCAAAATATCTTACCATGCTGGGCTAACCTTAATAGACTTTCAAAGATCGTGGTACAGGAAAAGGCTGCAGTATGTTGTGGTCATCCTAGGCTATTTCAAAACTAAGCCTTCTGTCCAAAAAAAAAAATGCTACAAAGCATTCCAGTTGTGAAGCACAATAGCTCTCCGGTTTGCATTGTCTTAGAAACCTTTTCATGACATTTATTTGTTTTGCATGTGTTCATCTGATTAGTGGGGTGGGCACATGACACAGCACTCGTGTGGAGGGCAGAGAACAGCTTGGGGGAGTCCTCTCCTTCCACCATGTGGAAGGAGTTCCCAGGGGTTGTCAGAGTTGGGTGTAAGCCCCTTTACCCAATGAGCTATCTTTGTGGGCCTCATTCTATTGAGATCTTTTCAGCTAGGCACTTATATGCTTTGCAGTTTTTGCAAGGAATTGGAATGTACTTGTTTTAGCATAAATAAAATGAATGAATAATACTCAATGTTGGAAGTCCTGCTGTTTGAGAAAATAAAGCAGAGAAAGGGAGGACTGATTTCATGGTGCCCAGAGATTCTTGAGGATAAACCAAAGACAGAGAGAGAGAGAGAGAGAGAGAGAGAGAGAGAGAGAGAGAGAGAGAGAGAGAGAGAGAGAGAGAGAGAGAGAGAGAGAGAGAGAGAGAGAGAGAGACAGAGCC
>CM053764.1:36017245-36047111 GCA_028658305.1 Pachyuromys duprasi
CTTAGCTCAGCCCAATTTCTATGCTGTCTGCTTCCTGATTGCATGTTCTGTCTCACGCTCCTACAGTCATGCTTTGCCTGCCAGGTTGAACTAGCTCCTCTCAAATGGTGAGCCCAAATAAACCTTCTCCCAGAAGCTACTTCTAGTCAGGATCAGCACATTGAGAAAAGTAGATAATACACATCCGTCAGGGTAAAGCTCAGATATGCTGTTGTCTATGCTGTGTCTTAGCTTTACTCTTCTTTTGGTATTTAAAAAAATTTAATATGATTTTTTATTTATTATAATTTATTAACTTTGTATCCCAGCTCTAGCCCCACCCTCATCCCCTCCCAATTCAGCCCTCCCTCCCTCATCTCCTCCCATGCCTCTTCCCCAGTCCACTAACAGGGGAGGACCCCCTCCCCTTCCATCTGACCCTAGCCTATCAGGTCACATCAGAACTGTCTTTCATAGTCTTCCTCTGTGGCCTGGTCAGGTTGTTCCCCCATCAGGCAGAGGTGATCAAAGAGCCAGCCACTGAGTTCATGTCAGAGACAGTCCCTGTTCCCATTACTAGGGAACCCACTTGGACACTGAGCTGCCATGGGCTACATCTGTGCAGGGGTTCTAGGTTATCTCCATGAATGGTCCTTGGTTGGAATATTAGTCTCAGAAAACACCCCTGTGTCCAGGTATTTTTATTTTTATATTTTTGTTCTATTGCTCTCCTTGTAGAGCTCCTGCCTCGTCCAGGTCTTCCTATCTCCCCCTTCTTTCATAAGCTTCCCTGCCCTCTGCCCAAAGTTTGGCTATGAGTGTTTCTGCCATTCTATATTCTATTGAGAATTCTGTTTAGCTCTGTACCCCATATTTAATTGGATTACTTGATTTGTTGCTGTTTAACTTCTTGAGTCCTTTATGTGTTCTGGATATTGCCCTCTGTCAGATAAAGGGTTGGTGAAGATCCTTTCCCAATCTGTAGGCTGTCGTTTTGTTCTGATGACAGTGTCTTTTGCTTTACAGAAGGTTTTCAGTATCGTGAGGTCCCATTTATTGATAGTGATCTTAGAGCCTATGCTGCTGGTGATCCGTTCAGGAAGCTGTCTCCTAAGCCAGTGAGTTCAAGGCTCTTTCCTACTTTTTCTTCTAACGGGTTTAGTGTGTCTGGTTTTATGGTGAGGTCTTTGATCCACTTGGACTTTAGTTTTGTGCAGGGTGATAAGTATGGATCTATTTGCATTTTTCTACATGTAGATATCCAGTTAGACCAGTACCATTTGTTGAAGATGCTTTTTCCACTGTATGGTTTTGGCATCTTTGTCAATCAGGTGCCCATCAGTGTGTGGGTTTATTTCTGGGTCTTCTATTCGATTCCATTGATCCACCAGCCTGTTTCTATGCCAGTACCATGCAGTTTTTATTACTGTTACTCTATAGTACAACTTGAGATCAGGGATGGAGATACCTCCAGAAGATCTTTTATTGTAGAGGATTGTTTTCGCAATTCTGGGTTTTTTGTTTGTTTTGTTTTGTTTTTCCATATGAAGTTGAGAATTTTTCTTTCAAGGTCTGTAAAGAATTGTGTTGGTAATTTGATGGGAATTGCATTGCATCTGTAGATTGCTTTTGATAAGATGACCCTTTTTACTATGTTAATCCTACCGATCCATGAGCATGGGAGATCTTTCCATCTTCTGATATTTTCTTCTATTTCTTTCTTCAGAGACTGGAAGTTTTTTTCATACAAGTCTTTGACTTGCTTGGTTAGAGTCACACCAAGTTGCTTTATGTCCTTTGTGGCTATTATGAAGGGTGTAGTTTCCCTAATTTCTTTCTCAGCCCATTTGTCTTCTGTATATAGGAGGGCTACTGATTTTTTTTTTTTTTAGTTAGTTTTGTATCCAGCCACTCTATAGAAAGTGTTTATCAGCTGTAGGAGTTCACTGGTAGAATTTTTTGGGTCAATCATGTATACTATCATATCATCTGCAAATTTTGATACTTTGACTTCTTCCTTTCCAAACTGAATCCCCTTCATCTCCTTTATTTGTCTTATTGCTCTAGCAAGGACTTCAAGAACTATGTTGAAGAGATAGGGAGAGAGTGGGCAGCATTGCTTTGTCCCTGATTTCAGTGGGATTAATTTAAACTTCTCTCTGTTTAGTTTGATGTTGGCGAGGCTATAGGCTTGTTATATATTGCCTTTACTATGTTTAGGTATGTACCTTGTATCCCTGACTTTAAACATGAATGGGTGTTGGATTTTGTCAAATGATTTTTCAGCATCTAAAGAAATTATCATGTGGGGTTTTTTTTCTTTTGTTTTGTTTATATGGTCTATTACATTGATGGATTTCCATATATTGAACCACCCCTGCATACCTGGGATAAAGCCTACTTGGTCATAGCGGATGATATCTTTGATGTGTTCTTGGATTTGGTTTGCAAGTATTTTGTTGAGCATTTTTGCAACAGTGTTCATGTGGGAGATTGGCCTGAAATTCTCTTTCTTTGTGAGGTTTAGGTACCAAGGTGACCGTGACTTCATAGAATGAGTTTGGTAATGTTCCTCCTGTTTCTATGCTGTGGAATAGTTTGAAGAGTATTGGTGTTAGCTCTTCTTTGAAGGCCTGGTAGAATTCTGCATTGAAACAATCTGGCCCTGGGCATTTTTTGGATGGGAGACTTTTGATGACAGCTTTTATTTCCTTAGGGGATATAGGACTATTTAATTGATTTACCTGGTCTTGATTCGGTTTTGGTAAGCAGAATTGATCCAGAAAATTGTCCATTTCGCTTATATTTTCACATTTTGTGGCATATAGACTTTTGAAGTAAGACCTAATGATTGTTTGGATTTCCTCAGTGTTTGTTGTTATGTCTCCCTTTTCATTTCTGATTTTGTTCATTTGGTTAGTGTCTCTCTTTTAGTTAGTTTGGCTAAGGATTTGTATATTTTGATGATTTTCTCAAAGAACCAGCTCTTGGTTGCATTGATTCTTTGGATTGTTTTATTTATTGGTTGATTGATTTCATCCCTGAGTTTGATTATTTCCAGCTGTCTACTTCTCTTGGGTATGTCTGCTAGGGCTTTCATGTGAGCCTTTAAGTTACTTGTATGAGATGTTTCAAATTTCTTCTTGAAGACACTTAGTGCTATGAACTTTCCTCTTAGCACTGTTTTCATTGTGTCCTGTAAGTTTGGGTATGTTGTGCCTTCATTTTCATTGAATTCTAGGAAGACTTTAATTTCTTTCTCTATTTCCTCCATGATCCAGCTGTCATTGAGTAGCAAGTTGTTCAGTTTCCGTGTGAGTGTAGGCTTTTTTGCTATTTCTGTTGTTGTTGAGGTCCAGCTTTAGTACATGGTGGTCAGATAGGATACAAGGAATTATTTCAATCTTCTTGTATCTGTTGATGCTTGCTTTGTGACCAACTATGTGGTCTATTTTGGAGAAGGTTCCATTTGGTGCTGAGAAGAAGGTAAATTCTTTTGTGTTTGGGTGAAAAGTTCTGAAGATGTCTATTAGGTCCATTTGATTCATGGCCTCTGTTAGAGTCACTGTTTCTTTGTTTAATTTCTGTTTTGTTGACCTGTCCTTTGTGGAGAGTGAGGTGTTGAAGTCTCCCACTATTAATGTGTGGGAATTTATGTGTTGTTTAAGTTTTATTAATGTTTCTTTTACAAATGTGGGTGCTCTTGTATTTGGGGCATAGATGTTCAGAATTGTGATGTGTTCTTGGTGGAAGTTTCCTTTGATGAGTGTGAAGTGACCTTCCCCACCTTTTTTTGATTAATTTTGGTTGAAAATCAGAATGGCGACTCCTGTTTGCTTCTTGGTTCCATTTGCTTGGAAAATCATTTTCCAGTCCTTTATTCTCAGGTAATGTCTATCTTTGTGACTTAGGTGTGTTTCTTGTATACAACAGATTGTTGGATCTTGTTTACGCATCCATTCTGGTAGTCTGTGCCTTTTTATTGGAGAGTTGCGTCCATTGACGTTGAGGGAGATTAATGACAAGTGGCTGTTAGATGCTTTTTGGTTGATTTTGCTGTTGGTTGTGTGGTGTGTTTGTGTGCTTGGCTACTCTTAATTTTGTTGTAGTGAGGTTATTTATTTCCTGTATTTACCTGACTGTAGTTAGCTTTCCTGGGTTGTATGTTTCCTACTAATATCTTTTGTATTGCTGGATTTGTGGATATGTATTTTCTAAATTTGTTTTTGTCATTGAATATCTTGTTTTCTCCACCTATGATGTTTGAGATTTTTGCCGGGCATAGTAGCCTGGGCTGATATCTGTGTTCTCTTAGGGTCTTCATGATATCTGCCCAGGCCCTTCTGGCTTTCATAGTCTCTGTTGAGAAGTCAGGTATGATTCTGATGGGTTTGCCATTATATGTTACTTGGCCCTTTTCCCTTGCAGCTTTTAGTATTTTTTCTTTGTTCTGTATACTACTGTTTTGATTATTAAGTGGCAGAAGGATTTTCTTTCCTGGTCTAATTTATTAGGTGTTCTGTATGCTTATAGGCCTCTCCTTTAAGTTGGGGAAATATTTTCCTGTTTTTCCTTCAATTCCTTCACCTGTTTGTTTGAACATTCCTATGTTTCTTTTATTTTTTTCAGTGACTTAATTATTTCCTCTCTGAAGGTCACAAACTGGCTGCATCTTCCTGTATTTCTCTACGGATGGCTTATCTGTTTGACTTTATCATCCTCCATTTCTTTATGGATGGCCATAATCTGTTTGACTTTTATCTTCCTCTAATTCTTTATGCATTTTGTTTCCTCCATTAACCTCTACATAAGCATAGATGCAAGGTCTTCTTCCTGGATTTCACTTATGATATGGTATCCAGGGTGCTTGCCCCCGGACATCTGGGTTCTGGAGATGCTATATTGCTTTGGCTTTCGTTGGTTGTGCTTTTATGCTGGCCTCTACCCATCTAGCTGTCTCAGGTGTTGGCTGTTAGTTTCTGGTACCTCCTGGAATCCCGGGGTTGGGAGAACCCCTTGGCAGGAAGATGGTTGTTCCTGAAGGAGGCCTCCTCAGCTTTTTGGGTATGGTCACTGAATGGCCATAGCTTTTCAGGAATTGCCACAGATCACCTCAGGCGTATGGACCTGTGTGGTAACAGTGATTGTTGGTAGTCAAGGGGCTCTCCTCTCACCAGAAGAAGCCTGGAGACAGCTGCCCTGCCACTTGGTTACTGCTCTGAATTTACTGGGCTGCTGCTGCTCTTACACTGTGTTTGCTGGGTACAGCCCTCTTGAAGAGGCAGGGAACCTCGCAGTTTGGTCAGTTTAGCTAGGGAGACAGCTTGTGACTTGGTGCAGTGTATGGGCCTGAACCTGTGGAGCCCAGATTTCTATAGGTCTGAGGTTGGAGCTCTGTGCCCCAGTGCCCAAGAGGTAATCAGTGGGAGGTGAGTGCAGTAGTCTTGCATGAAGCAGGAAGCTAGAGTCTGGATCCTGTGGGAGCCCAAAAACTTTTGTGGAGCTGGGTGTCCTGAGTTCAGACCTGTTTTGCCCACTGTGAAGTTTCCTCCTGATGAGGAGACCCAGTCTGTGGTATTTTGGGGTGCACAGTTTAGTCTGGTATGGTGAGTAGAACATGCAAGTGCAGGCGAGTGGCTCTGCCCTAGCTACTGAGTGCCTGAAGGAACCTGGAAACTTTTCCCAAGAACTTTTCCAGGGTGGGGGCAGGGGTGTTCGGCTGAGTGCCCTGAGGTCGGACCTAATATTTCTCTCACCATTGGGTTTCTTCCTGACAAAGAAACCCAGTCTCTGGTGCCCTGGGTCCCACAGTTCTGTCTGGGATGGTGAGTTGGGCGTGAAGCAGGTCTCTGAGCTGGCAGCTATGCACCTGCTGGACTGTTTCCAGGAATTGTTTGGGTGACCTGAGGTTGGTCCTGATTGCTTCCTTCACTGTGGGGTTTTCTCCCTACTGGAAATCCCAGTCTCTGGTGTTATGGGGCCTACAGTTCAGTCTGGGGCAGTGATCAGAGCACACCGGTGTGTGGCTCTGGGCTGGCAACCGAGTGCCTGCCAGGACCAGGAACTCTTCCAAGGTTTAGCTGTGTGACCTGAGAATGGACTGGATTGTTCCCCACACTGTGGGGTTCCTCTCACCTGGGAAACACAATTACTGGTGTTTTAGGGCCCAGACTTCAGTCTGTTGGTTGCTGTGCGGTCACTACTGTTCTGCTCCTCAGACACAGTATCCTCCTGGTACCACCATCTTGGGTCCCTCCCCTCTCCCCCCGCCCCAGCCCTTAGCTTTACTCTTATTCAATCTTATTCATAATGATTCATTTGATTGCTCATGAAATCAAATTAATTTTGACTCCATGTATCACATGCATGTCTGTGTATGTGCATGGTGCACATGCAAAGTACATCTTACCTTTCAAAAGCTGGGTGTCCTGTTCACAATGTGGATCTCATGCCAGCCACCAGGATGGCCTCTTATGTCTCTTTTGGCATCTCAGACTTGGTTCCTCATACAATCTCACTTCTACTCAAAGGACAACACTGAAGTTTGCTTTTGGTGATATGTTCTATTTTGTTTGTTCTTTACATATAATTTCAATGGACATAGAATCCTAAACTGAAAAAGATTTTTCTTCCCACATCACAAGATGTCATACACTGTCTCCTGGCTGTATTAATATGAGGTAATACATTTTTCTTCTTTTGTAGGTGACATGTTTCATCTCTAATACTTCCAAAATTTCTCCTTGTTTTTTTTCCTTTATTGAAAATAAATATTTTCTCACATAATATACTTTAAAAAAATAATTTAGTTAACTTTATTTTATGTGCATTAGTGTGAAGGTGTCAGATCCCTTGGAATGGGCATTACAGACAGTTATGAGCTGCCATGTGGGTGCTTGTAATTGAACCCCAGTCCTTTGGAAGAGCAAACAGTGCTCTTAAATCACTGAACCATCTCTCCAGCCCCCACATAATATATTCTGATTACAGTTTCCCTTCCCTCTATTCCTCTTAGTTCCTCTCCTCCCATCTAGATCTACCCCCTTCTGTCTTTCATTAGAAAACAAACAGGCGTCTAAGAGATTATATGATTTGATATAACAAAACAAACTGGAATAGGACAAGCACACACACACATAAACAGAAAGAAAAGAGCCAAGAAAAGGCGTAAGAAACAAATATATACTCAGAGACCCACTTGTTCACACTTAGGAGCCCAAAAAAAACATGGAACTGGAAGCCATAATATATACACAAATATATTATGCACATATAACATACTGTTCAAGCACGGGGACCTGAGGTTAGAGCTCCGTAACCCTACAAGTAACATGTGGCAGTCAAGTCTGTCACCCCAGTGACAGGGGTTGAGGACTGACAGAAACAGGCAGAACTCTGTGCTTGATATCAGCCAGGCCAGCCCAAATATCAAGCTCCTGCTGCCCTGAGAAACTCTTTTTTAAAATGATAGAAAAGGTAGAGGGCAGAGAAGAAGGTTTCCAACGCTGATCTCTGCACTTCACAGAGCATTGGTACGAGCAGTGACACAGGTGAATGCATTTGTATACAAAGATAAATAGTAAGTAAGTAAGTAAATAAATAAATACATTCAAGAACAGTGGAAGATATCCACATGCAAAAGGATGATACTAGACACTTATTACAAACCCCATTCACAGAAAGGAACACAGTTGAATCATAGATTTAAGTGTAAGCTGTGAAAACACAAACCTATCAACACCACATACATACATTCAAGTCTCATGACCTCTCGTAAATGGTTTATCAGACGAAAACCCAAAAGCATAAGCATCAATAGAAAACAAACTGGACTTGATCAAACTTCTGTGCCTCAAAGGACATCCTCACAAGAAAAAAATGAGCTCATAGAATGAGAGAAAACATGCTCGACCCTTCAATCTGGCAAGGCACTTGCATGCAAAGTACAAAGAATTTAGAACTTGATGGCAATAATACATTTTTAAAACAGTGAAACTGTTTAACAGACATGACTCCACAGACGTCACACAAAGGTCTAGTAAGCACATAGATGATGCTCAGCCTAGCGACTGCTCAATGGAAGGCAAAACTACAACTAGATCCTAAGGGGGCTAGGGGATGCTGGTGTGAGAGGAAAAGCAATGATCATATTTTGAGTGGAGTAGTCATAACCACCCTTGAGATCACCCTTTCACTGTTTCGGCCATACACATCATCTTTCTGGTCCTCAAATATGGCAAGCTAGTTCTCTCCTATCCCCTCCAAACTGGTGATAATGATTCAAATGAAGCACTTAGTAGGATTTAAATTAATGGAGAAAAGATAGGACTAAGGGAATGAAAACATCAGGATGAGGAAGGGGCCATTTCTTATATGGCTGCTTGCAGACACTGCCAAGCTAGCTGGAGGCAATGTCTGAAGTAAATCAGGGAGATGTGCCTACAAAACAGAGGTAGGCTTGCCAAGAAAAGAACCTGAGAGTCAAGGCTAGTGGCTTGGAGCATAACTGTGGCGAAGAAAAGGAACGAGAAAGAAACTGAATGGGTTGCTCCAGGTGGATACGAGTTTGATATGTCAGTGAAGCAACCAAGTAGAACTGTCCAACTGAAACCAGGGACATTAGTGACCCATGTACTCAGGAGTCAGTCACAGAAAGGTGTACAAACGCCTGGAAGATGGAATACCACTAAGTTTCAGGCATTCAACAAAACATCCTGATAATGTGATAAACAGAGCTTCCTGATGTTTTCCTTAATTCAGCTTCAGTCCTCAGTCCCACTCACTGTAATACACGTGCCCTCATTCATTCATAGCCATAATACCAGCACCCGAGTACAAGCAGAGCTTGCGTGCTGGGTGGACAAGTAAACATCAACCTTCTTTAGCATTCCCGGTTCAAGAAATATCAATTACTCTGGTCTCTCATTCATTCCTACCTCTAGGTAGGATACCTTGCAGTATCTGTATACTATTCAAATGTTGCCTTCAATATCTGTAATTTATGTTTTCACTCTCTAACTGAAAGAGTAAATAAGTGATTTACGGAAGACAAGCTGGCCACCAGCATAGCTGCATTGTGGACTGTTCAGAAAGCGCACATTTCCCTCTGCTCCTGTGAGGATGCTGGAGTCTACTCTTGTAGCATCCAGCATCCCTTTCCAGCAGCAGGGCTTGCAGTCCATTCTAAGTGGCACTCACTTCCTCAAGCTCTGGGATGCTGAGCACTGTTTTGTCGTGTTTTCCCCTCACTGAAAACAATAGCACAGCTCCCATTAAGACTCAAACTGTTAAGCTGTGCAGACATGAAAACAGAGAATGCATTTCTTTTCTTATTTGGTAAATATTTAGCTTTTGTGGCATCAGTAACTAATCACAGCTGCTTCCTTTAGTGACAAATGGATTCAATCAGGTAAAATTTCAAATGAAACTTGCAAACCACCAGTCATTCCATTATGCTGCACAATGACAGTGGCAGGGCTTGTGGAGTGTATGTATTAAATATGCATGCATTCATCAAATCAGACAAAGAAGCTAATGGGTCTCTGATTAGTGTTCTAACTCTATTATGGTGATACTTCCATCACACCCTGACTCATCCCAGAGTGTGAGCACAGCGCTGGGAAGCCTAACACACAATCTGTCAGGCCATCTCTTTCTCTCAATACTGCACACTGATTTTTTTGGCTAGAATTTCTCTCTTGAAAAACTGAAAGCAAAAAGACCTGTGACGCTGGAGTATGCTTTACTTTTAATGATAATAATTTCTAATTCTTTGTATCAAAACTAAAACAAAACTAAACAGATCCCTGTTTATCTCTATTAAGGCTTACAAATAATTGTTTCCAAAGGGACTCTAGAGTGAGAGTACAATGACCAGCTCAACACAGACATATAGCTGATACAATTTTCAGTACTAAAAATTACAGATTTTTAAAAAACATAGAAATAGATTTCTATTACAATAAATTGGTACTCTGAATTAAGAACACCTAAAAAAATATTTATTCACAAACTCAAAGCTATGTGCTTTATTTCGGAGTGATCAATTTTGATTCATAATTTACATTTATGGAGATGACTGCCACAACTAGGTTTACAGTCACTGATTAATGCCTAAGTTCTGCCTGTTAAAGTATGTTCTTAGCCACAGTGCCTGTAACCTCAGGACTCAGGATACTGAGCAGGATTACTACTGTGAAGCCAACCTGGGCTACAGAGACTCTGTCTCAAATACAGACAGACACACAGACATGAGTCTAGAGAGTACAATCACCCTGTATGCCTTGATAGACAGAATGCAGGCAACTGGCCCAGTCAAGGTCAGCGCAGTGTCTGTAATCTAGGCTTGCCTCCACAGTCGCCCGGCTCTAACTTCAGCCTAATCTGGAAAGTAACAGTGAGGTGGTAATTAAGAACAGTATCAATTCCTATCAAAAATTAACAACTTTGGGTACTTTCGTTTTAGGTTTCTGTGGTTTGGGCACATCCAGAACTTCTTCATAGTCTGCACTCATTCCCTTTGCCCAGCGACCAACTGTGACATTTCTCTCTGTAGAGGGAGTAAAAAGGAAAATCAAGTTATAAAAACAACAGTAATCAAATACTTCCACTTAGAGTGGTATCAGTTTAGCAAAGGAACTAGTTTTGACATGAATAATCACAAAGAGAGAAGGCTCCATTGCTGCAGAAAGTTAGTGATTCTGTAATTGATTAGAACCCTTGATTTCTGAGTACCACAAGCAATTTCTCATCCCAATTAGAGAAATGCAGAAGCTACTTTGCAATGCATAAACTGATGAGAAAGCTCCTTTATTCTTTCCTAGAGTTCATCACTGAAGAGTCAATGAATTCCAAGAGCCCATAAACAGCAAGACTTAGGCGGCACCCATTTTAAATGCATAAGATTCCACCTGCAAAATTATACAACATCTGCTTGTCAGTTTTGTCATTTGGGAAGTGGCAATCCTCCCAGAAGGGAGAACTCAAATCCCACTTCATCATTTCAATCTCACTGCCTACACGATATAGAGATGATGATCTAGACGTGACTATAAACAAGAACTCCTGGATATGCATTTAAGCATCAGTAAGAATGGGAGGACTCCCATGAACTAGGGCTACATGAAATAAAAGGAAATATGCTTTTTTCTAAGGGGTGTCCTATTGCCTTTCTTTACTTTAATTTTTGGTGTGTGTGTGAGCTCATGTGTGGGGCACATATGCACATGGTGCATGCATGGGGAGGCCAAAATACAACCAGGTGTCATTTCATAAGCACCATCTACCTTGTATTTGAGACTGGGTCTCTCTAGCCTAAAGCTCAAAAGGCAAGCAGGGCTAAGTGCCTAGCAAGCCCCAGCGACCCACCTCACCATGCCTCTCCAGTGCTCAGATTACAAGCATGCACCACTACACCTAGCTTTTTGGTCAGTTCTGGGGCTTGAACTCAGGCCCTCACACCTAAGCCATCTCCCCAAGCCTGTTTCTCTTTCTTTAGTAAAAGATTATCTCTATTCTACTCCTGAAAAACTAGGGGGAAAATGCTCTCTATGTCCTGAGATGTCTCTTGCATGTAACAGTGAACACTTATAAAGCTTTTAATGACCAAGTATTTCGCTAGGAAAAAAAAAAAAAAGATTACCAGCAGATGCTATGTTGATAACACATTTTTAAAAAGTTTAACAGCTTTCACAACCATTTTGGAACATACAAAGCAAAGCACAAGAAGACACTCAGGCTTATAAATGTTTAAATTAATTTTGTATTTGAGTTTTATCTTAGGAATCAATATGGCTTTGCTAAGTAACACAGTAAGTCCCAGTATAATTAATCACATTTCAGGGCAAACAGGAAGCTTGAGATGCTTTTGAGAATACAGTCCTTCAGCTTACCAGCTCGCTTCCCCGAGAACAGAGCTGATGTGCAGGGACTCGGGGCTGTGCTGAGCGCTGACAGGATGTGGCGAGGTCACTGTCACAGAGATGGTCAGCAGTACCTGTCTGGGTTACTACCCAGGAAGCACAGAGAGGAGTACCTCGTATGGACAGGGGACTAGAGCTCACCTGAATTCTGATTTTCAGGGCAATCTTTCTTCAAATGTTCCACAGAGCCACAGAGCTTGCAGCCACCGCCTAGGGAGAGAACAGGGTCACTGAGTACAACAGCATCCTGACACAGGGCTTGGAACACCCGTGAGCAATTTTATGTTTTATTTGATCCCCACATTCCTGATGACTATAAGGTAGCTGGAGTCAGGACGCTGGGTGGGTGCCATCACTCCCTTTACTACTACAGAATTTCAAAACACTAAGTGGTACTCAGCTGCTCCTTCTTGTACCCGACCTTCCAGAGAAAAGCGGAGAAGAGAAACATGACTGAAGGCACCTGACTGTGCTATGGCACAGAAGTCTAGACATGACTCATGCAGGGGCAAGTCAAGGTGCAGAGCCTTCACCTGGAAACGCACTTGTACACACACACATTTTTGGCCCCTGAGGAAGATGCCCACAGTTTCTATCAGTTTCCCAGCAAGCCAGAGTCCCGTTCTCCCCTGCCCCAAAAAAGGGTTAGTGAGCACCACTGCTCTACCTGCTAGTCAGATGGGGAAGTCACTTACTTAGGCAGGTCAGTTTCAGTGCCTTCCATCTGTAGGTCCTGCTACCCTGAGAAAACACCCTCATTTGTCTAATTTAAACAACATTACAGGATGCTGAGTTACAACTTGTGGTTTCCACAACAATCAGGCCTTCTCATAATCTTGCGTGTGTGAAGTGTTCCCACAGGATGAAGCCTGTCTTACATGTATGGGATGCACTCCTCTTGCTTTAAAACAACAAAAACTATCCATCTGGCTAATCATGCAAAGCCATTCTTGCTCACAAGTCAACTTTCCAGGCCCAAGATCGTCCTTGATGGCTTGATGAAGACAGAAGAAGCCCTTGACTAGTGCACATAACTAAAAAAAAGAGGAAGGCCTGAGCAAAATCTAAGGCACCACTGACACTAAGGTGTGTCATTACCTCAGGAAGCAAAAATGATGCCAACCATGTAGGACCCACCAATGGCATGATACATTTTGATTTCAGATATAAACTAGAGAAAAGTGTATTCTAGAATCAATAAATTAAATTTCCTTATCTCCATATTACAGGTAACAAGCTGACAGGAGGCCAGTTCAGTAATTTGGCAAACACCCACAGCTGGTGAGTGCATCCTCGGGGAGGGAGACCTCAAGGCATGACACAGAGATGCCTAGGACCTAATGGCTTCCTTACCAAGCAACACCACCAGGACTCCAGACATGGCAGTCTTTATCACAGGCTCATAATACACTCACTGAGCCAAAGACAGGAGAGTTACATGAAGCCCAGGTCATGGGTAAGGGGAAACTTGAGGAACAAATATCACAACAAAATGAAACAGTACATACCACGCTCTCTAGCACAATGGCTTGCTATGATGACATTAACGCACCGCACAGCTTTTCAAACCTTTTACAAATTTGGGGTATCTCTCTGTTTCTGTTGCACTTAAACATCTACAGATGTTTAATATTTTTCCACAAATAATGCTGAAGCAAGGAGTTTGAGAAGTATGCCTTAGCTTTTCTTGATTTATTACTAAATCAAACTATAGTACATGAATAGTCCAGCACAGAACAGTACTTGGTAAAGGCACTCAAGGTCTCGTCTTTTCAAGAACTTATTAAAAAGCAGATAAACTGTCAGATCATAACTGTGCAATGGCGCTCACCATCAGCATAGACTCCTTTTCTGTTATCAGGGCAGGACCTGGACAGGTGTCCCATTTCTCCACAGACAAAACATTTTGCAAAAGGAAATTCACCTGTAAGAATTAATGTTCCCATTAATTTACTGTATATAACATGTTGTACGATTACATTACTTTAAAGTACTATAAACAGAAAACACGTCTTTTTGCTGAGCTGGCTATTTAATAGTCATGCTCCCACAGTACTAGCAAGAACCTAAAAGAGAACATACCGAGAGCAGGGTCTATGCTGGCTCTGCACTTGGTGATCTCATGCTCCGTGGATCCGCAGCGGTAACAAATGCCAGTGCCCATGTCCTGACTTTCGAGCACAGCTGGGCAGTCTGCAATTCCATGGCCTGGTTGTCTACAATGGAAACACACCTGGGAAAACAAATATGAATTTCCACATGGTAATACTACTCTCCTGTCTTTACTAATTTTTCATTAAAACTGTATTTTGTATTTTAAAGTTAATAAAGCATCAATATTGTATTCTGTATAAGAAAGTACTTTCCACATCCCCAAACAGTCAGGAGACATTTCTGTCACAGGGACTTAACTGCTTCTTAGAATTAATTCCATCAATCCATTACTATTAGACACCAAGTTATGAATAGTTTTGTAGGAGACAACTGCTCAAATGAATCAACAACTATGGATCATACATCTTTTACTAAGGATGCCTGCACCAGAAAACAAAGGGCATGTTCAGGGGAGGAGCCTCTGTAGAATTCAGACAATGGCTAATTAATACTTGTATTTTTAAATTTCATAGTTGAATGAAGCTGGGCTCAGTGTCTGCAGTATGATTCAGATCACAAGGTATGGGCTATCTGGGTAGGTCCAGCAGGTGTCTGTGTATGGATGGCTGAGTGGAGCCTGCCTAGGAACAATGCTTCTTCAGTGCTGGGAGGCACCAAGCATCATTAAGGTGTGGGTATTTAAGAAATTATGGCATCTGAGAACCACAGTGTCAAGGACAGCATTGAGGAGCACTCCACTGACCTGCCTAGCAAAGGCAGGCCTACAGCCACTAATAAGAACAAGAAGGTCAGAAAATCACCAGAATAGCTGCCTGCTCACATAAACAGAACAGTTGGACAAACAGCATGGAAGAAAAACCCTTTCAGAAAGAAAAGGTCAAGCCATCCTCAGCTAAATCCTGTTACTGAAAGTCTTCTCATAACGAGCACTCTGACATGACATGAACAGGCTTCTGCAGGCCGACTGCTTCAAAACCCAAAGCCGTGACAACCCGGCATACTTGGTACCACCTGCTTCTGCTTCTTTATAGACAGAGTATGGTGGGGGGTTCCTGAAGTTTCTGACTGCCATAAAGTGATGGCTCAGCTTGTATTCAGCAGGAGTATGGGACTACATGGAAGAGAAATGTAAGTGAAATGACAGGCTGTTGGTAAGGACAGAAGCCCCTGAAGGCATGGTAGACTGTACTCCTAGGACAGCAACAGTTCACAGCGATGCATCTCCTCTGCTGCTGCAGACTTGCTGTCTCTAATAGAGTGATCAGCTGAAGGAATTTGAAGACTATGTAACAATTGGTTGACATTGGCTCCAAACGGTAGTATGTGGTGGATCAGAACTATCATCCAAAACAGAAGTTATAAATGGTGGAAATATTTAGATGCTAAAAGAGCAATTCAGGAAACTGTGAGAAGAGGAAACCCATCTCATTTTGATTCCAGGGTGAGCCAGTTATACAGCGAAGGATGCGGGTGCGTATTTACCACAGTTAACACTGAACATCGACCATAGAACATCTGCTTACCCAAAACATAAACCCAGACAACATGACTTCCAAAAATAGGTCTCTTCTGACAACTGTGGACTACGGAAGAAACCTAAACCATTTCAAGTCATTTAAGAGGCCGGGTGTGGTGGCACATGCCTGCAATTCCTGGGAGGCAAGGGCAGGTGGTCATCCTAAGTCTGAGGCTAGCCTGATCTACATAGTTAGTTCCAGGTTAGCCAAGGCTACATAACAAGACTCTAATCTCAAAACAAGCAAACAAAACGGCCCTAAAAAACCTAATGACTCTAGCAATCCACCTTACATTTAAGTGGAAAACAGCCAAAGGCAGTAGGAGGGCGTTTAGACCATGGGGCAAGAGTAAGACAGGGCCTATCAGAAGCTAATAAAACCACCAGCACTAATCTTTATTGCATTAAAAACAAAACAAAAAAATCTACTTAAATAAAAGAAACTATTTTCTTACATTAAATAGACTTTAAAAGCTTAATCATCATACTAAGTAATATTAAAGTTTCTGTCCACATAGGTGATATATACAAAATACTCTAATTTGTATTATGATAACCAATATCAATTTTCAAAAAATTAGAACCACCCATGAACAATAAAAATTAGGAATTAAGTCTGGAGAGATAGCCTGATATATATAAAATCAGCCATGGCTGATTTTCCAGAGGACCCAGGTTCAATTCCTAGCAATGACAAGATGGGGTAGGGGCTCAAAACTGTAACTTCAATTCCAAAAGAACCAATGGCCTTTTTCTGGCCTCCCAGGATCCAGGCACATAAGTGGCACACAAACATACACCATACATGTAAAAAATTCATATGACCCACAATATACCCATACATACAAAATAAAAACTGATTTGAACCACAGCCAGACGTTACGCAGAGAGGGAGTCTCAACTGGAGATCTCTATCTGGTCTCCCCTCGGAACTTGAGGAACACGGAAGAGGGAGGGGACTTGTGGTGCTCCGTGAGTCAACTGAGTAGGGCTCACACGGGTTTACAGAGACTTAAGTGGCAAGCACAGGGCCTTCCCAAGGCTGCACCAGATTTTCTACATATCTTATGTCTGTTACCTTTGTGTTTTTGTGCAACTCCTAACAGTGGGAGAGGGTGTGTCCATGACTCTTTTGCCTGCCCTTGGGACTCTTTTCCGCCTAGTGGGTTGCCTTGTCCAGCCTCAATACAAAGGCTTTTACCTTGTCTTACTGTATTATGTTTGGTTTTTGTCTCTTGGAGGCCTGCTCTATTCTGAAGAGAAATGGAAGGAGAGTGGGCAGGTGGAAGGAACCAGGGAGGAGTGGAGGGAGAGGTCAGAACATACTGTATATGAGAAGAAACTATTTTCAATACTACTACTACTAATAATAATTTTTTAAAAACATGCAATTAAATCAGGGATTTACAGTCAGGAAGAATGTTATTATCAGGGTATGGTAGCACACATTTAATTCCAGAACTCAGGCAGCAGAGGTAGATCTTTGAGTTCAGGCCAGGGGTCCACAAAGCCATATCCAGGCCAACCAAGGCTACAAAGTGAGGCCCTTTCTCAAAAAAGAAAATAAAAACAAAAAACAAACATAAGGTAGAAAATAAATAAAGTGCTCTTTCAAAAATGTAATTTACAGCTGGGAGAGACGGCTCAGACAGAAAAGCACATGCCACACAGGCATGACAACCTGAATTTAAGCCCCAGCAGCCATGCAGACAAGTGTGCTAAAGCATATGTAGACTCCCAATACTGGAGAGGCACGTGGGCCGGTGGCCAGCCTGCAGAGTGACCTAGAAAGTTCCAGGAAAATGAGAGAAAGCGAAAGACCCCATCTCAGAAACGTGAAAGACTGTGCCCAAGGAGTGATGCCTGAGCTTCTCTGCTGGCTTCAACATGCATGCACACACATGCTTTTGCCTACTTCCATACATGTACCCTACACACAAAGGCATGCACGAGCACAAATGGATGGACACACACACATACACGGCTTTTGGCTATGCTTGCTGGCCTACAACTGTATTCCATTCCCAGAAGGAGGATTGCTGTGAGCTTGGAAGCCATAATAAGCACTGGCTGTGTGAAGTCGGGGTGGCTGGCATCTAGCAACCAGGGAAGTTTCCTGTCATGGCCATTGAAACCTGCCAATGCCAAACTGTTCTGAAGATTCCTTAACTTTTATGAAGAAAGGATGACAGGGACCCATCCTCTTCCTCGTGAATAAATATTTTACGGATAACAAGTGTAATACTACTATTCCTACTACTAATAATTTTTTTAAAACATAGAAGTAAGTCAGGGGTTTCTACTCAGGCAGAACGTTCTTGTTCCTGTGGTAGCACACACTATGGGAGCAGTGTGGAACGGAGGGTAGAGCATCCATTCCTTTCAAGCAACAGGAGCCATTTTTCACCTGTGGTATCCAGTAGTTTTTATCAGCAGCTATTGTGAAAACTTGTTACCATAAGACAGGGGTAGGGCAAACACAGGTTTTGAATTCAGTTTGACTCTCACCTCTAGCACCTACCAAGTGGATTTCATCATATCACTTAATCTGGACATACTTTTGTGTTTTCTGCCTATAATATGGGAACACTATCATTTGTGTATTGTTGCTATGACAACTAACCAGGATACGAAGTATGTATATATAATATACATATATATCATCATAATTATTGTACACATGTGTAACGATAATATGCATTATATATAACTATATATATGCTAAGCAAGCACAAGACTTAAGAAGATGCACTAGGACAGCAGTAGTTGGGCTCTATTAAAATACATACGGTGTGAGCAGATGAATGACAGTTTCTAGTTACCACAAAGAGGTAAATAACAAGCAGACAGGACGGCCTCACCATTGCATTTCGCTTTGCTGCTTGTCTTTTTAACCTTCTTCCTTCCCGTCGATGGTCTTTCTTCAAGGCCAGTGCAATTTCTTCCCTCACGTCCTGGCTGTCTGCTGCTATTAGCTCTCCATTGTGAAGCATTTGTGAGTTCTGTTTCAGGTATTCCATGAATCCATTCACATCTTCATTCAAGTATTCTTTTTTCTTTTTGTTCTTTTTATGTTTTGTTTGAGGTGTATCATTTTTAAGGGACAGCCCACCGATTTGACGTTTTTGCCTTGGGAAGTTGTGGTCTGCTCTTTCTGTGGACCCCTTCTGCATGTCCTCCCATGATGTTGCAGACAAGGGTTTCCTATTATTTGAAGTAGTAACTCTAGCCCACCTGGTCATGGTTTTATCAGAGCTACTTTGCCAATCTGTAATATAAGAGCAAGTAGTAATTAATTAAAAATTGAAGATATAGACAGGTCATTATTAACAAATATACTCATGTCTTAAACTTTAAACCATCGAAACTTTTCATTTAGGTATCTGCATTGACACATGGTATGCTGCACAGACATTTCCCTAAAATAATTTTGGCATTGATCTGAGAAGTTTCATTCCAGTTTAAGAAAAAGACATATATACATACACACACACACTTGCTTAAAACTAGAAAGCAATTTGCCAACAAATGATTTTTAAATTATAAATCAAATATAACTACTTTGAGTGGTCCTCTCAAATCCTGTAGATTTCCTGGCCATTTCTTTTCCCACCTAGAAACCCCAGTCTACTTGCCCCCAATCTCCTTGCTTACTTTAGCTTTTCAATGCGACATCTTGCAAAGCACATTAGTAAGCACACAGAAGCCTATCCTTTAAGTTTGTCTTTACTTCTTCCCAGTAGATGTATAAATTAAGGCAGTATATAAAGTGTTTGCAGCCCCATGATAGCCTTCTCTTACTAATGAGGGCGACTGCCATTTGCAGTCCAATGGTTTTAAATCATTTTCCATTACCCCATTTCAACTGTAAAATAAACTTCATACTAAGAAGTCTTATTTGAATACCCTTAATAACTATGTTCAAATAGTCAGAGAGGTTTCATTGAGAGTGTAGATGTGCACATATTTTTAAAGAAGTTTACTTTAAGACGAATTATTTGGCTCCAACATAAAACTGAACATTTTACTTTGCACAGTACTAGCAATTCCGAACACGGTTTGTTTGTTTGTTTGTTTTTTGAGACCATCAGACACAAGCAAAGCCCGTGACTGTCACCGGGAGGGCGGATCCTCCTGCCGCACTCCAGGGACGGGAGGCTCAGGGTGTCAGGAGGGTGACTCGGGAAGGCTGGACAGGCCAGGGACTCCCCCACACGCACCGACGCTTTTTCCTGCCCGCTCCCTGCGCACCCCGTGGGCACCCTCGGCCTGCGAGGCCCGCTCCCAACAGCCCAGCAGGACGATCGGACTGCCCAGTCTCTGTCCCCGCGACCTCCCGCACCAGTCCGGCTCCAGCCAGCCAGAGGTGCCACCGAGGCCCCCACAGCCCAGCCGGTGGCGCCCGCGTAGCTCCTTACCCGATGAGAATCCTCCAGAGCAGCTGAGACAGCAAGCCAGAGAAGCCGGGCCCCGGATGAGAGCGCGGCTGCGAAGACCGGAAGTGCGTGATCTTCCCCGGCGCGTCACTTCCGGTGTGTCTAGTTAGGGTTCCGTGAAGCGTGTTCTGTGAGGGTTACGTTTGAAGCGGTGGCTAATGCAACTTTGTGGGTTGCGTGGTGTTTACAGGGCGCTGCGCTGGACTCCCAGGACACGAAGATGAGCGCTCCGTCTGTGCTGTCGGGGATGTGCAGTTTAGAGGGAGACAGACGAAAGGACTGCTGGGAGTAAGGTCTTCCTTAAAGTGTCCTTTGAACTGGACTTTGAAAATACAAAATGTAGTAAAATTGCCTGTGGGAGACAGCATTGTAAGCCGAGGCTCGCCAAAGGTGTCGGCGCTGTAGAAGTGTCGCCGGGATAAAATCTGAAAAGGCCTTTGGAGTACCTGTTGGTTCTGGGTGTTCTAATTGAACATTCACACTTGTGGCCAGAGTTTATTTTTCAAGAAACTTCCTGGCCTCCGTCCTATTAGTCTCCCCAGAAAAGCATACACGGTGTGAAATGGCATTGTCGCACCCATCCAGTCCCCCATCCTCAGGCTCTATCCGCTTCCCTCCGCCCCTGTGCTCTCCTTGCCTTTTGTCTCTGCTGACTGCCTCTTCCCTGTCTCAGCGTTCACTGTGTTAGCCCAAACTACTGCAGCTCATCTGGGCAGACGTCTTTGCTCCACTGCCTAAATTATTTTCACAAGTGAACTTTAGAAAATGTAAATCAGGGTGCCAGATCAAGTCGGTGCCTTTCTGCTTAAAACCCTTCCATCTTTTCTCCCTGTTGGGATGATACTGAGACTCTTGAGCATGTGTTAAGTCCCTGCCAACTTCTCTAGTCAGACCTTTGTACAATCTCTGTCCTTTTAAAGCTCTGCACACAGTACTTGTCAAGCACCAGTATTTGCATATGCGGATCTGTTAGCATGATACTCTGGTTTCTTTGGTTATGTTCTGTTTCAAGAGATTTTATTCTTATCTAAGCCTCCCAACGCCCCCTCACACTACATAGTATGACAGGCTATGCTTTCTGATGACACTTTTCACAATGGATTGTATAGTAAATTTTATTGTATCCTAATTGCCTCTCACGTAATGAATCTCATTATTGCTATATCTGTTAGCTGGATAAGGAACTAAAATGGGCCCAGTTTTCCTTAAAGGAAACTGGTTTGGTATGGTAAATGCCACAAAAATATACAAGAAAGTTTAAAAAAAATACAAAAACAGTCCTCTTGCTGTTGGGAAATGAACTGCTTAAAAGATGTGTGATAATGCCCCTCGTATTTCAACTCAGGATGAGGCTTTATTTTCTGTGGTGCCTAGCCTTGACCACAATGTATACCACTAGATGGTGCATTCAACAAAAATGTGTCTTTTTAATGCTGACTTTCCTTTAAGATCTGATTCCTCATAGTGAGGGAACACCTGTGTTGATGAGATTAGTAGCTGAGCAAGCACGTCATAGATGTCCTTTGGGTTGCATGAGGAAGCAGTAGTATTCCGACTAGAAAAGGCTGCCATTCACTGAGTAGCTATAGAGTATCCTGGGAGGAAGTTATTGCTTTCTCCATTTAACAACAGGGAAATAAGCTCAGAGAGTTATAAAGTCACTTACTCAAGGTCACACAACCAGTAAGAAACAGAATGAAATTTTGATCCAAGATCTTAGTTTATAGTTGTATACTCTACTATTTTGAAATAATGCAGAGCATTATCTCCTTGAACTCACTTTAAATATGCTTAACTGAGTTATCTGTGCCAAGATAAGACTTAAGGGCTGTATTTATTTATAATCCAAGAGATTATCTTTTTATTCAATTCCCTTTTACTTATTGATATAAAAGCATTATTCCATGATGCATGTAGGTTAGAAAATGTAAGTTAGAAAAATGTTAGGTGAGGCACCAAGGGTTTTGTTATCAAGGGATATGCTTTTTTTTTTTTTTAATATTGTAAAGTATCTGTATTCTTCAGTGTTCTCTGAGGAACAGAACTGATAGAATGAATATATATGTACTATATATGATAAAGAAGTTTTTAGATTGCTTTGTATGTTTATAGACTTTGTATATATGGAAGTCACTATGCAACTCACACTGGACTTCAATTTAGACACCCACACAGGATTTATTAGAGTAGCTTACAAGCTGTAGTCCAGATAGTCCAACAATGGCTAAAATCCAATAGTTGTTCAGTCCACAGGCTGGATATCTCAGCTGGTCTTCAATATACAGTGAAATCCTAAAGAAGTAGGCTCCAATGCTAGTGAAAGAATGGGCTTGCCAGCTACAGCAAGAGCAATCAGGCATAGGTGGCATAGCGTGAGTGGCTAAACCCATAATAAAATCTGAATCACCATCTTTCACTCTAAGAACCAATGGCAGCATTCAACAGCCATAACTGGGAGAATGGAAAGGGAGGAAGCTATGAAAACAAGTCCCCTGCTTCTGTGTGTGAAAGACTGGCCATGAAACACCATGCATTGGACAAACTCAGAAACTTAAAAATGAATGTAAAGCTCAAAAATACAAATGGAATTGCCACCCACAAAGCAAGAGACAAAGGTGACAGTACAAGTCTAAACCCATCAATTGTTTGTTTTCTTGAGGAATAAAACAGAACTTGAAGTATGTACAAAATAACATTCACCACATCCAGGATAAAATCTAAAATAGTTTGATACACAAAGAACTAAAAAAAGAAAGAAAGACTACTATGGGGTAAAAAGAAAACAACAGATGTTACCTTCATTATCCAGTTCTCTAGAGGGACAGAACAATATATATATATATATATATATATATATATATATATATATATATATATATATTATATGGGGGATTTTTTGATTGGTTTATATGATTGGATGTTGGTTTAAACTTGACATGATGGGGAACCAGAGAGCCTAGTAGTCGTTTAACTGAGTATTTAACTCTTTCCAAGAATCCAGTAGCCTCATAGCGAGGATGATGTGGGCAATGATGGGCATAGTTGAAGGTTAAAGTGTAGATGCTTCCTAGAGACTCACTGGTATGAGTCTGCATGGAAAGGCTGAAGAAGGTGCACTGCGCTGTCCATGCTGATGGCGGCAGCAGTAATCAGTTCACCCAGGAAGAAAGGAGCAAGCATAAACTGACGAGCTTTCTCTCTTTTTCCACCTTTTTCATCTGTGTCCCTCCAGCCTCTCGAGTGGTGCTCCCCACATTCAGCATGGCTCTTTTCCTCTCAGTTGCTCTCTCATCTGTTGGTCCTCTCTGGAAATGCCCTCATATATACAGCGCATTATTACTCTCCTCAGCATCTCTCAATCCAGTAAAAAAGCAAACAAACCAGATTAATCATCATAGCTTTAAAATGATCAAGGTACTGGAATCAGCAGACAAGGTCTTTAAATAATATTGCATCTATGCTGAAGGACCAAATAAATGCTATAAACCATTGAAACAATTTGAGAAAACTGCTGTAAATGGATCATAGGATGGTCAGTCTCGGCATAGAAATCTTCATGTAGGTTCTGGGGATCAAATGCAGCTAGCATGGCAAGTCCTGTTTCCCCGGACCCATTTTTTTTTTTTGTCTAAAGAACCAAGGGCTCAAATGTGTAGCTCAGCTGTAGAGCGCTTTCTCAGTTCAGATGAGTACCCCCTGCGCCCATATTTGATCCAAAACCACAGAGAAAAATATGGATTCCCATTTGGTAGATACTGATTAGTCATTTGTTAGAGCTTTTTACCAATTTATTCACTCAGAAGCAATGTATGAGAGCAGTAGATTCTCGTCCTTCCTCAGAGAGTATATTGACAGACTTGAGTTGCTGCCAGGCAGCCAGAGGTGAGCATGACTATGGAGTTCCTATTCATTGGTTATGAGGGAGGTTGAGCCGTCTGTTGTTGTTTAGCGGCCTCTTGTATTTCCTTCTCTATAACCCAGCAGCTTAGATTACTTACCAATTTCTTTTTTTCATCCCACTTTTAAATTAATCTTTGTTTAGTATACCAAGTAATGGGTTTCATTGTGGCATTTCCATACATGTGTGTCATGCTTAGCATACATACTGTTAGTTAAATGCTATTTTTAAATATCATACTAGGAAAAAAAGGTAATACAACACACATTAGCACCTAACATACTGTAATCATCTGCCTGTCTGGCTAGACTGTGCGCATGCAGAATTAAAGCATAATGTCTCCAAGTGGAATGGATCCTCTGTGTCACATTGTCACTATTTGGGCTTTGGGTTTGACCTGTGATCACTATATAGCTGGCATTATGTTTTATTGAATGAGTGTAAAGATGAATAAATATAAGAAGAAATGTGTTTTCATGTTTGCTAAATGAATAAATTATAAATTAGAGTACTTTAAACTAGTTGGCTAATATGTTTAAAATACTAATGACTACAAGACAGGGGAGAAACTACCCAAATTAAGTAGCCCTTTCTGGTACTCATAATAATTCTCTAGTAGTTTTGACTCATAAAACTTGTAAACTTTCTTTCATCTTGCCTTTGGTGGTACTCAACACAGAGTTTATTGCTGTCTCGTGATGAGCTTATTATTAACTGGAGTTTGTGACACTAGAATGCACCATATGTGATACAATTTGAGGCTGTTAGCAGTTGGTGGTTTTAACTTTAGCAGTTTAGATGGAAGGGGTTGAGCATGGCCTTATAATACCAGCATTGTAAGATGGAGGCCGGAAGCCAGCAGCAGCAGCAGCAGCAGCAGCAGCAGCAGCAGCAATAATAATAATAATAATAATAATAATAATAATAATAATAATAATAATAATAAAATAGCCCCAAAGCAAAACAACATTAAAACAAAAACTAAAAACACTCAAAAAATTCTGGAAGATCAAAGCATGAATAAGGGAGGTTTATGCACCAAATAAATACACTTTATACTTACTTCAAAACAAAACACAGCTTTAGGGCTGGAGAGGGGGCTCAGTTAATAAAAGTACTGTCCACATAAGCCTCCCCAGGACCCATGTAGAAGGCAACTGTGATGGTGGGTTGTTATAATCCCAGTGCCAAGGAGTCAGAGACCAGCAGATTTCTGGAGTTTGCTGGACTAGTCTTTCTCACCTAGCGAGCTCCAAGTTCAGCAAGAGAACCTGTCTCAAGGTATTAAATACAGAGCAACTGATGGGGGCACCTGATGTGAGCCTTTGACAATATATACTTTAGCCATAATTTAGAGTTAGATTACGTGCTTATTCTGGGGAAATGTGTAAGAAACTTCTATCCACCTCTAACACAGAAGGAGTAGGTAGACTTAAAGACCCGGTCATGTCCAGTTTGGTAAATAGGCTTACTAGGATTATTTTTAACAGCACACAGCTTTAACACCAAAAAGCCCTCAAGATTAGTTTCTACATCTTATACTTCAGCTAGAGAGACAAAGACAGCCATACACAGAGAGACAGATTGAGAACGAGAATGAACAGAAAGGAGAGGGAGAGAAAGAACAAATGTGGCAGACTATCTGACCCTTGATGTTAGACTTTCCTGTTCCCTATGGAAGAAGAGAAGGTTTCTGCAGTTCTCTCTCGGCTCAGGTGCCCAGGTAGTTGAGAATCTGGCTAGGGCATAGTAGATGGCAGTAATTGTTGACTTAATGGGTTAGCAGGCCTTGGAATTCCACTTCCCCAGCTTTTCAGCTACAATTTTTGCTGATCTCTATTATGCTCTGTGTTATGCTTCACAGCATAGAGTGGAAGGCAGAGTAGAGCACTTTGCTTATGACATCTTACGTGAAATTGGTTCTAGCCCCACTAGAATTTTATATATCTATTCCTGCCCAAATCCTTTCTGAATGACAGGTGCTTGGTCAGCCAGGTGAAAGAGACAAGGGAGTACTTCGAGACTAAGAGTTTTCCAAGGCAGTGTCAAGGCAGCCAGCTTTCCTCAAGAGTCATGTGGAATGCAGACAGAGTAACAACTGGACAGGAAAGCTGGGATCAGATTCTGTCAAATTGAAGTGTTCATATTTTTTTTTATCACATAGAGCTTAAGTACTTTAGTATGACTTTCAAGTCACTGAAAGGAGAAAAGACTTCTGTGGTTTTTGTTTGTTTCAGACCATATGTCAGAGAAAGCATTGTAGAGTATCTCAGTTTGTGGTATTAGGAGTATATGGTAGAAACAGTTGTTCATGTCAGAGCAGCTGGGGAACAGGAGAATTGAAAGAGCTCTGGGTTAGGTCTAAACTTCAAAAATAGGCCAGCTAGGTCCCTCCACTCGAATATTGTATGGATTACCAAAATAGCACCGCCAGCCCTGTTGGTGTGTTTCAGATTCAAAGCATGGCAGTATTGTAAAGCTGTAGAGTTGTCATCCTAGATTTTATAGTGGACAATGTATAACTGAGAAGTAGCTTTTGTATGAAAAAAAGTGTGCCTAGTGTGGTGATCAGCATTGTCTGGACATTAATTAAACTCCATTAAAATGGACGGGAAAACAGAGCAGCAGAAGGTGAAAATGAATGATCAGTTCCATTGTCTGAAGCAAAAGGGAGATGTGGACGAGTGATGCTGTCACAGCCTCTCTCTTAAAACAATCTGTCAATGTTTTAAAAGCTGTTTTAGAATCCTTGCAGTGAGGCTTATGGATAACCCAATTATGTGTTTCTTCACACACCATTTTATAAATGTTATTCAATGAGTATATGTTAAATTTAGAATCATTTACAAGAATTTTAAACCATAGAGTTTTGATACAGAACACAAAAATTTGCAATAAAACACATACATAGACCTATTTAAAAGCCCATCTCCTTGTTTTACAAACCAATACATTTCAGAGAAGTGACTAATTTAGGACACAATGCTGGAAACAATTTTGTCACCTGATATGCACAATATGGTTCTTATTTTCACCTACATTGTTGGTTTACTTTCTCGATAGCAAAAGTCGAAAGATCATGTCTTAATTTCAGAAGTGGAGGAAAGGCTATCTAAAACTTCTGGAAGGAAAGCCACTAATGAAATTGCTAGGCAATAAGTAGAAATTGTCCCATTTATTTAATGTCTGCAGTTGTATTGTCCCCAGAAAAAGTTTAAGCCCTTTTCATATTCTTTGCTTTTAAATGACAAAAAATAGAACTGAAGCACTAATTGCAAAAATGATGACATTGTCTAAGTGTACTCTCAGCCTCTTCTGGTATCTCTCAAAGTCAAGTCCCCAATCACGATTCATAGAAGTTAGCATGTCAAGTGCCTCAAAGGACTGCTCACACCTCTACATTTCAAGGAAGTGGGGAGATTGGCAAGGTTCCTTGCATTATCTGAAGTGAGTACTTCCCCTCCTCCTGTGTCTGAGGAAATGATACTGGGGATGAGGAATAATGGAATCCCATCAAAAAAAGGCACTTTTGATATCTGTTTTCTAGTACCCTGTTAGTTGATAAAGATGAAACGACAGAGTCCTTGACTTTAATCAGCCAGCAGCCTGTGAAAGTAAGAAATGCAGATGCACAAACCACAAATAAGATTATAAATGCTACATAACAAATAGTGAAAGATTTACAGAGATGGGATAGATTTCACATACATGGCTTATTCTTGGAAGGATTTGAAAAAAAAAAACAACTAAATACAGTATATTGCAGCAACTAGAGAGAGGGATTAGGGAGGTACCAAGACAAGAACCCATTTTAAAAGCTAAGTTCTCGGTGTCATTATCTTTCCCAGAAAGCGCCACACACACACAGATACCAAGAGTTTATAAGGAGTCCAAGTAAACACAAAGTGGCCAGAATATTTTGCACAGAACTAATAAATTTGGGAACTAATAAATAACCCACCTAATTGAAACCTCTGGATAGAATATCAGTTTATGATGTAGGATGACATAATTTAAGAGGACTGTAAAGTAGAATAGACATAGCCTTCCAAAGACTCTGGCATAAAAATAAATGAGCACGGGAAAAGAAGTCTCATGCATATTTTAAGAAACACCAGGAAAATGTACCAAGTTGTGTTTAGATACATTCTGGGAGTGTGATGGTAAGGTTGTGAAGAATTGCAGGTAGCCCCTAGAGGAAACTGTGATCCAGTGGGAAAGGCTGACACAGATGCTGACAGGCCTATGAGGAGGAGGAAATGAGGGGAGGGCTAATGTGAAGCCCTCAAGAAGTGTACATGTGAGAGCTCAGCGGGGGCCAGCAGTGTGCTTCACATCAGAACATCAGGCACACTTTTGTGTGCTGCCTTCATTCTCCAGATAATGTGCTCTGGAGAGGAGAAAACCAGATGGGGAGGACTTTATTAAGATCAGAGATACAGGCATTGTTCAGTCTCTACATGCTGCTATATTGGATACTTGTTTGTGAAACTGATGCTTAGAACTGTGGTTATGGTTATGGATGTAGATGTGTTTAATGACACTTAACTATATGTGTAAAATGCCTAAGTAGTAAATTTGTTGTTATGTGTATTTTATTCCTAGCATTTAACCTTTTAAGGTTTGGTGTTATTTTTTAATCATGATTGCCATTAAACACAGTTTTACATTTTTATTTTCTGTACTACTTTAAAATCTGTTCTTAAATCTATGCTTCAAGTTTTATTTGTTTATATTTTTTCTGATCACAAAATTCAATGTGAATGTTGAATGTGCTGTTACATAACAGGATTTTTTAAATACTTATAATACCCACTGTTTATTGACCATCTTATGTTCTAGAACTACCTAAATTATGAATGATAAGACTCATTATTTGAAGAAATAAAGGAGCTGGAACCTTAACTGATATTAAATTTGTCAAAACTGTATCAAGTGTGTGAACTGTGTTGCTAATGTTATTTTTATATAACTGTGTTTTTTTATCTCTTTTGTAACACTATTATCACAAAAATAATTGGGACTTTTTAATATTTGTTTAATAATAAGTTTCACAACACAATAACTGAGCAGTTATTACTCTATTCATAACCCTCTAAGCTAATCTGGTTTCCTGCCAGTGTACATTCCAGAGATACTTGCACTTTGCAACTTTTCTTGCTGAGTTCTCTCTCCTGGTTTCTTCTGGACATCTGTTTATGGCTCAGTCTCCGACTTCCCTCTCTAACTCCTCCTCCCCTGACTGGCAGGAAGTACAGCTCTATTTTCTCCCCTGCTCAAAAATTGGCTGTAAGCAGCTTTATTGGCATATTACGGGAAAATTAAGGAGCAGTGTTTACACAACATTGAGATGGGAGATTCTCAAAACAAGGACTGCAACTGGTTATGGTGGACAGAAATCAGCATTTGAATTATACAATACATTTTTTTAATTTAATTTTTTAAATTAATTTATTTATTTTTGTATCAATCACAGGTTAGGTACTTTGCATCCCAAGTGTAGCCCCCTCCCACATTCCCTCCTACCCTCCTCCTCCCACCCTCATCTCCTCCCTGCCCCCTCCAAGTCCACCAACAGGGGAGGACCTCCTCCCCTTCCATCCAACCCCAGCTCATCCTGTCTCCTCAGGGCTGGCTGCAATGTCCTCTCCTGGGATCTACCCGGCTTGTATGGGGGAGGGTCAAAGAGTCAGACATCAAGTTCAAGACTGAAACAGTCCCTGTTTCCCTCACTAGGGTCTTTAGTCCTACACCGAGCTATCATGGGCCCCATCTGAGCAGGGGTTCCAGGCCACATCCACACATGGTCCTTGGTTGTAGAAACTGTCTCATACAAGACCCCTGTGCCCTGCCCAGTTTAGTCGTTGTGGAGCTCTTGTTCTCTCCAAGTCTCACCAACCTCCTCCATTTCTATCATCACTTCTCGCCCTCTGCCAAAGGCTTGATCGCCAGTCTTAATATCTGCTCTGATACATCACTACGTTGACCCTCCTCCCCCCCC
>CM053764.1:36047211-36100215 GCA_028658305.1 Pachyuromys duprasi
TCCTGGGGTCAATCCTCTATTTCATTTTACTGTTTTCCATGCAAACATGAAAATACATACAGATAACTGACTATTACAATATTTCCTTCCCAAACTAAAATACTGCCAAATTTCCTGAGGGTGTCTGGGTTTCTATCTCAAAATGTTGATGAACATACATGCAGACTAGAGTGAAAAATATCATTAAAAAACATGCTGGAAGCTGCAAGAGAGAAAAACAACATCACAGCAATGTAATGAGGAAATCTGAATCAGAGAACAGATAAATGTTTCTATTTTTTAAATAAAAAGGTTAGCAGAATATAGACAGGTTGATGTGTGTTTTCAGGTGTTTAATTTGACAAGCCATGTAAGTGAATTCAGGGGTGCATCATGGGCAGTTTGAATGTGTGTTGCTTCAACAAAATCATAAGGAACTAAAACTTTTCAGCTGTCTAGCAAAGAGAGACATGATTGCACCGCTAACCAATT
This sequence comes from Pachyuromys duprasi, assembly GCA_028658305.1. Lineage (NCBI taxonomy): Eukaryota > Metazoa > Chordata > Mammalia > Rodentia > Muridae > Pachyuromys > Pachyuromys duprasi. Next base: position 36,047,683 of record CM053764.1, read on the forward strand.
TGTTGCCAAATGAAAATGCATTTAAAAAAAACCCTTCAATACCAACCCTCTTTTATTCATTAAAGTCTTCTTGTGCCTCGTTAATTTTAATGGTATAATCTAGCTCTGATTGAAGTGCACCTGAATGCAGTTACTACTTCATCAGCACTGATGAGTTCCTAGTAATTCAGGCTGTACCCACAGAGAGCTCACACATTCTGAGTTCCTCTTTGCCTCTGCTCTGTGCATGTCTGTGTTGGCAGCAGTTCAGATTCTGCATTTTAGGAGCCCCTGGTCTTCTTTTCTGACCTCACCTACATTACTTTCCATTTTCCTAAACTGCTTTTACGCTGAGTTTTGTGCAAACAAAGATTTGTATGTGTGTGTGTGTGTGTGATTATGCCAAGATTTAACATTTTCTTTCCCCAAATCATCAGATTGAAGGCACATGTAGAATGTATGAGTCAAATGCATTTTTGGAGAGTGAAGAGTCTGGTATAGCTAATAACTGAATTATTAGTTCAGTGCATTTCTATGTAATTGTTTCATAAAACTAATTTTAAAACTCTTCTTAAATTGTGCCTTTATAATACCAGAATTTCATCTTTTAAAAAATTGTTCTTGACAATCCATGCATGTTGTCTTAAGAGCTTCTATTATGATAAAACACTATAACCAAAAGCAGCCTGGGGAGGAAAGAATTTATTTAACCTTACAGTTTATAAGTCCATCACTGAGGGAAGTCAGGGCAGGAACTCAGGGCAGAGTCCTGGAAGCAGAAATAGGAACAGAGGCCGGAGATCAGGGGTTCTCAAGCTCTGGCAACCCCTTTGACAAACCTCTCTCTCCAACAGATATTTACATCACAATTCACAACTGTAGCAAAATTACAGTCATGAAGTAGCAACAAAAATAATTTTTTGGTTGGGGTCACCCCAACAGGAGGAACTGCGTGAAAGGGCCACAGCATTAGGAAAGTTGAGTGGAGAATCACTGCTTATGGGCTCCGTTCTCATGGCTTGCTTATCTTGCTTTCTTGTCAAGACAAAGCCTTCATTTTAAGCCCGAGAGTTTACTAACAATGATCAGAGTGCACAGAAACTAGCAACTGTAGCTTCTTCCTCCCTGATGTTTATAGCCAAAGATTGCTCACCTCCAGGACCTCTGATGGAGAGTTGCTAGCCCAGTGCTGTGTGTGATAGACACACCGTGGGTCTAGGCTGGAGAGGTAGTAGTTCCATTCCATTGGAATGCACTCACCTCACCTGACCTTGACTCTTATAGACGTGTGTCCCTTTCTTCATTTCTATCTTCCGATAGAGCTCAAGGACCAACCTGCACTGGACATGTTGCCAGCACAGTCTCCACTAGGGGCTGTGACCTCCTTGGGCTCTTGACCCAGGTTACAGTATAAGGCATGTATTTATTTCCACGGAGTGGACAGTAAACCCAACTGGGAAGGAGTTGGTTATGCCCCAGACACGATGGCCACTATTGCACCAGTGAACATACATTGCCTGGCAGATTGGCACTGCAGCATGCAGGGTCCACAGCCTGGAAAGACCAGTCTCTGGTGTCTTTAATGATGATTCTGCTAGACTCCAGTCCCAGAACACTGTAGGCAGGACACACTGGAGGTCAAAGGTTTTGTGGCTGGATTGGTATCCCTATCCCTCCACTGGAGGCCTTCCCTGGTTACAGAGGATGGCTGGGTCAGGCCCTGTGTCCCCAATTACTAGGGTTTTGTAGGGTTACTCTCTTAGATTCACGGAGTTTCCTTTGCACTAGGTTTCCAACACACTCCTAAATTGCCCCTCACTCCAAGTATTTTCTCTTTCCCTACCCCCAGCCTGGTCCCTCCTGTTCCCAACCCCATACAAGCTCAGTTTATTCTATTTATCTTTTATGTTGTTGTTTTGTTTCTGTTTTCTTTCCATTTTTATTAGTTACACTTTATTCACTTTTTATCCCCCCGTGACCCCCTCCGTCCTCCCCTCCCAATCCCATCATCCTCCCCTTTCTCCGCACATGCCCCTCCCCAAGTCCACTGATAGGGGAGGTCTTCCTCTCCTTCCTTCTGAGTCTAGTCTATTAGGTCCCATCAGTAGTATCAGGTGTCTTCCTCTGTGGCCTGGTAAGGTTGCTCCCCCATCAGGGGGAGGTGATCAACGAGCAGGCCAATCTATTTATTAAATTTATTCAATTTCTATTCTTCCCAGGGGCATCCTTGCTTCCCTCCTTAAGCTCTCCTTGTTACATAGATTCTTTGGATCTGTGGACCTTAGTATGATTATACTTTACTTTATGGTTAATATCCACTTATAAGTGAGTATATGCCATGTGTGTCTTTCTGGGTCTGAAATACCTTGTCCAGGATGATCTTTTCTAGTTCAATCCATTTACCTGCAAATTTCATGATGTCATTGTTTTTTATTTTTTATTTTGTTTTTTTTTATGTCATTGTTTTTAACAGCTGAATATTATTCCATTGTGTAAATGTACCACATTTTCTTTATCTGTTCTTCAGTTGATGGACATCTACATTGTTTCCAGGTTCTGACTGTTATGAATAAAACTGCTATGAATATAAGTGTCTGTGTGATATGATAGAGTGTCCTTTGGGTATATGCCCAGGTGTGGTATAGCACGGTCTTGAGGTAGATTAATTTTCTTTTTTCTGAGGAACCTCAATATTGACTTCCAAAGTGGCTGTACAAGTTTTCACTCCCACCAGCAACAGAGGAGTGTTCTGCTTGTTCACGACTTCGCCAGCATGAGTTGTCACTTGAGTTTTTGATCGTAGCCATTCTGACAGGTGGAAGATGGAACATCAAGTATGTTTTGATTTGCATTTTCCTGATGGCTAAGGATGTTCAACATTTAAGTGTTTCTTGGCCGTTTGGGATTCTTCTATTGAGAATTCTTTATTTAGATCTGTAACACACTTTCTAGTTGGATTATTTAGTTTACTGCTGTCTAGTTTCTTGAGTTCTTTATATATTTTGGGTATTAGCCCTCTGTCATATGTGGAGTTGGTGAAAATCTTTTCCCAATCGGTAGGCTGCCATTTTGTCCTATTGACAGTGTCCTTTGCTTTACAGAAGCTTTTCAGTTTCATGAGATCCCATTTATTAATTGTTGTTCTTAGAGCCTGTGCTGTTGGTGTTTTATTCAGGAAGTTGTCTCCGGTGCTGATGAGATCAAGGCTCTTCCCCACCTTTTCTTCTAACAGATTTAGTGTATCCTGTTTTATGTTGAGGTCTTTGATTTACTTGGACTTGAGTTTTGTGCAGGGTGATAGATATGGATCTGTTCACATTCTTCTAAATGTAGACATTCATTTAGACCAGCAACATTTGTTGAAGGTGCTTTTTTTTCTCCCATTGTTTATTTCTCGTTTCCTTATGAAAAAATCTTGTCTTAGGTGAGTGGATTTATGTCTGGGTCCTCCATTTTAATTCTACTGATCAACCTCTGTTTTTATGTCAACACCATGCAGTCTTTCTTGCTATAGGTCTGTAGTACAGCTTGAGATACTCTGGAAGAATTGTATAGAATTTATTCTATACAGTTTTATTGTATAGAATTGTTTAAGCTATCCTGGGTTTTGTTTTTCCATATGAAATTGAGTATTGGTTCTTTTGAAGTCTGTAAAGAATTGTGTTGGAATTTTGATGGGGATTTGTTGAATCTGTAGATTGCTTTCGGTAGAATGGCCATTTTCACTATGTTAATCCCACCGATCCATGAGCATAGGAGATCTCTCCATCTTCTGATATCTTCTTCAATTTTATTCTTCAAAGATCTGAAGTTTTTGTTATACAGTTACCTCAAGATATTTTATATTATTTTTGACTATTGTGAAGGGTATTGTTTCCCTGATTTCTTTCTTGGCTGGTTTGTTGTTTGTATAAAGCTTCAGTTTTCTTTTATCTTCTGAGACTTGCTTTGTGACAGATTATATGGGCAATTTTTGAGAATGTTTCATGAGGTTATGAGAAGAAGGTATTTTTTGTGTTTGGGTAAAATGTTCTGTAGATATCTGTTAAGTCCATTTTATTTATAACCTCTGTTAGCGTCATTATTTCTCTGCTTTGTCTGGATGACCTGTGCATCAGTGAGTGTGGGGTATTGAAGTCTCTCACTATTAAGGTGTGAGGTTCTTTAAGCTTTAGTAATGTTTCTTTTACAAATGTGGATGCCCTTGAACTTGGGGCATAGATGTTCAGAATTGAGATGTCATTTTGGTAGATTTTTTTTTCTTTTGATGAGTATGAGATGTCCTTTTCCCATCTCTTTTGGTTAATTTTGGTTTGAAGTATATTTTTTTAGATATTAGAATACCTACACAAGCTTGTTTTTGGGGTCCATTTTCTTGGAAAAATCTTTTTTCAGCCTTTTATTCGGAAGTAATGTCTATCATTGATGTTGAGGTATATTTTTTGTATGCAGCAGAAAGATGGATCCTATTTTTTTATCCATCCTATTGGCCTATGTCTTTTTACTGGGGAGTTGAGACTATTGATATTGAGAGAAATTAGTGCTGTGTGATTGTTAATTCCTATTATTTTATTGTTGTTGTTGTTGGTGGTGGTGGTGGTAGTGTGTGTGTCCTTTCTTTGTGTTTTGCTAGCATAAGATTGTTTACTGTCAGTGTTTTTATGGGTGTGGTTAACTTCTTTGGGTTGGAGTTTTCCTTCTAGTACTTTCTGTAGGACTGGATTTGTGGATAGATATTGTTTAAAGTTGACTGTGTCGTGAAATACCTGTTTTCTCTATCTATGGTGATTGAAAGTTTTGGTGGGTATAGTAGTCTGGGTTGGCATCTGTGGTCTCTTAGAGTCTGCAAGATATCTGTCTAGGCATTACTGGCTTTTAGAGTCTCTGTTGAGAAGTGATGTAATTCTAATTGGGTCTGCCTTTATATGTTACTTGACCTTTTTCCATTTCAGCTTTTTAATATTTTTCTTTGTTCTATATGTTTAGTGTTTTAATTATCATGTGGTGAGGGGACTTTCTTTAGTGGTCCAATCTATTTGGTGTTCTGTAAGCTTCTTGCACCTTTATAGGCATGTCCTTCTTTAGGTTAAAATATATTTTCTGTGTTTTTGACAGGAGAATCTTCTCCTTCTTCTATTCCTAATATTCTTAGCTTTTGCCTTTTCATACTATCCCAGATTTCCAGAATGTTATTTTTCCTTCTTGTTTTTGTTTTGTTTTTTCGAGGCTTTTTTTTCCTGTGTAGCCTTGGCTGTCTTGGACTTGCTTCGTAGATCAGGCAGGCTTCAAACTCACAGAGATCCACAGAACAGTTGGCTTCTTCATTTAAAAAATCGAGTGTCCATGGTTATGAGGATTTATATCTGCATCTTCAGTTCAGTTCTATTGATCAGCATTCTTGTCTTTATGCCAATACCATGTTTTTTTATTACTATGGTTCTGTAGCACAATTTGTGTTCAGGGATTATGATACTTCCAGCAGTTTTTTTTTTAAATCATTATTTAGATTGCTTTAGCTATCCTGGGCTTTTTCCAGGATGAAGTTGAACATTGTTTTTAATTTTCAGTGAAGTATTGCATTGGACTTTTGATGAGGATTGCATTGAATCTATAGATTGCTTTTGGAAGGATGACCATTTCACTGTATTAATCTTACCAATCCATGAACATAGGAGATCTTTCCATATTCTGAAATCTTCTTCAGTTTCTTTCTTTGATGTCTTACAGTTTTTATTACACAAGTCTTTCATTTGCTATGTTAAAGTTAATCCAAGATTTTATGTTTTTTCTTTTTTAGGGCTCCTGTGAAAGGTGTTGTCTCCTTGATTTCTTTCTTAGTATGTTATTTGATTTTGGAAAGCAACTGATTTTTTAAGTTAATTTTGTTTTGTTTGTTTGTTTTTTCTTTTCTTTTAAAAATTTATTTATTATTTATTACAATTTATTCACTTTGTATCCAGGTTGTAGCCCCTTTACTTGTCTCTTCCTAGTCTCACCCTCCCTCTTTCTTCTCCCCCTATGCCCGTCTGCTGATAGGGGAGGTCCTCCTCCCCTTCTTTCTGATCCTAGCCTACCAGGTCTCATAAGGACTGGCTGTATCCTCTTCTGTGGCCTGGCAAGGCTGCTCCCCCCTCAGGAGAGGTGATAAAAGAGGCAGCCACTGAGTTCATGCCAGAGACAGCCCCTGCTCCACTTACTAGGGAGCCCACTTTGAAACTGTCTGCCTACGGTATACATCTGAGCAGGGGCTCTAGGTCCTCTCCATGCATGGTCCTTGGTTGGAGTATTGGTCTCTGCAGGCTCCCCTGGGCCCAGAATTTTTGGCTCTGTTGGTCTCCTTGTGGAGCTTCTGTCTCTCCCTTCTTCTGTAAGATTCCCTTCACACTGCCCAAAGGTTCACTATGAGTTTCAGCAACTGCTTTGATACCCTGTTGGCTAGAGTCTTTCAAAGGCCCTCTGTGGTAATCTGATGTCCTGTTCCATGTTTTCTCCCTCTTCCAATGTCTATCCTGTTTGCCCTTTTGAGTGAGGATTGAGCATCTTCCCTAGGGCCCTCCTTGTTGTTGAGCTTCTTTGGGTCTATAGATTTTAGTATATTTATCCTATATTATATTTTTAATACGCAGTTATAAGTGAGTAAATACCATGTGTGTCTTTCTGCTTCTGGGATACCTCACTCAGGATGATCTTTTCTACTTCCATCCATTTGTCTGCAAATTTAATGATTTCCTTGTTTTTAATTGCTGAGTAGTATTCTGTTGTGTAAATGTACCACAATTTCTGTATCCATTCCTCTGCTGAGGGACATCTAGGTTGTTTCCAGATTCTGGCTATTAAGAATAAAGCTGCTACAAACATGGTTGAGCAAATGTCCTTGTTGTAGAGTGTAAATTAATTTTGATCCAGCTACTTTGCTGAAAGTATTTATCAGCTATAGGAATTTCCTGGCAAAAGTTACAGGGTCATTCATTGTAAACTGTCATATCACCTGCAAACGATGATACTTTGGCTTTATTCTTTCTTATTTGTCTCCCTTTCATCTTTTTCAGTTGTCTTATTGCTCTAGCTAAGACTTTAAGTACTATATTGAAAAGATATAGAGAGGGTGACAACCTTGTCTTGTTCCTGATTTTAGCGAAAACACTTTGAGTTTCTACCCATTTAGGTTGATGTGGCCTCAGTGTAAATATTTTTTGCTATGTTGAGGTATGACACTTGTATCCCTAATCTCTCTGGGACTTTTGTCATGAGGAGGTGTTGGATTTTGTCAAAGGCCTTTTCTGCATCTAATGAGCTGATCGTGGTTTTTGTCTTTCAGCTCGTTCACATGGTGGATTACATTCATCAGTTTGCATACACTAAACCATCCCTGCATCTCTGGGATGAATCCTTCTTGATCATGATGCATGATCTTTTTGATGTACTTGGATATGGTTTGCAAGTATTTTATTAAGAATGTTTGCTTTTATGTTCCTAATTTTCTTTCTTTCTTTATGTAGATGAGTGGCCTTGTTTAGAACAGTAGGCAATGTTCCTTTTGTTGTTTTTATTTTACTTAATAATTTGAAGACTGTTGGCATTAATTCTTCTTTCAGTCAGATAGACTTCTGTACTGAATCCATCTGACCCTGAGCTTTTAGTTTTGATTGGGAGACTTTTAATTACTGGTTCTGACTTACTAGCAATTATATATTTGTTTAAATTGTTTATTGATTTAAATTTGGTAGGAGGTTTATATCAAGAAATTTATCCATTTATTTTAGGTTTTTCCAGTTTGATGGAGTGCAGGTTTTTAAAGTATGTTCTTATGATTCTCTGGATTTCCTCAGTATCTGCTGTTACATCCCCCTTTGTCTATAATTTTATTAATTTGGATATTATCTCACTATCTTTTAGTTAATTTGGCTAAGGGTTCATCAATCTTATTAATTTTCTCAAAAAATCAACTTGGCATTTCATTCATACTTTGGGTGGTTTTCCCCTTATTTTATTGATTGCGAGCCTGAGTTTGATTATGTCTTACTGTCTACTCATTTTTGGTATTACTTCTTTTTGTTCCAGAGCTTTCAAGTGTGCTGTTAAGTTGCTAATGTGAGATCTGTCCTTGATGTTTGTTTGTTTTTTGACATAGGGATTTAGTATTATGAACTTACCTTTTAGAACTCCTTCACTGTGTGCCACGTGTTTGGGTATGTTTTGTTTTCATTTTCATTCAATTCTTAAAAGGTTTGAATTTCTTTCCTGATTTCTGTTTCACTCATTTTTTTCTAATTCAGTAGTGAGCTGTTCAGTTTCCATGAATCTGTAAACATTTTATTGTTACTGTTGTTGTTGAGATCCAGCTTTAATCCATGGTGGTCAGATAGGGTGTAGGGTGTTATTTCAGTTTTCTTATATCTGTTGAAGCTTGCTCTATGCCTGAGTATGTGGTCAACTTAGAAGGAAGTTCTGTGAGCTACCAAGAAAAAGGTACATTCTTTTGTGTTTGGGTGAAGTGTTCTGTAAATAGCGGCTAGGTTCTTTCGATTTATAACATCAGTTACCTCCAGCATTTCTTTATTTAATTTTTGTTTGGGTGACCCATTTGTTGGCAAAAGTATTGTATTGAAAATAGCATACTATCAGTGTGTGAAGGTCAAGAGGTGATTTAAGCGGTAGCAGTGCTTTTTTATAAACTTGTGTTTGGTGCATAGATATTCAGAATTGCAAAGTTTTCTTGTGGCTTGTTCTTTTGATGAATATGTAGCATTCTTCCCTATCTCTTCTGATTAGTTTTGATTTGAAGTCTATTTGCAGATATATTTTAATATCTGACATTTTAGGCTACACAGGTTTCCTTCTTGAGTCCATTTGCTTAGATTATCTTTTTCTAGCCTTTTACTCTGAGATGATGGCTACCCTTGATGTTAAGGTATGTTTTTGGATATAGTAGAAGTATAAATCTGTTTTTTTTTGTTTTATTTTGCTTGTTAGTTTGTTTTTTAACTCTATTAGTATGTGTTTTTGTTGGGGAACTGACACCACTGATGTTGAAGTTATCAGTGAGCAGCCTTTGTTGACCCTTGTTATTTTGTTGTTGTGGTGTAGGCTTCCCCCCCATCTTTTAATTTGCTGTCTGGCATTATTATTCTTTGTTCTTTTTAGGTATGGTTAACCTCTCCACTTTTAAGGCTGTTTTTTTTTCCAATCACCTTCTGTAGAGTAGAATTTATAGATAGATACTGCTTAAATTTGGTTCTATCATGGAATGTTTTTCTTTCTCCATCTATTGTAATTGAAATTTTAGCCCAGCAGTGGTGGCACATGTCCTTAATCCTAGCACTAGGGAGGCAGAGGCAGGCAGATCTCTGTGAGCTCAAGGCCAGCCTGGTTGCCTGGTCTACAGAGTGAGTTCCAGGACAGCCTGTTTCAAAAACCAAACCAAACCAAAACAAAACAAAAAAGTTTTGCTTGCTTTTGTAGTCTCGGCTGGCATCTGTGGTCTCTTGAAGTTTATATGGACCATTCATGGATATAACCTAGAATCCCTGCACAGATGTAGCCCATGGCAGCTCAGTGTCCAAGTGGGTTCCCTAGTAAAAGGAACAGTGACTGTCTCTGACATGAATTCAGTGGCTGGCTCTTTGATCACCTCCCCCTGAGGTGGAGCAGCCTTGCCAGGCCACAGAGAAGGATAATGCAGCCAGTCTTGAAGGGACCTGATAAGCAGTGGACTTGGAGAGGGTTATGGGGGAGGAAGGATGGTTTGGGGAGGGATTGAGGGAGGGGGCTACATCTGAGACACATCTGGGATACAATTTTAAAAAGAGTCACCATTGAAAAGTCAGGTGTTATTCTAATGGGTTTGCCTTTCTATGTTAGCTGGTCTTTTTCCCTTGTGGCTTTTAATATTCTTTTTTGTTGTCATTGTTTAGTGCTTCTATTATTTTGCTCTGAGGGGAATTTTTTTCTTGTTCAATCTACTTGTTGTTCTGTATGCTTCCTGTACCTTGATAGACATCTCTTTATTTAGGTTAGGGAAAGTTTCTTCTTTGGCTTCTATACAAATATTTTCTGCTTCTTTGACCTGAGTTTCTTCTCCTTTCTCTATTCCTATTTATTCGTAATCATATTTAGTCTTTCATACTATCTCAGATTTTCTGGATATTTTGTACCTGGACTTTTTCAGATTTACCATTTTCTTTGACCTGTGTATCCATTTCTTCTATCTGTATTCAATGGCAGAGATTCTCTTTTTCATCTGTTGTATTCTGTTGGTGAAGCCTTATTTGTTGGACTTCCTATTTTGTTTTTCATTTTCAGTTGTCCTTCTGTTTGGTGTGACTGTGGGCGAAATGGGTTCTGAGCTTTCATTTTGCTATTTGGTTTGTTTTATGTGGTCTTGCCTCTTCTTTCATGATATTTGCAAAGAATGAGTGCTTTGTAGTCCTCAATTATGTTTAGTTGCTGGTTTATTTTTATTACTTGCTCTAATTATAATGCATATCTTCACTTCCTTCAGTCCTCAGAATGTTAGACCAGTGCACATGTAATGTGAAAATCTTAGGCCCGGTGGTGGTGGTCCACACCTTTAATCTTAGTACCCAGGAGGCAGAGGCAGGTGGATCTCTGTAAGTTTGAGGCCAGCCTGGTCTACAGAGTGAGTTCCAGGACAGCCAAGGATACATAGAAAAACTCTGCTTGAAAAGGGGTGTGTGTGTGGGGAGAGACTCTAAGTACACTGCTCATGCATCTCCCTTCAGTGAAGGTTTTGTTGCCATGACGTCATATCTGTGGTGTTACCCCTGTGTTGTTATTGGTTTCATGTTAACATCTTTGTCATTCTGCACACTCCATCCCTGTCTACAGATAAGAGCTTCTGCCTGCTGCTATCGTCTGTGACACGTCTTCTGGTGTCATTCTTTGTGGTTAGCTGCCTCCCTACCTTCAACTGCAATCAGAGCATACTTGTCACTACCTTTTTAACCACACAGCATCCCCTGGCCTCGTTAAATATATTAATTTGAGGATTGGAGAGACAGCTCAGTGTTTAAAACTCTTTCTTCTCTTGCAGAGGACCCAGGTACAGTTCCCATCACCCACACAGCAGATCACAACCACCTGTAACTCTAGATCCAGGCAGTCAAGCACCATCTTCTGGTCTCTTCAGGTACCCAGATGCATTTGGCACACAGACAAATGTGTAGGCAAACACTCAGACACATAAGACAAAAAACTTAATTACTAACTTGCTTTAATATTGAAAATGAATATTCTTTCAGTACTGTCATTCTACTGTCTTTGGCTAGCCTTTTGAAGGTCTACAATAATATTCATCTACATTTGTAATATGTAATGTGTAATACTGTAATATGCATTTTTGCTGCTTTTAAGATAGGCTTTTTATTGAATTATCATTATTTTTATTGTGACAGTTATATGGGTATTTTCTCTATTATATTCCTAGACTTTCTCAGATGAATAGGTTATAATTCTTATGAAATTTGGATAATTTCAGCCATTTTTTCATAATGAACCATAGCACTAACTGTGGACATGTCCACATCTCTTTTCAGCAAACTAGCTAAACCTGCTCTTTATCAAAGCTAATAACTTATACTTTTACGCTAGAAACTTCTGGGATGATAAATTGTAAAAACATCTCGACTATGCTATCTGTCTGTGAAAGTGTTCATTGTTCACTCTGGGGGTAAATTTCCTGGCTGAAGTTTGCATAGCTTTGTTGTCAGGGTTGTTGAGGATTTTCCAACTCAAAGGCATGATTTTCCTCCTAGGCTATGGCTTTTGCTCAAGTGTAATTGAAAGCCCACAATGGTCACCCATATCTTCCCATTCTGGCTGGGTCTGAAGCCCAGCATCTCTCACTGCTCAGCTGCCTTGGACATGTTCCCTGTTCTCCACCTCCCACGGCTTGCTGTCTGCTAGCACCCTAGAGTTTTCCATGCACAAGAACTACTAAAGAGTCCAGCAGGACTGGAGAGAAATTTTAACACAGAGGTTTAGGCACCTTTCTCAGCAGCACTGTCTTCTCTGATACTTAAACCCCTTGGACTCAGACCTGCTTTCTACCTAGGGAGTCAAATCCTAGGTCAATTGCTAAAAATTCTTGTAAGCTGTCAGGGGACAGTAACACATTTATACACAACTATGTGCCTAACCATAGAATTTTCATCACAAAGCATGGAGATCAGAAAGCAGTGGAAGGAGATACTTAAAGAGTTAAAGAAAAGAAAGAAAAACAGACAGTGTAATGTTTATTGAGCCAAGTAATTAGGTTCATGCTTTCCAAGCTGTGACTTCCAGCCCTTTAATATATTCCAAATCGAGAATGGATTACATTTAGAATTTTTATTGGATGGAGGCACTGGGTATTGAACACAGCGTCTTGTGTGCATGCTAACTATATTCTTCAGTACTGAGCTATAACTCTAGCCTCTGAGAACTTCTCACAACTAGAAGAGAATGAAATGATATTGGCCAGAGAATCATCAGAGTGCGTCTCAAATACTAAGGTAAGTATTGTTGACAAAAACCTTTATTTACAAATTCATGTATGTAGGTAGTGTGTTCTAGTGTTAACTGTTTCTTCCCATAGGTTATAACTTTTAAGAAGCAGAAATTGTAGACCCTGCTTTATTGCATTTATCATCATGAAAACTTTATAAGGCAGGAATTCTCTCTGCCTCACAAAGAAGGCCAAGATTAAGTTTAAAATTTTGTCTTTGGACATATATCAAAAAAACCTTGCCTGGCAGGTACAAGTGCCAATCAGTGTCCCATGCCAACCAATGCAATTAGAGATACTGGTATGCTGTAGCCTTCTTTGCTCTTGTTTTTAGTATGTAAGAATATAGCTCCTTTGACAGCATTCTGGGAAGCACTGACTTTAGGCGGCTCAAGTTTCCTTTCCTCCTCACGTTGGCTGGAATAAACTCTCATTTTTACATACAATGAGCTTCTTCTTGTCTTTAGGATTGCTCTCTCAAACTAAACTCTTTTGGCTGCCTTCAAAAATGCTCACAGGTTTTGAAGTATTTAGTCTGTGTGAAGAACAGCCTGTTTAGGGTGGGCTGCAGCAGCTCAGGAGAAAGGGATGGAGTTTTCATCACCAAAGAAAAGCACAGGGCTGATGTTGGGTGGGAGCCTGCTATCGCTGCTTCATGGTCAGACACAGGGAACAAGAACTCCCCCCAACCCAAGACAGGCTTTCTCTGTAGCCCTGACTGCACTCGCTTGGTATACCAGGCTGGCTCTGGTAGATCTGCCTGCTCTGCCTCTGGAATGCTGGGATTAAAGGTGTGTGTCACCATGCCCACTCTTTAAAAAGCCCCATAAAGCCTTAGGGTAGTGGTGCAGGCCTTTAATCCCAGCACTCCAGAGACAGAGGCAGGTCTGAAGCACATGGTATCTACTGGTCCAGGACCATCAGGGATACACAGAGAAATACTGTGTTGAAAACAAACAACCCTGTGGTTCCGAGCTGCGCCATATCACATTACTGCCTACATGGAATCTTTGCCAAGAACCAGTTGCACAGTGTGACTACATGGCTGGAAAGCATGACTTCCAGATAGGAATTGAATCATTAGTTACAAGTCCTTCTACCTCGTCTTTCCCATGCAACGTCTCTCATGATGTCTACAACAGACATTGCCAATGTGCTTGTTTCTTGTGTCAAAAAGTATAACTTCTCAAAACATTTGCAAACAGGATCCTATCACTCAAATGCTTGGCAACTTTTGAGAGGAATGGGTATTGTTGTATAAAGAGGAGTCAGAAAAATATTTTAGATAACTAGGAAAAGTTTTAAAGAAAGAGAAGTTATAGACCAACCTCAGGAATACATGTTAAACCTGACCTTAGTGAGTCTTTAGTAATGGAAGTTTGGTTATATGGAGTAAAGCCATGCATGAACTCACTCATTATAAGTCAAGCAGCCATACAACTGAGGTGTGAGGTGACTGAAAGCTTAATATTGAAGGTCTGCAAGCAAATGGACACTTAATGCAAATGTCAGTGTGGCAGGATGGCCAAGAGAGAAACAAATTATATACAGAAGGGAACAACAAAAATGGAGAGTCGTTGTCTGGGATTCTGCTGGGACCTTTCTTGAGATAGGCAGATTAAATTAGGCTTGCTTTCTTTTTCCATCCACAAGCACCTGTTTCATGCCACTGTTTGTTTTTCAGCCTCTTTTTTAAAAAAAGACAAGAAACATTGCTGTATGTACTTAATCTTTTTGGATCCTTCATGCTTATGGATCTTTAGCTATATGATTTTGCCTTCCTTTAAAATATAGCTCATAAAACCTTTCAGAAGATGGGCCACCATTGTTGTTGAGTTGCTCTAATAATGATAAGGGAGTATTTAGAGATGATTATACTAATAATATTTTTCACCTTTATATTTATTCAGAAAATACTTAAATAATGATTTGAGTACATATAAGTAAACTTTTCAGATACTACTTTTTAATACCCCTAAAGACCCTATGAAATAGCTACAGCTGTTCTTAATTCATTCAGAAGAAACTAGAGATTAAAGTAGTCACTGTTGTGAGTGGAGAAATTGGGACCTGTACCCCAGCCGTATGGCTGCAAAGCTAATGAGCTTACCAGACCATCATTTTTCTCCACTTTTTATTCCTCTGCACCCAGAGAATATCAGCCACCGCCTGAGGTTGGGATCCTTCTTTATTCTTCAGCTGTCAGTTCAAACCAATCAGTCTCCTGCTCCATCTCATTCAGGGTACTTAGCATGATGTCTCCAATCTTATCAGTATGATCTGCCCTTCGGAATTTCTAGCACATTGTAATTTGTCACTCCAAAGTTAGAGGAGTGCCTCTTAGCACCAGCACCATTGCATCTTTTTGCACTTGTCCTAAGGAATCTAGATAAAGACAGAAGATTATTGTAGCACTGGTTTTTTAACTGTAGTGTCTACAAGGTTCAGGCTAATTCTTGCCTTGTGTGTAGAGCAGTGTGTCAGAACTTGTTGTGGGATTGATGACCCCCACTTTTTCTTCAGGCTCCTTTGGGTTACAGGCATTGCAGCAAGGAAGGAAAAGAATGTTACTACTCAAAATAAGGATGCACAACCTGAAGGAATATAGGATTTGACTGGATGTTAATTATAATCAATCCAGTAAAAAGCCATATGGAATAATTTGACTATATGTTATTTGACTTTCAAATCATACTAAAAATACCAAAAAACATTTTCAGAATTTCAGATATCAAACTGAATTGTTTTGAGAGATTTATTGTATAAATGGACAATGGCCAGACCACATCTGACAAAAGAATTTTCACCCACAATTTCTAAAGCAGCCAGTCTCTGGGAATCCAATTGGCAGCAGCTCCGGAGCAGTCAGTTCAGGGTGAACAGAACCTGGTTTGTGACTGACAGACACCTTGCCCCAACTCAGCCCCAAGAGGTAAAGCTAAACATTCTTCAGACTTATGCTCTAGGTACCCGCCTTGTCAGGCTGCTTCCCTGCCTGCAGCTGCGGTCAGAGCATGCCTGCCACTGCTTTTCCTAACCACAGAACTCTTCTAGGCCTCTGCTTGCTTGAGCTTATGCAGGTACAACTGGCTGACTACTGCTGCTGCGTGCTCCGAACCGATGACTAGCCCGTTTGTCCTCCTCTGTAGAGTCTTTCATTATGTTCCTCTTTTTCAAAGGGAAAAGTTTCCTCTTACCCCAATTTCTGGAAAATTATTTATTATATCTGTTCCTCATTTCCAGTGATGTCCATAGGCTGCTTATAGTTAACATCTAGATGCTTGAACGGTTATCTAGATATGTCTCTGTGGCCTTAAAACATTGATGCTAGTGTTTTAAAAACACTTTTCTATCTTGCTGCCCTAATTGGCAAAGTGACTTTCTTAGTATTATTAAAAATCAGAGCCACACCCCAATGATATTAAGGAGAGTTTTATTGTAAAGATAGCAGTACCTGCAGTTTTACATGTTTACAAGTCTACAAAAACTCTCAGAGCAGAGACTTCCTTGTGTCTGTCAAACCAGCAAACAGATTACTCATAAACTGGGGGGGATAATTCACTTCCTGCCAAACTGAGGCAGAGGAGGGGGGACCTTAATGTCTTGGCCTCTCTCCAGCTTCTTTTCACAGTCCACCAGGTAGTTGACTCCGTCAATAACGATCTGGACAAGTTCAACCTTAATAGTGAGAAAGAGGAGGAGGAGACATGATGAAGAAAGGGAAAGGAGGGGTGATTAGTCCCAACAGAAGCTGCCTGCAGAGTCCTGCTGGACAGGACAGTGTCGGTGTAAATGTGAACTTTCCAGTCAGCAGAACTTTATTACAATCAGGCACTTGTGTGAGGGGAGCCATCCTGAGGCTGGACTCAGCTGTGGAGTGGATGGGTAGCATAAGGATTTTCTCAAGCTTTCCTTAGAGTGGGGTTGCTGCGAGAATACCTCATACTTGAGAATCATTAGATCATTAGTTTTCATCCTCTGTACTCTTTCTTTCTTTAGAAATATTTAGCGTGTGTATGAGAGAGAGAGAGAGAGAGAGAGAGAGAGAGAGAGAGAGAGAGAGAGAGAGAGAGAGAGAGAGAGAGAATGAGAACAGGCATATGTGTGGCATCAAAGCACAATTTTGGCAGCTAGTTTTCTCATTTTACCATGCCTGGGTCTTCAGGCTTGTGAGGAAAACATACTTTTTCTTCTAGAAATGTATTTGTTATTGTTTTATTTATTTATTATGTGTATGTGTGTGTGCTTGCATAAGAGTCCATGTGTACTTCATGCATGTGGGTGCTCACAAAGACCAAAGGACGTCAGATTCTCTGGAGCTGGACTTAACAGAAGGTTGTGAGCCCCCATATAGGTACTGGGAACCGAATTTGGGCCTTCTGCACGAGCAGCAATTATGTTTAACCAGTAAGCCTCCATGGACTTTCTCTTCATCAGCCTCTTGTATATAACACTATACAGTGACATCTGTGTGTGCTTCTTTAGATACGAATTCTGATCAGCTTCTCAACCCTCTGAGCACTGAAAATGCTCATAATACAATCCTTATTTGCTTAGTTTAATAGTCTCTTTCTGGAAAAATTGTTTTAACTAAATCATGCTTTCTCTGTGATAGGAAAATAGACTACTTAAAGCAAATTTTATAAATTAGGACAAACTAAGCTTTTGAAATTTCCTGATTTAAAAGATGTTGAAACTTTAGTGTTTAAATATTTGCTAAAGGCTATTTACCTATGATTTTTTTTCCAGGGTTACCTCCTAAACACATCACTGCTCAGGAGGCCAAATTAAGACAATAAGCAAGGATGACTCCAGGAAACATAGCATGGTCTGTAGCCTGAGAATGAGCAGCAAGGGTGGAGGAGCGCTGAATTCGGGGTGGGACAGGCCTTGCCTGGAAGGAACCCAGTCCCGTTCTCACTGCTTTTCATTCATGAGGAACCTGGGGCCTTGAGAGAAGGTTGGGCCAGAAATCCAGCTATGTCTAATTGAGTCCACAGTCCCCTCTCTAATAGATCTGTCCTATATTGGACAGGGTGTGGTGACCCGAGCTCCTCATTCACTTCTAGTGGGACTCCATTTTAACCTTCCAGGAGGGACCTGGTCATATATAGTTTTCCCAATTCCTTCCATACAATCATATCCTGTCTACAGCTGTGATTTGAGTACACATAAAGTTGGTTAAAATACCAGTAAGAAAATATTAAACATATAATGGAATGTCTTTGCCATATAATCACCAAAAATAATGTTTTTGGATATCAAAGTATTTTTTGTTTTGTTTTGAATTTTTGTTTGTTTGTTTAACAACACCAGGATCAGATCTAGGGCCTCACACCTGCTAGACAAGTGCATGAGCATTAAAGCATATCCCTATCAGGGCTGGCGAAGCATCTCAGCAGTTAAGAGCTCTGTTGCTCCTGCAGAGGACATGAGTTTGGTTCCAGCACCCACATGGGGGCTCACAACTCCAGTGCCAGGGGCATTTCTGAATTTCTTGGTCAGTAGGTATGCACATGGTACACATATATACATTCAGGAAAGACACACATATGCATAAAATAAATCAAATATATTTTAAATTTTGACACAAAGAAAATATTTTTAAAAGCTATTTCTCCATCCCCAGTCATGTTACTTAATAATTATTGTTGTGATAAAGCATACATGAATTATAAGAAGTGTTATAATATAAAATATGTGCTATAATAATATCTTTTAATATTTTCTGAACAATTATTAAAAGGAGTAAAACGAAATTTAAGATAATATTCAACATGGTATTGAGGGCTGCCTGATTACATACATGTGTTTAAAATACTTTCAGACATTTGACTAGCTTTTACAATAATCCCCTAGAAACTTACAACAATACACTAAGTTATGTTTGATAGTCACTATGCAAAATAAGAGAATAATTTTCTACAGAGGCCCTTCATATTTAGTCTTCTGACCAGAGGCCTCATCCTGGGTGGAAGTAACTCACTGTGTACTGTCAATATTTACTTAATATTCAGTTGTGTGTTCCCATGTGAGCTCTCAAGATTCATCTCACTCACAGTTTCCACGCAGCAGTGAACCCATCATTCCTATGTGTCCCAGGAGCTCCTCAGCCTCGTAGGCACACTATCACAAACCTCTTTCACTATCTTACCTCTATAACTAAAGCGTTAGAAACTGCTAACTATCTAAGATGCCAAAGTGAAGATGATTAGCATGTGGTCTTCAGCAAAGGAAATTCAGAATCAAGAGAGATTTTCACACTGCCCACACCAGGAGGGACAACACACCTGTCTCTGAGTCCCTGGGGTTACACATGCTCTGGCCCTTAGCCTAGGAGCTCCCCTGTTGCTGGTGACGGCTGAAATGGCTGTCAAGGTCAACGCACTGTTGAGTCCACATTGTTGAGTCCACTGGGATTCCTCGGCTTGCCTAGGGTACTCAGAAGGGACTGTGTATCTTTCTTGCATTATTTTTCATGCCAGGAATGAATAGTTAACTCAGGACTCAGTGGGGAAAGAGTGTGTGAGTGTAGTTAGGCTGCTGAGGCTGCCTTCCCATGTCTTCCTGCTGCTGGACTGACCTCACTAATCCAGGTCACAGCCAGAGAGACCTTACCTCTGATCTGCCGATGCGGTCTATGTTGGAGATGTCATATACATCCGCCACTGCTGCGGTGTCCACACCGCCTGTGCCACGCTTCTGGAGCCTCAGGTTCTCCAAGATCTTAGAGAATCTCGGGTCCTAGGACAAGGGAAGATGTTGCAGTCATTGAGCAAAGATGCACCGTAAGAGATAGTAGCCATTAATAAAGTATTTACAATGTATTTGAGCACTGGGCTGAAGGCCTTCCAACAAGCTAACAAAGGGGATATTACTTTCACCCCATCAGAGTACATTTCTGGCGCTGTAACAGAAGTATTTAACCCAGGGGATGGTGGGGCACACCTTTAATCCCAGTATTCTAGAGGCAGATGCCTCTGTGACACCGAAGCCAGCCTGGACAGCTAAAACTACATATTGTCTTGAAGGAGGTTCGTGACACTAGGTCACTTATAAACGGTAGAAGCACTTTTGGCTCACAGTCTGGGAAGTCCAGCAGCATGCCATTGGTACCTGCTCGGCATCTAGTGAGAACATGTTTGTGGCATCACGATGTGGCAAAGGGAATCACATGGTGAGACAGAGCATGTGTGATAGCTTGGATCTTTCTTCTTGTACAGCCACTAATGCTATCACAGTGGTCAAAGCTATGACCTCCTGAGGTTACATATGCCATTGGCATATGAATTTGGGGATTGAGTCTCTAATGTATAAACTTGTAGGGGACATTTGAAGCTATACCAATCCCTACACTTCAGATGAGCAAAGTGAGCCAGAGGAATTAACTTGCCCAAAGGCAGGCAGCTAGGAGTCTGCAGAGCGACAACTGAACTTGTGGCATCTGACTCCCAGTTTATCTTCATATAAATATATACATATGTATTTGCATGTGGGTGCCAGCAAACTGTGTTTGACTCTCACCTGTACACAGTTTCATTGTTATAATTAAAGCAACAATGTTAAATCATTTCTTAGCATTGGGATTTTGAATAACAAAAATAGCAGGTACCTTCTTATTGTTATGCAGCACATTTATCTAGATTGTTTAAACATCCTTGATTTATTTTGTGCTGTGGCAGAAATGACTAGCTCCCCATCAGGATCCTTTACCTCTCACCCCAGCCCTGGACCTGAAGATATGCCCACTTGCTCACTGAGTTCTTTCCAACACAGTGCTCAGAAGTGTTGAATGCCACCTTCTTTCTTACACCTTATGTTTTGTCCTGGCTACCCTTGCATGCTCTCTCCTTTCCTCATGTTTTAGAACATGGAGACTGACTGTGACTGTGCAAATGAGGAAACTGCTCCAAACAAGGCCCCCTATTAGCAGCCTCAGAGTCACCTGAAAACTTGCAAGAAATAGAAATTCCAGAACTAGTGAGATGGTGGAGTGAGGAAAGGTGCTGCCAAGCCTGATGGCCTTACTTCAATTGTCAGAAACTAGAAGTCATCCTCTGGCCTCCACTGTGTACCCATCCCCCCCGCCACAACTGCACAATATACAAGTGCAAAATGTAAAAACAAACAAACAAAACAAATTACACACGTATGACCTAACAATCTGTGTTTGCCTGAGCCCTCCCTCAGTTGATTCTCTGCATGCTCAGGTGTAAGGACCAGGCGAAAGAGACCGTACGGAGCAGAGCAGGGCAGCCCACACACCTATCCTGATTTGTTACATGATGGAGACTCAAAAGCACTACACTATTCTTGAAACACCACCCCCTTGCCGCAGGCCTAGAACCCATCCTAACTAATGCAAATGACTTTTAAGCCAAGCTTCACTCTTCATCACTATTCCATTGCAGGTGGCAAAGGTCAGGGTTAAGGCATGAGCACTGACATTTTCTCCTGCAGAGAAGTCACATCTGAGCTGATCCAGTGGGGACCCAACAAAGCTCCTGTCACGTGCCATTACCTTGCTGAGCTTTGGGATCCTAACGTGGACGCCAGCTCGCAACCCAGTTCCGAGGTTCGAAGGGCAAGTCAAAATGTATCCTAAACGTTCATTCCACATGAACTCCCAGCCTCGTTCTTGGATTAATCGTTCCACCTACAAATGGAACAACAGACAAATGGCTGAGTTCTCAGGCATCTACTCCAAACACAGGGAGAGAGACCAGTACAGCACATGAATGAAACTGTATGGCGCTATGGTACTTGATAAATCTCCTATAGGAATACAAACGTGATCTTATTAAACCAAATGAGCATGTAAAGCATTTAAGACAGTCCCTAGAAACTCCATGCTCTCAATAAATGTCAGCTGATACTCTTTCTTATGCAAAGAATACAGGAAAACATCAGAATTCTCAGCAGTTTGGCCTGTTAGAATCTACTCTGCTTCATCTCATCCAGTACCCTCTCCCTCCCCTTCCGCTATCCCATTCCGTTCTTCTCATCCATCTCCATCTTGTACCATATTATGGAGCCACAGACACCTTCAAAAGAGAAAAGTCACCTCCTTTTGGAAGCACTGCTCTGGAAGATTGAGTTCTTGGGAGAAAAAACTGGTCCCTCTTTGGAAGTTTCCAAAGTATCTTTTAAAAAACAGAAGATAATGGAGCTAGAGAGATGGCTCTGCCCTTGAGAGCCCTGGCAGCTCTTGCAGAGGACGCCTTTTGGATCCCAACACCCACATGGGATCACAAACACCTGCTGTTCAGTCCCAGGGTCTCCAATGCCCTCTTCTGGCCTCCAAGGGCACTCCATGTATGTGTGCAGAGATTAGTGCAGGCAAAACACGCATGCATGTAACATAAAATAAAAAAAAATTTAAATGCGTAAATGGAAACTAGAGAGATTTTATTTTGATTAATATCTAGAAACCCTGGATGGAATCTTACTTCCTTTAGTCCACGGCAGAATCGCTCAAATACTCGTTTCATGTTGCCTCCCTTTTCCATTGAGATTACCCTGGTGTGGTCTTCCTCGTTTATCCAGATGAGAAATGTCTTGTCATAATTATGCCTAACGAAGACAGAAATGTGGTGCTGACTGTTAATTGCGTTTATCTCAACACATGAAAATTCTCATTACCTCTGCAGCTTGATTGCTTCATTTCACCTTCCCCATTCCCTGGATGGCCCTTCCCTCTTAATTGTGCACGAACAAGTGCCATAGAATAATAATTCCTCCCCGAATGGAGGAGAAGTCTAAACCCAGCCATTAACGATGCTGCACGTGTTTTCACTCCCACAGGGTGCAGCCCTTCCCCATCCCTCATTCCTCAGAAACACGTAAACAGTGCATCTCGATGGCACTTAGCTCTAGCGCCAGGAGGAGTCTGACTCCTAAGGGTTCAGCCGGAAGCTTGTGGTTCTTGAAAACAATGGGAGACAAGGATGGAGGGTACCACAAGAACTCATTGAGTCTGCTATGTAAACTCGGATGCCTATTTTCCCATGAACTGTCTTCCTTCCCGTAGGGCTGGGCTCCTGGGGAGAGCTGGGTTACCTGCTGCAGGGGCCATGGAGGCTGAGGGCTCTCAGGAAGGACATGTGGACACTGGCAGCCATCGTCCTTAGGTTTGACTTAAACTAGCAATACTGAGTTTTCACTTTGTGCCCATTTGTCCTAAGTTCACCAAGAGATTCTCTAGCTAATAGGAAGAATCTTTCTTTTGAATAGTCTGTCTCCATGCGCACGTCATGCAAACCAGCTCACATTCCTATACCTCCTTTAAAAAAATCTTTCAACACACACACTCACACTGCACACTAACAAACACACTCACACACACATATACCACACACAAACACACACACACTTACATACACTCATACAAATACACCCACTTACACATACCACACACATTCACATATACCACACAAACACACACACTTACATATACTCACATGCAAATATACACACACATACTACACATACACACATGCACATATTCACACACATACGCACACACACACAAACATGCTCATACACAATAACACATACTCAGATACATACACACACAAATATATACATGTACACACTCAGTCACACACTTATACACACTCACACACAAATGCATACATGCACACATGCACACATACATACACACACACACACATACACACAAACACTCAGTTTTCAAGTAGACTTGGCTTCCCCATTTAGCTCAGGCCCCGCATGCTGTCAGCTGCAGTTCACAGCAGCCTCAGGTTAGAAGAAGCAGTTTGAGATTCTCCACTCAGAGAAAAGATGAAAACAGTGTCCATACCAGATTCCCCTGGCGTCAGGCCAGTCACGGGCCATCCCAGCACATGTTAGTAAAGGGGACACTGGCTTATCAAACAGAAAGTGGTCCTGTGGGCCGAAAGGGACAGAAGAGAGAGGAGAGTCCGTGAGACTGGCCTGGGCCAGGTGTCAGCTTTCCGCTTTACTCACGAGGCCTCTCTGGCAGTGGCCCTCAGAGTCCCTGCATGCTGGAACACTTTGGAAGCTTTTAAAAACAAACCCACCAATACCTGGAGCTCACACTGGGGCAATATGCCAGGTAGAAGATGCAGGGAGGACCTGGATAGAATCTCTAACAAAGGGGAGCCCCTGGAGCCTGGGGACAGGATAGGTTGGGGGCAGCCAGTGTCTAGAAGGAAGCTCACCCACAAATGGGAAACCAGGGTGGCTGCTTAAGGCAGGTGTGGGCTTGCTCTTTCTTGGAGGCAGGGGATGGCCGAGTCTCTCACATTAGGAGACACATGTACTAACCAGGAGCTGTCCTGTGTGATTTAGAAAAGGGATGTTTCATGACATTTGCATCTTCTACTATAACGGAATCTTATTTCTTCTTTTATTGGAGTTTAAAGTGTACTCTTGAAAACGGTGTCCTTTTAAAATTTGTGCTAAGAAGGAACTAAACAGACCCAAATCCAACATTTGGGAGGCTGAGTCAAGAGGACTGCTGTGAGTTTGAGGCCATCGTAGTCTATTTACTGAGCTTTTGTCTCACAAAACCCAAAGGACTCTCGTTTTGTCTACTCTAGAGCCAGTGAGAAGCGCCGGTACTGGGAGGCAGCAAGGATGAGAGCCCGCAGCCAGCTCCCGCTGTCTCTGTACAGCCAGGGAAAGCACCTTCGTTTCCTGCCTAGATCTCTGAGCTCCAGAGTTTCCTCATGGAGTGGTACCGGAACCACCCTTTAGGCACAAATCAGATTTCCACACCCAATTGTTTCCGCTTGCTCACAGGTAACAGGAGGCAGATGCCCCAACCACCTCCACCCTCCTGTGCCCAGCCCAGCACTCATACTGGAGCTTCTTCAGACTTCAGCCATGGCTTGACGAGATTTAAAGCTTTAGATCCGTTCTCACACGAAGCTGTGGAAGCCCCGGCCAGTTTCAGCCATCTGTGCCAACTCTTAAATGGGTGGAGGCCTAGGCAGAGCTCTGGGTCTTTCCAGGGCGCCCCTGGATGATTTGCCACCTACTCACATCGATGAGCCGTTGCTGATCCTGCTCCGTCATCTCAGACAGCTTATAGTAGCGACCAGCCAGGTCCCCCTTGAGGCCCTCCAGGGCGGTGATGGCCACATTCTCCACCTCCCTTCTCTCCGCCCGGGAGCAGGCAGGAGGCAGGCTCAGCCCGCGGATGCTGCGGCCAGTACGCACTCGAGAAGACAGCACATAGCGCTCATCAAATTGCCCGTGAGTGACCTGCCAGGTGGAGCAGAGGGGAGGGTCACCACGGCAGCCACAGAACACAGTCCTCCGACCTGCAGCTTGCCTGGACACCTTCAGGCACTGCATTCCAGAGAGCTTGACTAACTCCTGGGTGGACCCACAGCTCTGGGCTGCCTTGTTAGTAAGGTGGGGTCTGGAGTAGATGGTTTTCGTTGGGGTAAAACACTGTAGGAAAGTTTAAAGTTTCCATCAATTAATCGTCCCTAGAGGCATCTTTAAAGGAGCTTATGAACCTCTCCTGGGCTATATGCTGAAGCTAGGCCATCTTAGACCTTCCAGGGACATCTCACCAAGGTAGCAGCTCTTAGCTTCCCTCTACTGCCTGTGGATTCAGGAAATCCTGCATCATGGGGAAAAGAAAGGGAGGCTGGGACCTACCTTGGATGCATCGAGGTCCGTAGGGTGCTTCATCACCCTAGGGTCATAGCCGTTGTGCCTTAGTTTGATGACAGGATCAAAAAGGTCAGCAAACACCTATAGGCAAGAATATCCTGTGAGCAGCTCACCTGCTAACAAAGGCCTTTTGATTTCACTTGTCCCCCTTTTTCCCTTAGGGCCTAAGAGCCAGGGTTGGTGGCCTCTTCTGAAATTCCCCATGCTGCCGAGGGGAACGTGCATATAAGAGGAGACTAGGAGACACTGGACCTCCACACCAAGGATGAGGCTAGAAACTTGCTAGCCAAGTCAAGAAACTTGGTGAAGCCAGGAGTTTGTGCCACAGTCATAGGAAGACAAGCCTAACTACAGACACCCAGCCCAACCCAATGAACCCAGAAACAAACAGCTGAATGTATTTCTGATGAATGCACACCATTTACTTATATTTATTTATTTTTTCTGTACCAACGCAACCTTTTGACAAGCTTAGAGACCTCTGTCATGCAGCTAACCTCTCTTTGAGGACGGACATTGGCACAGCAGCAAGAAAAGCATTGTCCCTAGAAAGCTGTACACCTCATAATCCCAGAAAGAATTCCTGATGGTTCTCTGGGAGTTGTCCTCCCTTTATCGGAGCTCTTCCTGAGAATCCAAAAAGCTGACCCCAAAGAGAAGAAAAGACACCATGATGGTGCACCCCTACCATACGCAGGGGAGGCCTCAACTCTCAAGCCAGCAGCCCGTGGTTTTACCTCATACGACTCCTCATCTCCAGCCACCATGCCCACAGTCTTTATGAAGGGGTGGCCGGGGTTGTCCACTCCAGTTTGGATGCACTGGTCCAGGGTGTAGCCGTTGGGTGTCACCTTGTTTCGGAGTTTGGCATAGATGGTGGGAGTGAGGCACTCGGCCATGCAGTTGTTATGTTTCCGAAGGTCAGGGTAGTCCGCACTGTGGGAAGAGAAGGCTGTGGGCCAGTAGCTCCCAGGTAAGGGCCATCAAAGACCCTGTTTCTCAGAGACCTTCAACCAGCTTCTCTTGGCCCAGTGAATACAGGGAAAATTAGATAAAAACTACAAGTCCTGGCTTGAGCAAGTCAGACTTAAGATAAACCAGGGCCAGTGACTGCTAGAGAAAAGTACATAGGCCTACCTAGTAGGACAGCCATGATGCTGGCTGTAGAAGCTACAGAGGGAAAGGAGGAAAGGAAGTCAGAAAATGAATTGAAATAATACGCAGATTACTCTGCTGCCCAGAAATGTTGGTGAAATTCAGTGACAGCCATAATTTGGTCTCTTGGGTGTGGGAGACAGAACTACGGTGTTGTTCATGTCTTTGTCCTTTGCTACAGGACCAGCTCCATGACAACAGTGACCTGCTCCATCTTCAAAACTGTGCCCAGCTATGGATACAAGCATTTGGTGACTATCTGGGAGGACGCAGAGGGCCGCCACACTGGCTGCTGCCTTAACCCAGCCATGTTCTGTTTGAAGAATATGAAGTGAGGAACACCACAGACTCAAGCACAGGTGACCTCCCTCAGCCATTCGTGGGGTACCTGGTTGCTCTGATTGCCTCAGGGATGACCATTCTGTCAGACAGTAAATGTCTCTGACAGACACCTTAGTTAACTTAGTTTCCCTCTACTGCTCCCACCTACGTGGAATCCTAGGGCACCCTCCCTCTGCTCGGACTACCCAGCGCACTGGTGTCTTAGACACAGCGAGGCTCTGGGCCGCAGAGTACTGGACCTCCCCCTCTGCATGGCACTCCTCCACATTGTCCTTTAGTGCTTGCACTGAAAATCAACACCATGATCGCATTTCCAGGAATACAGTAGAGCAGTGAGCAAAGCCTGCGTCTGCAGATATCAAGGGGTCTGGGTTTGCATTTGGCTGCACTAAGTACATGGATTTGGACTTAGTATTTCTAAGTGCTCAATATGTGCAAACTATCATTAGTATTACTAGTTAGCTGGACAGCAAGCTTTGGGCAAGAATGATGATATATTTCCTTGTGTTTGTCACAGGCTTAATGAGTTTCAAAAAAGATTGCTAAGTTTGACTTAGCCATTTAGAAAGACAAAAAGAAGGACTTTCAGGGACTAAAGAGGTGAGCGCAGATGTTCTGCTCTTCCAGAAGACCCAAGTTCAATCCCAGCACTCCCATGGCAGCTCACAACTGTCCGTGACTCCAGTTCCACGTGCCTCTGCAGGTGCTGCATGCATGCAGTGCATAGCGTACCCTCGGCAAAGCATCCATACAATGAGACTAAACAAATAAATAAGCAAAAGAAGGATCTCACCAGCAGCTTCCAGCACACAAGAGCATATGTCTGGTGACACTGAGTTATTTTAAAGCCAGGAGGACTCACCTTGGGGGGAAGAGCTTGTGCTGCTCCCGGGCCTCCGCAGATACCTTCTGCCTGTTCATCAGGTAGCCCGTGGTAAGGGCGCTGGTTCCCAGCGTGGTAAACAGCAGAGATGCATTGCGGCCAGTTAGCAGCTTAGAGAAGGCACTGGCCATCCTTCCTCTTGGTTGAGTGTCTGGAAGCAAAGAAGCTGTCTATCAGAGGGCACCATGAAACCATGCTGAACTGCAGCATGGAAAGCAACAGGTGAAAAAACGGGCTATAGCCCTGCTGCTTGCTTTCCTTATCTATTTCTTTACATTAATTGGGAAAATGAGTATTTTTAGATTTTGTGAGCGTTCACCCTATTTTCTCCAGTAATTATAGAGAAAAATAAACAAAACATTATCTATTTCTATACACTAGATAAACTGAGTGCTTTTTAGACTTTTTCTCTACAGAACTAAACTCTGAATAACATGGATTACTGAGCTTTTAAGAGGCATTGAAATTCTCTAACAACCATTGACCCACTTTACACATCCCAAGTAAACTTGTGTCAGAGCTCAAAGTAACATGCAAACACATTTGGATTATCTTAAGAGCAAATGCCTTATGACTTGAAAGGTTGAAGTACCAGATGTATGTAGGGACGTCTGTGGTTAGTGTTGTGAACTTCTGCTTTAGTTTAGGACCCCTGAAAGGGGATAAAGTTGTTCAAAGCTGACACAAATTCACCCCTGGCTCCTAGAAAAAGCAGATTCAAATCTTCCTTAAAAAAATAGCCAAGTGTAGTGGTACACAACTTTAATCCCAGAACTCAGTTGGCAGAGATGGTGAGTCCAAGACCAGCCTGGTCTACAAAGAGTTCCAAGATAGCAAGGCTGTTATGCAAAGAAACCCTGTCTCAAAGAAAAAATTTCATATTTAGTTTAGGTCTTGAATTCTTGCAGATTAAGATTAAACAACAGCCTCCCAACCAAAGATCACCAATCATACAAAAAGATACAAGTAAGAAGACAAAATAGACAACAACCGAGTTAGGCCTCCAGTGTCTGAAGATTGTGCCCGACCAGAGTACAGACTGGCTTTAGGTAGATGTTTAAATAACAAAGTTATTTATAAATTATTTTAAATGTATAATTAGAATAATAATTACTATGATCAAGAAACAGGAGACTATTAAGAATGATCAAGATAGTCAAGCATGGTGGTCCATGCTTGCTCTAGCACTTGGAGTAAGAGGCAGGAGAATTGTTTCATGTTTGATGCCAACCTGGTCTGAATAATGAGTTCTAGGATAGCTAGGGCTATGTGGCGAGACCCTCTCAAAACAAACAGTACAAGAGAAAAAACTGAAATAAAATGAAATTGAACTATTGGATATGACACAGCTGAAGAAAAAAGAAATGAAATGGAAGGTGTACCTCATGAAATTACCCAGAGTGTGGCAGAAGTAGAAATAAATAAAATGTAGAGAAGTATAAATAAATAAAAATCTGAGAAATATAAATGCAATTGATAATTACAATAGGAAAATTAGATACAAACTGGATTGAAGTCAAAGAAAGAAACACCAGAGGAAACAGAAGTGATGTCTCAAAGAAAATGGCTAAAAATTATCCAGAACTGATAAAGTCTATGAGGTATAATATAATATAATATAATATAATATAATATAATATAATATAATATAATATAATGAAACACCAAAGAAACTGATACCTAAGCAAATGCTTTTGAAGTTTATCTACAAGAAAATTACAAATATCAGTGATTTTTGCAATAATAAACCTGGGGAAATAATGTTTTTTAGAGATGAAGAAGAAATGAACTCATTTCACATGAGAATGAAAAAAAATACAGATAAAGAATGAATCAATGACAAAGGAAATAATAAAAAAAATTCAAGAAAGAACATGACAACGAAGGGCCAGCTGAAATGCAGGCAATGAAGAAAAAGTACACACATCTTAATCTGTACTTATACAATTGTCAACAAACCAGGAAAGTCAGTGTTAAATACGCACTAAAAGACTCCTGCTGGACATAGTGCTGCTCAGAAGTCACGAGGGCCATCAGCCTTGCAGTATCAACTGGCAAGAGCTACTTAGCATGAGTCTCTGTGCGGACAACAAAGAAAGGCATCTCTCAGTACTTCCCACTGTTTGGTATCCATGATGTCCAAATAAGAAAGGAAAGCATGGATTTCTCTAATTTTGAGCTTATTTCTGCATCTTTACTTCAAGGTGCCCAAGCTTAGGTAAGTTGGTTGCCTCAAAGAGCTTGTTGATGTGTACCACTAGGCTGAAAACCTGAGTTACCCAGGGAAAGTTGTACCTCATGTTAGGTGTGGCATGGCAATGAAAATAATTTTACATGCATCTATCTTTCTGACTTCACTTTTCTTCCATGACTGAATTTTGGGAACAGATGAAATTCCAACTCCCAGGATTCTGCAAGGAAATTTCTACTAAGTTCCAATGTGTTGGAATCAAAGACTTTAAACATTTATGAAGTTGTTTTTCTACATTGGCCTAGGAAATCAGCTTGGCAGACACCTTATCTTCTATACTACTGTCCATATACAATTCTCTCCATTCTAATCATGGCATACATCTCTAAAATTGCCATGAAACATCAGTCATTTTTTGAAGTTGTCCTAGGGCCCTGTAATGGCTGGATACTGACCTTATTCCATATACTTCTTTGCTATCACAGGGCTTCAGTGCTGCCAGTGCTCTACCAACTTTATGAATATGGAGAGGTGCTAGGCATCCTGCCCTTATGTGCAGCAGACAACACTAATGCGAACCTCTGTGCTGCCACATTCTCAATTCGGCTTCCTAAGCAGAGAGACAGACGCTGTCACTCTGAGATTTATTGTGAATTCAGCAAAGTAAGGGAAGTCCTAAGCAAATGCCTTCTAAGCCACAGGGGATGAAGAGCAAGGCAGAGCACGCGGTCCTAAGCTAACAGGAAATGTGTTCACGTCTGCAGGTGAGGCAAATTTCTTTACCCCTGGATTTCCTCCTTTTAGTTGTCTGTGAGCTCACTGGTAAGAGGCATTGTGAAAAGGAGGGGCTAAGAAGCAGTGTTAGGAAACAGGGACGGAGTGATGCCCATGAGGAGCCTGGTGACAACTGGCAATCACAGGCCTTCCTTCCTAAGAGGCTGGCACATGGGTGGGCATCTGCCTGAAAATGCTACTGTTAGGTATGTCATTATAACCAAAGATTCATTTATGGAAATAATTGCTCTAATTTACTTCTCAGAGTTCCAACGCTGCATTTAGCAAAGTTGTGTGGCCTGTGTCACTGATGCAGGCGAAGCCTTGACTGAGGGAGCAAGCCGCTCTGAAAGTCCCACCCGTGGACACTTAGCATAGAACTCAAGCTTTGCTGAAGTCGGTAATTCCTGTTGTTTATTTGTTGTTTTTTGTTTGTTTGGTTGGTTGGTTTGGTTTTGGTTTTGAGGTGTTTTGTTTGTTTGGGCTTTTGATTTGTTTGTTCTTCTGTTTGAATTCTGCTACTAAGGAACCAATTGATATACTTGGGGGAGAGGTTGGACCAATTGTTCCACTGAGTTTTTCAGCTGGGAATGGCCATTTTGTTCCCCTGAGATCCACAGAGCCTGCCTTGTGAAACCCCTATTGGACATCAGACTTGTTATTTGAAAAGCAGCACATTGCTTTGTTTTATATGTTACCTAGAAGGTTCCAAGTGTTCCAGAAGCAGGACACGGGGCTGCAACTCTGTTCCAAGGAGGTGCCATAATGGTTGTGTGTACAAGTGATCTGTGACCATGACAGCAGTTAGCATTTCACTTTGCCTACTTTTTAATTTTTCACAACTTATTCGTTATATAATCCCGATCGAGGCCTCCCTCAACTCCTCCCAGTCCCACCCTCCCTCCTTACTCCCCCTATGCCCTTCATTTAGTCCACTGAAAAGCAGAGTTCTCCTCTTCTGCCCTCTGCCACTAGCTTCTCAAGTCGCATCAGGCCTGGATCTTCTTCCTCTGTGGCCTGGCAAGAATGCATCCCCAGGGACAAGTGATCAAAGAGCAGGCAACCTAGTTCATGACAGAGGCAGCCCCTGCTTCCTTTACTCAGAGATCCACATGGAGACTGAGCTGCCAATTGGTTATATCTGAGCAGGGGCCTGGGTCCTCTCCTTGCATGGTCCTTGGTTGGTGCATCAATCTCTGCAGGATACCCTGAGCTCAGATTTTTCAGCTTTGTTGGTCTCCTTGTGGGGCTTCTGTACTCTCCATGTCCTTCTATCCCTACCCCCATCTTCTTCCATAAGACTCCCTGCACCCTGTCCCAAGTTGGGCCGTGAGTCAGCATCTGCTTCGATTCCTTCTTCGGTGGATTCTTTCGGAGGACCCTCTATAGTAGACTCTCATCCTGTTCCCTCTCTTCTATCGCTTCTGGTGTCTATCCTGTTGGCTATTCTGAATGAGATTTAAGCATCCTCCCTAGGGTCCTGCTTAGCGTTTAGCTTCTTTAGGTCTGTAGATTTTAGTATGGCTATCCTATATTGTACAGTTAATAACTGCTTATAAGTGAGTGTATACCATACTTTGCCTACTCTTTAAACATGGTGGGTTTTAAAAAAATTATTTATTTTTGAGGTCATAATTACACCATGCATACCTTTCATTTCCTCCTTCCAAATGGTGTCATATAACCCTTTCTACTCTTTTTCAAATTTATGACCTCTTTTTTTATTAACTGTTGAATATATTCAAATATATGTAGTATATTTTCAGTCTGTATAATGTTATTGTATGTATGTTTTCAAGGATGACTCTTTGGTATTGGACAACCAATTGGTGTGCTCTTCCCTAGGGAAGACTGTATCTCTAGCTGTCAGTATTCATTCCTTAATTGCCTATAGTTCTTTGTCTAGGGTTGAGGTTGGCTGGGCTTTTTCTCATGTACTTTAGCATGTCTTTTGTTGTTGTCCTTGTTCAGCTCAGATTTAGGCAGTCATATTGGTGAGATGATACAGGCATAGCTTTTGGCATTCCTAGGATGCACAACCTCACAGCAAACACCCTGTTCCTCTGGCTCATAGAATCCTCCACCCCTTCCTCTACACTATTCCCTGGGACTTAAGTGCAGGAGTTGACGTATACAGCTGTCAGTTGTGATTGGGCCCCACAATGCTGCATCTTGATTGGTTGCCTTTTTCTGCATTCATCTTCATTTGTTTCTATAAACATGGTGCTTTTATAAATAGCGTATCTGATGAAACTACTCAGACAAAACAGAAAGCAGTCTGAGGCTCACTTGCCAAGCTTTTGACACTTTCAACTCTCTGCACATCCTGAGAGCCATTATAACTTGCTCAACATTTTGTTCAAAGATCCTGGGAAAGAGAGGTGATGAGCCAAGGCAGCCTTGTAACTTCTCCCTGGTATTTTATGGTCTACCCCTTTTGGTCTACACTTACTGTGGGCTCAGCCACAGCCAGAGGGGTGAGTAACAGTAGACCCTCAGACATAGCTCACAGAAGCATACACTTGTTTGTTCCTGCAGTCAATGCTTCAGACTGATCCAGCCTCCCCTTTGGCACATGGTGAGTAGTACATGATAGGACAGCGCTTCTAATGAACACCAGGCTCTAGTCAGCCAGGATTGCTATGCCAGGGAATGCTACAGCTGATGTCATGGTGCAGAAGCAGCTGCTTCCAAAACTGCTCTGCTTAACTCTCAGACTGGCCCTGTTTTCTAGCCTTAGGTCCTGCTTGGTACCTGCCCAGACATTTACTTACTCACACAGGTTCCAGAAAATCCTGGGACCGCTGATGGCCTAGCTCTGGCTTTTATGTCCTTCAGGAAGCAATGAGATTCATTCAGGGACTAACTCTTGACTGAGGGGATAGTAAGTGTCAGGCACCACGGTGGACAGCGGGGGTTAAAAAAAAATCCTAATTTATCTAGGAAAGATCTCTAGGGAAAGGAACAAATGAAATAATTAGAGGCGGGGCTAGGTGCAGGAAGGGAACCAAGTTATTATTCAGGGGATCTTGGGCAACACCTTTGAATAAAGCTGCTCAGGCAAAGAGAAGAGAAGGGCTGAGGACTTGAGCCTGGAAAGACCTGCTTGGGGCAGAAAGGTTGGTGGCATTGCGACCACGCTGAGGCCTTCGGGACCATCAGAACATCTGCACCTGCTCAAACCAGGGCAGGCAAGCAGGGAGACTCACACAGACGGTGCTCTCTCTTCTCAAGGTCATGAAAGCCCACACCAGGAGCCCCCAGGATGTGGTGGGAAGAGCGAGTGAGTGGGTTTATATGTGACAGTTACTTAGGATCTCCTTGGCATGTTCCATGTGGGAGACTTTGTCTCATTTGTTTTTGACTTAGGTTGGCAGAAAGAGCTCAGTATCAAACAAGTAAGATGGCTTTTGTAATTTCATAAAAATCACATCCACCTCATGCATACATCCCTTATGGCCAAACAACTCCGAATGCTTAGTGATGTAGTATTCCTCATTAGGTTATGATATAGTGTAACACATAGACATATTTTGGGTTGTGCTTGTATAAACAAACTTGGGCTGCCACAAATATAAAAGCATAGCATACACAATGATTGACAGAATGGAACACCTGATAATAAATGACTATGTTACTGGTTTTTAAATTTACATGATATATTTTATCAGGATTTTGATGATAATGTAATTAGCAATGCTACCAGGTGGATGTTTCATTTAATCTCATGTTGTCTGGTCTTTTGATTACATCCAGAAGCCATGTGGAGTCATCAACCTCTAGCATCTAGTCTTGCGGAAGTGCTGTATGATGTTTGCAGAATGACCAAGTCATATAAGGATGCAGCTATCAGAACTAATGGTGCCAGTTAGAAACCCTGACTGTGCTTACATCAGCAGTCCGCCTATTTTCAAAAGGCAGGTGTCTTTCCAGCCTCCTTGTGTCTCCTGCTCAGGTGTCACTCAGTAGGAAGGAAAACAGGTCCTGAGCCACATCCATTCCCAGGCTGCTTCGGTATCTGGCTAAAGATCCTTTGATTTGAGAATTTCTTGTTTTTTAAATCTGTTACATCTCAAGCCTGGGCCTTGTTTCCAGACTAATTTGCATCCTCCCCTTCACCATAGATTTTGAAATCCTACCCATAACAAGAAGCAGATGAGGTGGCAGGCTTGGTATTTTGGTGTCTTCCTGCTCGGGTTCCCATGTCCAAGAGGGCCAGTCCAGACTCCTAACCATCAGTCACAACAGGCTGTCAGATTCCTCAGTACTATCATCCTCCGCAGTTTCTATGGTGAACTGCAGAGGCTACCCCATAGAAAATGGGCCTTCTAGGAGAGCCCAGAGCATAAACATGTGTCTTTCCCTTTCTTCTTTCCTTTTTATCATCACCATCATCATTTGTCTCTGCCTCACACTGATCACAATGACACATTCCCTCCCCACAAAGGAAATGTTCTAAGGAAACAAAAGGGCTATTTCCCCCTTCTCTAGAGAATATTATGTTGTCCCCTCACTCTACTGTGTGCTAGTGAGTATGAGGTGTGAGCAAGGTGAGCACTAGGCAGGGTGCGGAATCATGCAGAACCAGCCCTATACCCCCAAGTGAAGGCAGGACTGGAAGGCAGCTTTCTTGGCTCTCATCCATTGACCCAAACTTGGGAGGTTCTCATTAAACGTATGAGTGGGTGTCCCAGAAGCTAGGGCAGGCTGTTCAGTTCAGTTAATACATTACACTACAGAAATACTTCCTCCTTTGGTCTTCCTTAAACACCAGCAGCTCTGTGTGTCTCTCTACTCACTGGAGCAACACCTTAGTATTGCATAACACTAATTATTAGACCATTTTTCATTTGTTGGTAACATAGAAGAGCTAACCTAGAGAATACTTTCAACGGCCTATCTTCACAGCAGCCTCCAAGAACAGGTAGATTATACTCTACCACAGGACAGGGAACCTAGTATCAGCTTTTTTCACAGTTCAAGGTCACACAACTAAGATGAAAGCAATTGGCCCAAGAATCCACTGTGTACCAGACACTCATTTAAGTAAAAATCCTGCTCTCCCTGGCAGGTTTTTTACAGTAAACAAACATCATGGTGCATCTGGATGGAGACAACCCCATCAGCTCCTTAGGGGTAGAGCTGCCAGGTGCCTAACTGCTTTCTGTCCTCTCCGGTCCCTCAGGAATGCTGAGTGGTTTTTCTCAACCAGGATTTCCACAGCAGAGTAACAGGGTAATAAGAATGGGGGAGCAAAGGCACACCAGCACCTCATCATGGTTCTGGGCAGTGCTGAGGGGAAACAGAGCCAGAGGGTGGCCTCAGATGCTCCCTCCACAGGAAAACTATTGACCACAGACGAAGACATTGTCAGCAGACTGTGGAGTTTAAGAACAAGCAGGGCAAATGACATTGGCATGCTTCACTGATGGAGATACAGTGTGTAGTGACATGGGGAGAGGGAAGGGAGAACAGTTAACACAGGAAAAAGCGGCTTTTGTTTTAAATGTACTCGTTTGGAATTTTAACAGTCTACAATGTGGCAGTTTCTACAGAGTTCTTAAGTCGGAGGAGGGAACTCTTATGTCTCCCTTACTATATGCTGAGCATGTGGTCCTAGGGTCTGATGGGGCACCATCCCATTTCATAATCTCTACAACCCCATCTGATGCCCTCATTGCCTCCGTGTCATGGTCGGAGAATGGAAGTGAAGAAAGGCCAAGCATCAGAGACCACATGGTCTGCAAGGAGTAGTGCTGGGACTCACGGGCAGCAGTCTGCCCTCGCCATTCATACTCTGAGCAAGTGTCCTCTTCCTGGAGTTGTGTGACAAGGGACCAGAGGGTCAAGGAGCTCTGAGAAAGCACAGCCTGGTAGTGCACTGTGTGAAAGACCTTGTCAAATCTTAAGCATTCTACGATATTGCTTGCCTTCTCTTCCCGGAGAGAAGTATCATGTCACATGCAGCAGAAAAATATAGTAGAAACTGAGTAGACACTCCCACAGTAGTGAGAGGAAGCAGAAGATCATGGTGCATTCATTGTACCAATTGGCCACTGCCCTCAGCAACATCAAACTTAACCTACCTTTGAATGCTACAGAAATGAAGAAAAGGCTTACTGTGTCCTTTGTTCTTTGCCTCAGTCCAGAATCTTAAGGAAGAGGTCAAAGCATCCAGGACCATAGTCACAAGTACAGATATGGATGCTCACAGAGCCTACAAGACTGCACTTGCCATCCATCCATCTATTCACCTCTTCATTCGTCCTGCATATTATTCCTCCATCTACCCATGTACTCGACAAATACTACAGGATAAATCCTGGTGTCAGATACGGGGTCGCTTCAAGAGTTCTGTCAGAGTTCAAGGGGGAGACAGACCACTGTTAAGCAGAATGCTATAATTCAAAGGATTAGAAGACCCCAAGCTGCTGGATGGGAGAGGAAGGGCTTTCTGGAGGAGATAAGTAGCTTTGTCACTTTGCCAGATGAACAAGGGGAAAGCTTTAGAGACAAAGGGAATAGAATACACAAAGGCAGGTCCCAGAGAGGCAGCGTGGAGACTACAGAGGTAGGCAGGTCCATAGCAGGACCAGTATTACAGATATAACTAGAGGAA
Source organism: Pachyuromys duprasi (assembly GCA_028658305.1). Taxonomy (NCBI): domain Eukaryota; kingdom Metazoa; phylum Chordata; class Mammalia; order Rodentia; family Muridae; genus Pachyuromys; species Pachyuromys duprasi. The sequence goes on from CM053764.1 coordinate 36,084,803, forward strand.
AAGAACAATGAAACTCAGGACTGGACTCTATACATGGTGGGAAGAATGTTAGCATTTGGAATAGAGGAGACATTTCAGTGTATTTTCAGGTAGTTGATACCAGACCAAGACTACCAAATGGTGGCCTGTGGACTGTTATCAGTTACTTATAATGGACATACAGAAAACCTGTAGAACATTTACAACCCTTTGATATAGCGTTTTTAATTTCAACCGACATTTCATCTGTGTTTATTTTATTTTTTCTAGTAGTTATACTTCATTATATCATAAGAATGAGTAGATCTGCTATGGATCAAAAATAGTAGCCCATGGCAGTTCAGTATCCAAGTGGGTTCCTTAGTAAGCGGAACAGGGACTGTCTCTGACATGAACTCAGTGGCTGGCTCTTTGATCACCTTCCCCTGGGTGAAGGTCACAGAGGAAGACAATTCAGCCATTCCTGATGAGACCTGATAAGCTAGGATCAGATAGAAGGGGAGGAGGACCTCCCCTATCAGTGGACTTGGGGAGAAGCATGGGAGGAGATGAAGGAGGGAGAGTGGAATTAGGAGGGAATGAAGAAGGGGGCTGCAACTGGGATACAAAGTGAATTAATATAAAAAATTTAAATTAAAATTTTAAAAATGGTGTAAGAAACACTGCTCAGTTTCTAAGACTTGAAATGGGGCCAAAATCTGGGCTTCTAGAGGTTGTGAGGATTGAAAGAACCCTTGGTACAAATCTTGGCCTTTAAAGCACAGGTGGTAAATAATGGAACTTGTATGCTGAGCTTGATAAAATGGGCAAGAAAAAGAGAAAATATTTGTAGACAGGGAAACCAGGCCATGGGTTCTAGAGCAATCCAGTCAAGAAACTCTCCAGACCAGAGCCAGAGTGAAGGCTTCCTGGGGAGAATAGAATCCCTGGGTGTCCAGGGCCTTTGTGGCCAGTGAGATGTGAGCACGAAGGATGTGAATCAATTTCGGAGGTTGCCCTGGTTTCTGACTTGAGTGATTAACTGCACATGAAGCTATGCCCTACAGTTGAGTTCTGGCTGGACTTTGTGGGGTGTTGGGGGAGTATGATGCTCAGATATGTCCATGAGGTGTTCCAGAGGGAATGTGTTCTTGCATTGTCCTGTGGTCAGTGTGTAAGCACCCCTCACTTGAAAGGACACTGTACCCACCTGGAGGAACCTGGTAGTTATCTAGTTACTACTGTGTTTCAAAATTCCTGTCTAGTAGCCTTCCCGAGCCATCGCCTGCAGAGACAAAGAGCTCAGAACCACGAGCTGACAAGGGTGCAGCATGTCAACAAAGGCCTTGGAACAGGCCCTGGGTTTGAGCACAGTTTTGTTATAGTTATTAAATTAATTAGATTATATTATACTACATACTATTTTGTCATTAAATTTCATCTTATATTTTATTACAATTCTATTAATCATCATCATGTGTAATATGTCAATATTATATTAATAGTTATTGCCTGTTGTCTTCAGAAAGACCCCTAATGGCTACGCTTTTCATGTCTTAGTTCTTTCAATCATTAGTGATATGATAGAATCATTAGAAACAATAAGACTGAAGAGTTAGGCTGTGACCCACGTCAAGTCTTCAGAGCATGCCTGGCACTCGCTTAGGACTAAGCGAGGGTTAGCACCTGCTGCTATCCCTTGCACTGTTGCTGAAAGGCCACTTCTAGTTGCTTCCCAGAGAGTGTTTTAGAACATTCTTCCTGCAACCCGCAAACACCCCTGCATCAGAAGCAGACTTTGTTGCAGGGAAGGGTCTGCAGGTTCTTCGCTTAACACAGGCACAAGTTGCTGACCCAGGCTTCCAGAGACTGGGCAAGGCCACATTGCCAGGGCCACAGCCAGTTCTTCACAGGGATCTGTGTGTCTTAGTCTGCTACCTCCTTTTTCACTAGATCTAATCAGGAAGATAAAGCTTTGGGTCTCAGTTCCCTTCTTTCCTGAGGATCTAGGTTTTCCTGGTCCTGGGTGTGACAACTGGCTAGGCAGGTGCACCTGGTCCTCCAAGGTTATCCATCCGGACTCTAGCACTCTACGCCTGCCTGCCTTCTCTCCCTGTATCTCTGGCATCATCTCACTCAGTCCACAGGAGCTTTTCTGGTCTGCTCCATGCTATAGGGCACCCGAGAGGAGAGGGCAGGAGCCTTCTGCAGGCCACGGCATACCATTTAGCTGACCCAGGTCACCTCTGTGGAAAGGCAACTGAATGAAAGCTGGAGCGCATGGTGGAGCCTTCCTTTGGTACGTAAGAGGATCTCTCTGAGTCTAGATGAGGTTCAAGGGGAAGGCCAGAGGTAATGAGCGCTGCCCCCATCTGTCCCTGACCGTGGGACCTGGAGCTGACTGGCTGGACTTAGAATCCCCTGGACAGCTCTGTGAAGTTCTGTGACCAGTCTGGAAAAGGAAGCAGGAAAAAGCCATCCACACAGACACACCCAGGCTAGTTGCCCTGGAATCACACTTTGGGAGGAGAAATAAAGGTACCAGGACACAAGGACAGAGGTCAAAGGATTTTCAGTGCCACTTTATAGTGGCAAAATCTCCAGGAGCAACCAGCCCATCAGAGGGAGAAGGGTCATAAGTGTGCAATGTGTTCAGAATACGGAAGACACTGCAGTGCCTCTGCTTTCCTAGACACGTATTTTATGACTCGTTCCTAGATGAAAAAGAGTCTCACAGGAATGAGTACACGTAGCTTTGGTTTTGTAACAGCAATACATTATATAAGCATACACACATGCACACATATTTGCTTTGTATGAGCATCCAGAGTGTTATTGGAGGTTATTCATGAAGCACTAAAGGGTGAGGCCACAGCTGTGTATTTGGAGCAGGCTCAGCATCTGCCTGTCCATGATGGGTGTGGCAAAGGGAGAAAGGGGAAGGCTGCAGCAGGCACCAAGTAAATGAAGGCCTTCCTCTAACACCTTAGGGTCAGTCTTCGATCCCAAACACCTAACCAGCCTTGGATGACCCGTCTGAAAGCCTATTCATTTCAGCCTTTTCAAAAATCATCTTAAGTGTCTCATTTAATTCTCTTACTTTAATCATCTCTCTGAGGACAAGATGACATGGCAGAATACACTTACCACATACTTTAAGACTTGCTAATTATCCTTTGAATACCAACACAATGCTCAGAAAGTGAGTTTAACCCTCCTGGGCTCCATCACCCCTGATCCTTGTCCTGGCAGTGTTGGCAACAGTGCCCTGGCCTTGTGATTTAGGCCCTTGTCTTTCCCACCTTTGACCCACTTTTGCTGGGGTCTTCACTTCCTGCCACACAAGCTTTATTTGGTTGGTTGAATGGAGGTCACGTCGCCTTTTCTAGGTCCAAGTGCCACAACCTGAAGCCAGGTTTGTCACCTGTCCTGACCCAGGTTCATGATGACCCCAGCACCTGACCTACAGTCCAGTCTCAGCCAGCAATCAGAGCAAAACTGCTCTCATAAGCTCAGGACTTAAGCATGCCCCATGCCACACCAAGAGTTCAGAAACACTTTCACCACAACCATGCCAAGGCACAGGATTGTCACCTTGGAGCATGTGACTCCTCACTGAGTCCCAGAAACATTTGGAGCTTGTTCTCTTCCCTTCTTCGGGCTTCTACACAAGTGCCCAGCATTGCAGGCATTTCTGTGCACACTCCACTCTGACACTAGCTACTCTGTGGGCCTGCCAAGCCTAGCTAGGGATACTGCACCGGACCTGCTTCCAGAGAGGACCTGATTTCTCTCTCTTCCCATCCTCTCTTCCTTCATGTGGGGCTAGGTGTAAGAGGAGGAGTGGGGAGACCCTTACCAGAAGAGGCTGTCTCTCTATTCCCTAGCCTGGAATAGCCCTATTACTCTTCTTGGTTTGAAAAGCATGTTTTTCAATAGCATTTGGGTTAAAATTGAGTAGAATTTTGGAGCTCTAAGCCAGGAAAAAATTATGTGTGGGGCAATGTATAAGAACATAGTCTGACTAAACCAAAGGCTTGGGATCATGTTCATGCCTCCATTTGTTCTCCACATCAAAGAAGGAAAGCCATAGTGAGTACTTTAGACAGAGGGCCAAAGAGCTGTAAATTTTTTTTTCTGATCCAGTTGGAGGACTGGGTCCCAGATTCATGGTTTTCTCTCTGGCTTTATAATGTCATGAACTACCCCACTCCTGAAGCTTCTGCTTGCCCTGGATGCTAGAGATGGAGACCCATGAGTGCCTCTCTGCTGATTCAGAGTTACTTCTAGTCCTGCTGTTTACCACAACCATGTGCCTGAGCTTTACCAGGCTGGAAGGCAGTCGAAAGGAAGGGAATAGTGCTGTCAGCTGTCAATACGCAGTCACCCCAAAACAGAGGATGTCTTTGAGGTTTTCCCAGCACCACAGGATTTTCTGAGCAAATTCTCATGATGCCAGTCTTGTAGGCAAGCAGGAAATGGCTGTGGCTTCCCAGCTCTAAGACAGCAAAGGGATCCAATGGCCTCACGTGATGGGATGCAAGGTCAACCTTAATGGGTACCCTTGGCCTTCCCTGTCTGACTCAGCAAACAGGAAGTTATAAGGCAACAGGAAGTTATAAGGCAAAGTTATAAGAACCCTATAAGTTATAGGGTTCTTCCCGGAGATTCAGGCCTTTCCCAGCCCCACATGCAAAGATGACTCAAATCTTTTCAAAATTGTCTTTCAAGAGAAAAAGTTTCCAAAAGAATGGGGGACCTAAAGGCCATAGAGCCCTCTGGGCAGCTGGAACAGCTGTAGTAGAGTGGGAAGTCATCTTATCTGGTGACATAGGGGTGCATATGACCTCTGATGGTCACCTTCAGGGTTGGCTCTGTGTGAGGTACCTGGCTCAGCTGACAAGAACTCCCATAATGCTGGACACAGATTCCACATGTGACCTCAAGGAACACAAGTGGATCTTCCTCCCGACTTTGGCAGTGAGGGTGACTCCAGGCCTCTGGGGTAAGGACTGAATCAGCCCCAGACTCAGTCTCCATCCTTCCTCTGACCCCTATCACACCTCCTTATTCCAAACCCAACTCCTGCTTCCTGGCTCTATCTCTGCTGCTCTTTTAGAGAGAGTGGCCAAGTCCACAGCCCAGGCTCTGAAGCCATTATTTTACTACAAGAAGCTGTGCATAGCTTAGTCCACAGATGTTCTTGGCTCCAAGCACAGGGACCTTAAAAAAGATGCTTCCTGCAAGGCCTCAGCAGCTGCCGATGGGCAGTAAGTCCAGGAAGAGTGACTCTTCCTGCTGCCTCTAATGTCAAGTTTTCCGTGAAAGGACAGATAATAGAATGGCACAGGTGTGACAGGAAGTGAGATGTCCACAACCTCCTGGGGAGTACAGTTTATCTAATGTGGCATTGTCCTGAGTGTACTGACCGCCACCCCAGAGACCCTGGACAGCACTGTGCTGGCCACAGAACTGCACGCTTGGGGAGGAAGGTTCAGAAGCCAGTGCTGAGGATGAGGGGGATTTTGGTTTGCTGGATAAACGCTGCTTTCCACGCAGTCAAAGCGGAGCTTCCAAAGGCATGGACTTTCCACACAGGGACAGGGCAAGAGTGATAATGACCATCCGAAGAGCCAAGCGCATAAGGAGTGGGTCGCCACGCAGCCACGTGAAGCTTTAGTTTTTCTTTAATTTTTCTTCTAAAATTGGGACGTTACACAGTTCGTTTTTAGCACATCAGTACTTTCAAGAGTAACTCCCTGGCAGCAGCACTAACCAGTTAAACGGAATCCAGCCCAATAGTAACTGGTTTCAGTCTTTTAGAGAGCCTCGAGAAACTTACACTTTCCAGCTAGTTCACGCCAAGTCACTAGGCCTCTCTTTTGATGCAAGTGAGGAAAACACTACCGGACATGAGCGGAATTGGCTCATTGCAAATTACTAGAAAACGAAATGTGACATTTAAACTTACCCCAAGTTCAGGGTCATAATACCACATTTAGATTTTTTTTTCCTACAGAAGTTCTTGTTCCACTACGAAACCGAGACACTGCAAGCTAAGGTTCCGGGTTCTCCTGTTGAGCTGCAGGTGCAGATGCCCCAGGGAAAAGGCGAATCCGCAAAAGGGCTACCCTACCGGCGCATCAAGTTCCCATTTCTCTCTGGCCCCCCACACAGTTTCCCAGTAAGTGTTTTCTACGGGGTTGGGGATTTCCTACGCCAAGGCTCACCACACTGACTCTAGTACTGTACTTCTTTGAAGAAATCAAGCATTTCCATCGTCTCACTGACCTTGAAGCTGGAGGAGTCTGTCCTGTCCAGATCCTGCTGCTCGCCCACAGCCAAGAAGTGTAACGGGAGCCTTCCGGGCTCAGCCTAGAAAAGGCTACTGTGCTGGGCGGGGCAGGAGAGTCCCTCTCGACCAATCCCACATCAGACCTCCCTGGCCACTCTGGGTAGCCCAGCTGTGTCCTTGAAGGGCAGCCCCTGACTATTCTGCCACTGGGCCAGGTGTCCTTTCTAGAACCTGCCATTTCTGTGAAACGTTCGCCTGTCCCTGGAATAGGCCGACCTTTGACTTGGCCTGCCAGCCTGGTCTGCAGACAGTTCTTGCTCTGAGATGGTCCCGCAGCTCTCCTGGGGCGGGAGTGGGAGGCAGTTCTAGCTTGCTTGCCGTATAAAGGACAACACAGGAAACTACCTGCTAGGACAACACTTCCCTTGGAGGAGAGAGGGCTTAGCCCTGGAGAATAAAATCTGAGAGGAAGTCTAGGAGCAGGAAGGCCTCCTTACAACTTGTTGTCTGGAACTTGGGTTCAGGCACAGTGAGCATCACCATCAAGTTCAAGATCACGGTACTGAAGTAGAGAGTACACTTTCTCACTTTCTATTCACACCAACTTACATGACCACCTGACAGCCCAGCAGACCTTATCCTTGCTAAAAACAGCCTCCCGGGCCATCCGCCACTGAAAGGTGCCTATGAATAGCAACAAGCCACCCTGGTTTTGGACCTCGGCCCTGCCATTTCAAAGGAGCCTGCCTAGGCTCCTCCTGGTCATCACGTACCCAGCCTCTGCAGCCATATCAACGTCACCAGCTCACTCCTTTCTCTCCCTTCTTAGGAGAGGCTGGCCAGGCTCAGAGAGTTGCTGGACAGGGGGTACTGGACAAGAATTGTGGTCCCCTGTGTGGGCTAGTGTCCTCCTTAAACTTGACCCACAACAAAAGTGCTTTCACTCAGCCTTCCCATGGGATGTAGATTGCAGCTGGGGAGAAAACAGGAGAGGGTTCCCTGAGCGCCTGGCAGAGTGTTGGCGTGCAGACATATATGTGTGCCCTACTCACCCGCTCTCTTCTGCTTAGGATTCCAGCATTCCGCTGTGTGTTCATTGCAGTCCAGCTAACCCATGTACCTGCTGTCACTAACACATGGCTTACACTGAGCAGAAAGGATTTGTTTTGTTTTTTCAAACTAATTCCATCTTGTGTGATATTCTCAGGTATTTTCTAACTTTTCTGTTGTTTCATTAAAGCAATCTGATTGGAGCTAGCCACAATGACATCATGAGCCTCCGGAATCTTAGAGCCAATTGGCATACTCTGTCATCTTGGATGACAGTCCCAGAGCCCCAGTGGCCTCCTCTGGTACCACAGACATCAAGCTGCCAGGCTGTGGGACTGAAGGGCTGAACTGGGATGGGGCAGCCGGATAGTGGAAGCTTAGTTCTTCTCAGAATAGCTCGTGTGCACACGCATATTTGTTTCGAAGTCAGCTGCAGTGAGCTGACACAGCCTGGCTCCCAGATTCAGAAAGCCACGTGGATGTGGGAGAGTGGTTAGTGAGATTTTTTAATGCATGGTAGTTACAATAAAAAATAAGTTCTTAATTTTTTGATAATCAACATATAGAGCTCCCTCTGTTCCCCTTGCCTCCACAGCTTATATTTTACAGTCTAAATTTATACTTTAGTGAGTTGTTAGGTCAGGGGTTGGGGGACTTGCTGGGAAAATAACTTTCTGTTCCTGTCTACACTTGTGACAAAGAAGCTGTAACAGGGACAGGAAACTCTGCAAGTGACTCCTGCCAGTCATTACAAGACTCTGAAAATTCACCTCACACAATCCTTGTCATAGCCTTTCCCTGTCCCTTTCTTGACAAAGCCAGTTCTTTCAAGCTCCTGTCAGTGTGGGTGTGGGGCTAGCTTTTGTCATAGGGAAAAGGACAGAAGGAGTGTGTAACTGCTGTGTCACTTCCTTAAAAGGAATTCTGCTCTGGCCTTGCTTCCTTTGCTGTTCCTCAATCTATCTGGCACATGGGTAAAGCAGGACCTGGAGCATTGCCTTATGAGGTGGCCAAGCAGGAAGAGGTGTGTGGACAACTAGCCTGGCTAACTGTCCTTGCGTCCCTGGAGCCTGGGAAAGTCACATCACAACTGGGAAAGAAAGCTAAGGGGCCTCTTTCTACAGTTTGCCCTCATGTCATCAGCTGCACCCTGACTCTGCTCTGGATGCCCGAACAACTTCTCTTAAGTGTTTTCACATGTTAGCCCATGTAAGCACCACAGTTATCCCAGAAATGGACACGAGTCTTAATTTTTAAAACCTGTGATAGCTCAGAACTTCCTGGAGGTGAGAGACAGTGGTGACTGGGTAGTGGCCCACCTGTGTGTCTTCAGCTTGAGGTCACCCTGTATGATATGAGCTGGTGGGTGGGGTGGGTTCTCCGTGCCTGGCAGCAGTCAGACATGGGCTGGGGATGTGACTGGAATAGATTTAAGAACTAGAAATGGACTGGAAGAAGTCCATTTATATCTTTTTAGAGGACCCTGTCCTCCATTTCAGTAATTCAGACTGTAAAATGGAGTTTTTCCAGGTGTTCTTTGAACCTGAGCTGCAGAAGTAAAAGAATATGTAAAGGAGCCAGCAGATGTGAAGGACAGTATCAAAATGGGAAAGGAGAGAAAGGAAGAAACCATGAGACTTGTAAGTACTGAAGAAAGGCGGAGTTTAATTTGCATGTTGGCATAACCTATGCCTCACTTGGCAAGTGCTAGGCCACAGCACAAATCCCTCCTTAGAGTGACAAATGACAGCATATGTGCAAAGTGACCAGACACAAACAGTGTGTTTTTCTGACTAACATGTTTGCACACGCAAACACGCACATACACACAAATAAGAAGTACATTTCATTCCTCTGCAATAGAGAGCTGAGACCGGTACTCCGTTACCTCACAATTGTACAGCACTTTGAAGTTTACATTCTGACCCCTTTGGTCCTCAGGACAGCCCAATGAGGTAGACATCACAGGAATTATGACTAATCCCATTTTGCAGATGAGGAAAGTGAGACTGGGAGTCTCAACACTGGACAGTGCAGAGCTGGGCTGAACCTGAGGTCTGCTCCCATGCTCTTTCACACCAGCCTTCTGGTTAAGTGAAATGGGTTGTGAAGAGACAGTGGTCCAGTGCTGTGAAGCAGGGTGATTAGTTTCCTCGCGGATTGCGTCAAAAGCAGTCAGTCCTGACCTTAATGCTGTGCCTCGAGTGGCCGAGATGGAAACTTTGCTAGATCACTCATTTGTCTGCATCTACAACAAAAGGTCCCTCTCTGTTCTATTCCATCCCACTCTAAGGTACCAGTGGCCTCTGAAAGGATGTCAGTGACATCCCACTGACAGAGTCTTGTTTCTGGGAATCACATAGCGGTACCGATAAAAAGTCACTAAACTTACACTCTTATTTCCCACGGAAATGAAAATGAATTTGTGGACATCAGTGTGGCTAAAAACAGTATATTATCTTTTATCCCACCTCAACCATAGCAAAAATGATAACTTTTGTGGGTTGGGTTTAAAAAAGAAACATATTTAAAACAAGAGACAATTTCATGGGGGAATAACATTAAAGTTGAAAAGAAAAGCTAAGTAAAATCTGCTTTTTAATGTGAACGCTGACAGTTTTAGGAATGGCCACTTTATTGCATTACTCTTTAGGGAGGATGCAATCTGTGATAACCCTCAGTTTTGCCTCGCCCACCATGAGAGAAAGAGGGGAAGGCCCATCATCACATTAAATGGCTCCCACTGGGTTTTTCTCCTCCACATGATCTAGTATCCATGACTTTCATTTTTTTTTTTATATATCAGAACTTTGAGATGCACTGACCAACAGACAGCGAAGGAGACTTTGTGTTAGAGTCATTCCAAGATATTGTCACAGCTGTTTAAAATCCCCTCTTTAAATTGCTGAAGAAAAGTGGCGTGCCTGAAGCTGTCATGCATTACAGTGGCTTCATTTGGGAAGAGATGTGTTTCTGTAGTGAGAGCAGATGCCTTAGTTAGGTGTCCCCAAAGTCCTCTAGGCCATTCCACCGACAGGACAAGATTTCATCTGAGAGCACAGAACTGAGTTGATTTCCTATTAATTTGGTAGCACACATATTTACTATTTGACCTTTAGGAGCTGTCTCCCAGGTGTTCTTACAAACGCATCTCATGGAGTAGGGGAGGGTGCATGCATTGTACCCTGCAAATACATAGAAAGCTTCAAAGGGCAGGAACTTCTAACAATCAGAAGAGAAAGCACACATTGCTCTGGCGAATTTTAAGTGTGACCAAGTTGAGGTGTTTTGTTTCAAATGTGCAGTCCTGCCTTGGCTGACCCATGCAAGATCCCCGCCTCTTTAGTACTAACCAGCTGAAGAAATCTGCGAGCAAAGTAACGGCAGGACCCACAAGAGACCACTGGGGAGGAAAAGCAGCATTTCAACATCCAAGGAGCATTAGGAATTCCTCTTATTTTTCTTTAATAAGAGTGGCTTCAGTGGCCTCTGAAAAATACCATTGGCGAAATAGGAGCCCAAACTCCCACGCCAAGTGCACACAAAGCCATCCTCTGAGGGGCAGGCATGGGGTGGGGTGGGGGAAGGGTGGAGGCAAAGGAGGTACTCTTTCCCCAGTGGTGTGTGAAACCAGTATGCTGTGGTCCTCTTGAGAATGCTAATCTTTCCTTTCTCTCAGTAAGATCTTGCGGTGTGGGTGCTAATGACACGTTATTTCAAACGTTCTGAACACTGAGAAAGAAATCATAAGGTATGCACAGTTAGGATCCAGCAGCCCATGCTTCCATCATGCATCACGGTGCATCAGTCTTATATTTGAAACTGGAGAGAACAAACAAGCAACTCAGGAAATAAATAAATAGAAAGGAAAAAGCATCTATAAGTGGCCCTTGTAGGCCTTAGTGCTATATCATTGGCTAATATGGAAAGATTTTTGGAGTGGAATTCACATAATAAAAACATTTTTACTTAGTTATGCTTCTTTATGCAGTTATGCGCAGGGATGACCCTTACTTTACAGAAAATGTACCCTTCTCTAGTCCTACGGTCCGTTACCAATGCTATTTCTTCCACTGGCCTGTGGAGCCAGTGGGATGCTTTCAGCTCTACCACATAATGAAAATGCAAGGAAAGAGGGAAAATAACTAGACAAATCAATCTTCACTGTCAGCATGAATAAGCGTCATGCCCCTAAGAGAAAATGCCAGGTAGAAAAGGCTCAGGTAATAAGAATCCCTCATTGCCATTTCTTCCTTCCTTAAAGCAGTGGTCTCCCTGAGAATAGGAGAGGGGGTAATCATGGAGAGCCCTGTTTCTTTAATAACAGACCATCATGGGGAGAGTGAGGTCACTTCTCCAGGCCTGGGGTACAGGGCAAAACCCTGCATTTGGTTTTCTGCTATAAGAGCAGAAATGGGAGGGGCCATTTCTCACACACTTAGAGTATTCTTATTCAGAATTATCTCAGAACCATTTTTAAACAAAGATGGTTGAGGCAGGAGAGAGGACCATCTTCCAATAGTGCACAGAAATGTGGCTTTCAAAAGAAACCCCCACAAAATGTTTGCTTTTAAAGTACAGCCAATGCTCACAATGAACCCAAATAAGTTTGTGAACATCAGAAAAGGTTTCTAGGGTACATTAGGGGGAAGAAAACAAGTGAAACCAGGTACAAAGATGACTTTTAGGCCTACTTTTTTTACTTAGTGAACGGTATGTCTCTCCATAGCACTTGGTGGCCTTATTATCACATTCCACAGTTTTGTCGGTTAACTGACATGGCTGTGCACCTCACCACGACCCCCACGGCTGCCCCTCCAAGGGGCCAGCTTCCTGGGACCACCAGTCTCTCAATGAAGCCCCCACTCAAGCCTGTAGGACACTGCTTACTTGTAATTAAGGAAATGCTACCCACAAATCCGCTTATTTCCTAACCTTTTATTTCCTGACCCATTGCCTGCAGGCTAGAAAAGCTGCTTTCAGAGCACACCGCTCCGCCCATGCATGTGGAATGCACTGAGAACCATGCTCATGCTGCATATCGAAAATGCATGTGTGTCAGGCTTAGAGAGCAAGCTTCAGCCTGGCCATGACGTTTGGCATAAAGGGAGTGTAGTAGAAGCAGTTAAGCCCTGGAAGATTGGTAGAGGTGTGCCCAGGCTAGCAGAGTGCCAAAGAAACACGACAGCCTTCTCAATTAGGCCTTGTCCCTGAGGTCTAACAGAACATGGGACAGGAGAAGTTCCCTTCACACTACTCCATGCCAGTTGTAACCAGCATCTCCTACATTGCATCCCTATACAAATTGTGTCATCAGCTTCCTAAGCCTCAAAGTTTACACCTTCCCGCCCGAGGCTGGAACATCTGTCTCTGACCCATGCCGCTAGGCTTCCCCTGGCTGGAGACAGAATTGCAGTCTGGAACCATCTTTGGTGGTGACAGGAGACAGGTGTTGTCCCTCTGGGTCCCCCTTCTGCCAAGTGTGACCCACTTTCCAGGAAATTCTTATGGTCTCAGGGACAAGGCCAGATCTTCAAGCAGGAAGTCGAGGTTCGATTTTGAGTGACAGCTCATAGAGTGTATCTTCATCTATGATAAGGGCTTTGTCAAGCAGGTACTGTATCACCTAAGAGAGAGAGAGAGAGAGCTCAGGTGATGCTTTGCTCAGAGGATCGACTGTATATGTTCTGAATTAATCTGACACAACTCAACATTTTCCATTTAGAATTTCTGTAAGACCAAAACTAATGAACATGTTGTTATAAAGCAGTCCTCTCCCAACCTCTCAACCTAGTTGACACCTTTGAGGGCTGCTGGCAGATGTGATCTGAGATGTGTGTTGCTGTGCATTTTACTCATGACACATACTTACAGTGTTAATTTTCACCTTACAGTGATAGAATCATATCACCCGCTGAGGTTTACTTCCTTCTCTGTAACACAAGCACACAGGGCTCTCACGGCTTACAGCCTTGAGAGAACAGCCTAGCGTGGCTTGAATGACCACACACTGATACATGGAGAGGTGGTGTCAGTAATTTACAACCACATGGCCAGGGTACAGTCCTTGTCAGCTTGCTTCTTGTGTTCATGTGTGCATGTTCTGATGGACAGATACCAGGAGTAAGGAAAATAAATGGCACTAGAAATAAAGATGTAAGGGTGTGGGATATCTCCATGAAAACATTCCTTCTTACTGAAGTATAGTGTTCATAACCCATGTGACTATAGTTATGACAAATACATAAACTCACTATTCTAGGCTGATTTCTGTTGCTATGGTAAACGTCATGACCAAAAGCAACTTTGGAAGGAAAGCGTTTATTTCACCTTAAGAAGCCAAGATACTCAAAGAAGAGACTGAAGCAAGCTAATGTTTTCTTGTTTATTTTTGTTTTTGTTTTTAGAAAACTGTGTTTAGTTGTAGGATGAATTTAGTGATCTGGAGAGGATGAAACGGGATGGAAGTACTGGACAGAAGGAAGAGAGGTAGATCCCAAGAAACACAGGTTTGACAATGAATTCAAGTTTATGAGTTGATCCTTTCGGTTTCCCTTTTCTCAGTCAGACTTGCTGATCCTTTCTAGTGTAGGTGAGCTAGTCAATAAGTCAGCTTTTGGTGTTACTGCTCAGCTGTGTGGTTTCACAGTCCACTGGTCTCTATGTCTGTCTTTGTAAGTTCTCACTGGCATACAGTGTTACCTTTGGCTGCTGCTCTATGCGGTAAGCAGTCTGCTGGAACTGGCGTATCTCTCGAATAATGTGTGATATCTAACAGAAAACAAAACAAGAGCATCTCAGAAGCATCCCTCTATATCGTAGCACATTCTCCCAGCACAACATCCCTGAGACCTGTCTTCCATGAGGGTAGGAGTTGCCTAGCCTATATCTTTAAGGAGCCAAGGGAAAAGCAAACAAGACTAAACTCATAATCATCGGATTTGGGGGAGCTCTAGGTGCTTCTTCTTGAGAGTTTCTAGCCTCTAGCTTGGAGTTCAGAAAATGGATGGCTAGCAAGGGGACTCCTGCATCTGTCTACTGGTCAGAATAAGAGAATCATCTTTGGAGCTTTAGTCCCAAAAACCTAGACCCAGACTGTAGGCAGAAGGGGCTGCCAGAAATCTCTTCAGCTCACTGACAGAAGGTGGCTCCACCTCTCGTCTACCTTATGATGTAGAAGCTAACACCACCTTATTCCCTAGCTTCTTCTCACTAAGCCGTAAAGTCACCAATGCAAGCCAATCACCAAATGGCCACCTACCATTCGCATTTTGGAAAAATTGACAAGGCCTTCTTCAGTGAAGTTTGGTGTCCCTTCTTCAATGAAAGCCAGGTCTGTCAAGTACATCCCAAGGTAGGGGACAGCTGGGGGGTTACAGCTGCAAGACCAGGAAGAGTGGCTCTTACTCCTACACGCACACACAGTTAGAACATGTACCACATGAAACATATTTCCTGTTTAGCTACTGTGGACATGCTTTAGAAGATGCGGACTTAACAACCATCATAGCTACACACTGAAGTGATGAAGCTCCCTTTGGGCAAACTGGGTCTACTTGGCTTTTCTGGTGAAGCCTGAGGCTAAGGACATGGCTTCTGTTGCAGAGGGAATCCCAGCTTGACCAGTTGCTTAGGGATTCTGAGCAGGGTATGCCTTCGTCTCTACTTTTCTCACCTGTTATAGAGACAGAAAAGCTAGTCTATGAAGTCTGTTGTGAAGCTTAGGAGAGATGTGTGGGGCACAAAACATACAGTGTGTAAGCATTTGGCAAGCACTTGCTATGCCATCATGGCTGTTTCTGATGTCGTAGCAATGTATACATGCCTATCACTCATCTTACACTAGTGGGTCACAAGACTAATCCCCTCCCAGAGTAAGCCAAGTTCACGTGTTAAACCATAAGAAAACCACTTGGAAGCAAATAGAGTCATTACTCTTCTCCCTCCCAGTGTGTGTGTGCATAGACAGAATGACCTAGGTATAAAAGACCAAAAATTAATAACAGTAATCAACTACTACTGGAGTATTTAGATCAAATGTAGTAGATTGTGTCTAGATCCACAACATGCTCACTATATGCACAGAATCCCAAGTGAAAAGCAAAAATCC
>CM053764.1:36100715-36146415 GCA_028658305.1 Pachyuromys duprasi
GGAAGGTCAAGCTGAAATCTACACACCTAGAGAGGATATACAGGAAGGAGGACCCAGGTTGGTATGATCAATGGATGAACAAAAGGGATGGACATTGAGTGGAGGAGAAAACAAGCAACAGGACAGGAGCAAGCCAAGGAGGACCTCTGGGGTGGGGGGGTCAACGTAGTGATGTATCAGAGCAGATATTAAGACTGGCGATCAAGCCTTTGGCAGAGGGCAAGATGAACTGCGGTAGGATGGAAGAGGAGGAGATCCTCCCCCGTGGGTGGACTTGGAGGGGGCGGGGAGGAGATGAGGAAGGGATGGGGAGAGTGGGAGGGACTGGGGGAGGGGGCTATGCCTGGGATGCAAAGTACCTAACCTGTGATTGATATAAAAATAAATAACATTTATTTAAAAACAAACAAACAAACAAACAAAAAAACAACAAGAACTGGCTCTTATCCTTGGATCTGAGGACATGGATTAATCATATTACACACCAAGGTCACTCACAAAAGCTTATTCTCCACCATCAGTCAAGAAGATGTGAAGGGTTCTTTTTGGACCATGCCTCTGAAATTCTTTCTGATGAGGGAATCAAATTTAATCCACAGATCCCTGCAGCAGCCATGGCAAGCACCCTGTTTACTCAATGTGATCAATTCTGTTACCACCAAGATCATTTTCAACTCTATGAGAGCTTGCCTTGGTATCAGAAATGCCAATAGTTCTGTGCTTTCCTAATTGACTCCCTCACTAAGATACACTGGACAATTATGGAATGATCCCAAGATGGGATTGGATTGAGTCCTTGACCTATCTAAGGCTCACATCGCTTGTATGAATGCTAACAACTGGCATACATCAATGCCCCTCTGAGCATAAAACGATTCTCAAAATGCATGTGCAGTTCTTTAAGCATTGGATAAATTAGTCTGGTCTAGGTTGTACATAGTAAGACCTCTAATTGAAGTTAGAAAGAAGATGAACACAATTAAAAGTTGCTTTCTTATCCACCTCCCAAACCACAAGCCTTGTCACTTGATTGGAGATGATGCTGCATTAAGCATGCTATACAACTAACTTCAGAATTCTAGCTGGGGTTTTCCTTCCAATGACATCCCTGAGAGAAAACTGAAGGATCTCACCTAACTTGTTTCACCCTTAGCTCTGAAGACAATAACAACATTCCAAGCAATGTAATGTTCTAAACAACACTTTCAATTCAGACACAACAGTCATCGAAAAAAAGTTTTCAGAGAGAAGCTAACAGTGATGAAGATATTAGTAGTGTTCCCTGAACTTGTAAAACAACGCAAATAAAAACAAGTGAAATACAGGTTTATTGAGGCATCACTTACGCACAATGATATTCACCCATTATCAGTATGTAATTCATTGACGATGAGTAAATTCACTATTGTTGTTACAAGCCAATCATAGAACATTTTTACCACCCCAAAAGCATTATTAGTGCCAACTGTTGGCCCACCTTTGCTCCCTTTCCCATATAAGGCAACATACCCTCAAATTACATCGATTATTACCCAGACATGCTACAGGAAGGGCAATAAAATGCTGACATGTTTTGGCCACCATGATTTTTAATGCTGTTTTTATTCCATCATTGTCATTTACAACTTTCTTTTGTGTTAAATATGTCATAGTGGACTATTTTAATTCTATTTCCTTTATTAATATTTGCATTTCCATGCCTCAACCAGAGTATCACCACTTTAGGTTGTTGGTGGTCTCTGCCACTACGATTGCTAACATTTCTGACAGTACACAATAGTCTGAACTTTTTCTATAATCAGCTTGTGTTAGTTTTCTATTTCTATGATAAAACACCATGACCAAGGCATCTTATAAAGAAAGAGTTCATTGTGGCTGTCTTAGGCTCAAATTTGATGATGAACTCAACAAACACTCCAACTGGTCCCTGGCTAACTGTGAACTGAGCTCATTGGCATATTATTAACCTCTTCTTTCTGGCCTTGGACTCTATCACTGTTCTTGATGCTGTACTATTTATATAATCCATCAAAAGTGCCTACATTAACACTTCTCAAACTTTCTTTTCTGATCTTCCACCATTATTACTGTATACACATGCCTCTAGGTTCACCTCTCCCCAATTATCTGTCTTGTACACAGAGTCAGTTCTGGTGAATATCATCATATAACACAGATTCATTTAACAAAATGATTTCTGTGGATCCTGACTGTGCCCAGAACTTACAGTGCTTGCACAGGTTAGATGAAGTTATATTATAGTATTTAATTGTCCATGTGAAAGTTAGAGTTTAGTGTGTTTGTGTGCGCGGGTACACATTCACGCATTCACATAAGTGAGTCATGAGGAGATACAAAGAATAAATGAGTCCTGGGGAAACACACTGATTTAAGCTCAGCACATTGTTCTCTCAGGGAGATGGAGTCTATCGATCCTCAGAGAGTAGAGCAGCCTTCATTCTCAAGTTTATAAACTCAGAGGAGAAAAGAAACAACAATAATAGTAGGATATTCACTCAACATTTAGACCATAGTATATATTGAACAAAGAATGACACGTTTCATCTCTCTCAATTCTTATGACAACCCCATAAATTAAATGTCATTACCTTTACCTCAAAGTTTAGGGGGTTTTTGTAGGGATACATGGCTAAGTGAGTGGCAGAACTTAAGTACATATTCATTTAACACTAAGATTTACTCTCATGACCACTCTTTAATCTTGATAATTATTCTTAACTCTGCTGACAAATACCTCTGACTCAGGTAAGGTCAACCGGTCCACATCCCCTAAAATTCCCGTTTGTTCTTAGCAGACCACGGGCCACTGTAAGTGACAAATGTGATAGTTAATAGTGCTTCTCAACCTGATACGACCAAGAATACCTAGAAAATGAGCCTCTGGCTATCTCTGTGGGAAATTACTTATGTCAGATCAATCGAGAAGGGAAGGCCTACCCTGCGTGTGGCCCATGACATTCCGCGGACCCAGGTCTTGGACTGAATGAGGAGAAAGTGACCTGAGCACCCGCATTCATTGCTTTCTGACTTCTGACTTCAGATGCAGTGTGACCCACCACCTCAGGAGCCTGGGAAGATGGTCCACTTGCTATTGTTAATGGAAAGCATACTCAATAAGACGCAACATGGCTTCATTTCCAAATGCTAAAGAGCAGACTCACTCTCTGGGGTGAGAGGGAACATTCTTGAGAGAAGGTGAGTTCCTAACCATGTCTCGGCCTGTCCCACAGTACTGAGCGCGAGAGGATGGGCCCTAAGTCCACCAGAGGGCCCGCCCGCACAGCTTTTCACAGTAGATTTTCAAAACTCAGGTTTGGAAGCTCAGCACAATATGGCAGCACCACTGACACTTTCAACTGGGGAATCATAAGAGGTGTGAAATCTATCCTGACAGATCTGTTTCAAAATACAGCTGAAGATGTAGCTCAGCGGCAGAGTGCCTGCCTGGCATGCACAAGGCCCTGGGTTCAGCCTCCAACACCTTGAAAAATCAAATGAAAATGACAAGACCTTGAACTTGGAGAACGAGAAGCTTCTGTCGGGACCACTGGTCAAAGATGCTGAGGACGAAGGGTATAGTTCAGAGAGCTGTCAGTGGGATACATTCTATAATGACAAAGTAAGTGAATAAAACTAATTGGTGAGTTCCATACTGGCTGTGGTAATTCATCTGCGTGTTTATCTGAAGAGACATTTATAAGACCAAAGAAGAACTGTACCCTTCTCAGAAGACTTGAAAAGTGAGTGCTGGGCCTTTCTGGGAGATTAAATCCAGACTATGGCACACACAAAGGAGATACAAGGAAGTCCCTGAGACTTTCCATCAGGAAGTGACTGAGGTGGAAAAGAAAGATAGTTGAGATTCACCTGTGAAGCTTATCTGTCATGAAAATCATTGGCTAGGAAGTGCACACCAATTAAACGCCCAACCATCTTTCAAAATACCAGATGCACCATGTTTTGAAACACATCTAACAAAGCAGCCAGAGCTCTACACTGGGATTCAGCTTTCGACTTCCGAGAGCCACGTAGCCCTTACCTCACTAGCCCATTCCTCCCGGAAGAGGAAAGTGGCTTCAATTTCCCACTTCCTGGTGTCCTGTTGGTGGACATCCATGCTATCACTTATGAGTGACCTTCAAATGTATAGTTTACAAACCTAAAGCACAGAGGCACGTCTTTCTAAGTCCACACTGCTGCCATGGAAAAGGGGATGAGAACATCACTGGAGAACCTTTTCTACTGTTGCAAGGAGGCTGGATAAGGTGGTGGCAAGAGCTTCTTCGTGGCCAAGTGCCTTCCATGCATTTTCTGAAGGAGACTGACTTGTTTTGTACACCAGTCATTGGAATTGAAGCAACCGATTCTGCAGAGTCACCCCATCTGCCAGATGAAGTTCGTCCTGACTCAGATGTTCTGCTGTGCTTAATTATTTCTGATTTGTGTATAGGATGTTAAAAATTAAAGGCGAGCACAAAACTCTGTGAGGGCAGGGGCAGAATATAAGCAGGTAACGCCTGTGCTGAGGCCACCTGATTGTCACATGTAATTAAGCAGCTAGTCTGCAGAGTGCATGATCTAACAACATTTGAAAGATAAGAACTTGGTTTCCCTGTGGCAATTTGCTGTGCTTATTAAACACTCACAGCTCTATAATTTTACTCTATTTCAACAACTCTATTTTGGGTTTCTGTGGGTTTCATAAGTCCTGGTTTTCTAAGCCAGTGAAACACAACCAGCTTCACTGCCTTTCATCACTTCTCATCATGGCGCATGTGCCAAAACCTGAGCAAGGCTGATTTAGTTCTGTATGGCAGACAGTGTCTCCCCTTAGCCTAACACCAGCTAAATTCCTCACACTGTCGTAGGATGTTTGCTTCCACAAAGAGCAACTTAAAGATGCAGAGGATGAAAGTATTTCAAAGTTTAAAATCCTCTGCTGCCAGAGAGCCTCCTAATTGGAAGCGCGTCTGAAATGCTCTGAGGCCGTGTTAACCTTTTCCTTTAGGGTTACGCACTGCAGCGTTATTATTTCGCTAATATGACATTTTCTTTTGATTTTCATGTTCAGAGTTTAACAACATGGCCAATACTGACACAGTTTATAACCAGCATGCTGGAGTTCACATCATAAGCAGTGTTTACTTTCTGCCTGTCTGTGTAAGCTCCTCAACGGAACCATCTGAGGCAATGTTTCTTGCGGGGTGGAGATAGCGGCATAATGGAGCCCTTGTGTTAGAGGAGCAGTCTGCCTTAGTGTACCCTCAATACACCCCTCAGATTTCAATTTTCTTTTTCCATAGTCCCTAGAATGACATTGGCAGCAGACAAAAGATTTAGACAAGCAAGTGAAGGGGAAGCAAAATCAAGAAAACACGTATGTAGTTCAGTCATTACGCTGTAGCGCTGACTTTTAAACTCTATTTTATTTGGGGTTCCTTAAGGCAGCTACCCTTTAACCCCCCAACCCTAGGAGAGAGGTTAGTGGGGAGAAGGGACACAGACCCTTCTACTTCTCTTGGCTCTTTAGGGTCGATGGATTCTTAGGGGTTATACCAATCTCCACCAACAGCAAATGCAGCAAGCAGTCTCCACCATCTTTCTCCTCCCAAATGCTGTGCCGCAAAGTGTCTCTGGTCTCTCCAAACTACATATACCACACCACACCTTCTCTGTCTGGGCTCTCATATTTATATCCCTCAGAATCCTAGACCACGCCCCTCTCCATGCTTCACGAGGCAAGCCATTACCAATTGGAAAAGACCATGCCCCACAGGAGCCAATTACCAACTGTGGACAAACTAAAGCCCAAACTAAAATCCCACACTTGAGATTAAAACAAAAACATATTTACATAACATGACTGAGATTTTAAAGAAACCAAAACTTCCATTATAGTATGGTAGGAGGGAATTTCATGAAGAGATCTGACTCTCCATAATGGCTTCTGATGAATCTCTCTGATTTAGACCTTGTGTGAAAAACATCTCTTTAGTCTGGGCATTTGGGTGCACTCCCATAACTGTATCTCTTGGGAAGTATAAGAACTGTGACTTTGAGACTTGCCTGGGATACACAGCAACTTCATGGCCAGCCCAAACTACATATGAGACTACATCTCAAAACCCCCAAGAACTAGGGAAGCAGGTCAGAAAAACACTTGCTTAGTGTGTGTATACCTAAGTTCAATCCCCACACTACAGGAAGAAAAGCAAATCTCCCAGCAGCTGTCATTTCTGAGAGCCTAAGTGTGATTCAGAGGTCAGCTGCGCTTGGATAGTCTACCCTCTATAATCCCCCTCCTCCGTTCTTTTTTCCTTTTAGATCCTTTCACGATAGCCTCTCCTCTAATGCCATTGGCTCAGTTTCCAGTTAGTTATATTCTAGGAGCCGAGGTTTGGGGCTCAGAATCTCCAGTAACCATATGGTGAATACAAAACACCTGATTTCCTTGTAATGAGAAACCCATTACTCTTTTTTATCCCCCTCGGAATGCTTTAAGATTTTTGTCGTAAGCTTTGTCTTAAGACTTCTGAATATCTTATAATTCTGACAGTCCAGCTTTTCCCAGAAAGGGCTTCAAACTGTACCAATGCAAGCTCTTGGAAGCTAAGAAGCCAGGCCACGTGTAACACAGAGGCCAACTTCAAATCTGAATTAAAATGATAATTGCAGCCTTAAGCTCTGCATCCCAGACAGACAGTGGCCACACAGGGAGGGCGTCTCTATCTGCAGAGGGGAGTGGAGCCATGAAGGCCTCTAGATTGCTAAGCAACAGCGGGGAGCTAAGATCAAGCAGCTCTCTCTCGGCTCTCAAACAGCACAAAGATGAATCGATTCAATTCTGAGCCCTACAGGTGATGGGAGGGGAGGCGAGCAGCCTCAAGCAGATACTTGGGCTATGAGGCAGACGTACATTACGTGGTGATGTCACACACACCATTTTGATTTCAAAGTATTTGCTAGAACATAATCACAGGCCACTGTGTTCTGTTGTGGATAACCCAAACACACTTCCTTTTCCAAAAATAAAATTATGTTCATTAAAATCAATTTGATTAAGAATAATCTCAATAGAGCCTGTAGGAATCTGTGATACATTTGTATTAGTTACCCATCACTGTATTATAAATTATTCTAAAAATTAAAGGCAAATGACAAACATCTGTTATCTCAGTTTCTTCAGGATACGATTCTAGGGTTTCAAGTAAATTCTAAAGCCAACATGCTCAGCAGGCCTATAGACACCTAGAGGCTCTCCTGGGGCTGGAGAGTGAGCTCCCAAGCTCACTCACACAGCCGGTAATCTGTTTACTTTCTTTTTTTTTTTTTTAATCTGTTTACTTTCTTGTTTCATTGGCCTATCCTTATAATAAGGAGAACTGGTTTTCTTCCATCACCAGTGGGCCATGAGAGCAATGGACCAAGAGAGAACACACTACTCCTTTGATGACTGGAAAACAACTTATGAGAGGAAGGATTTAGTTTGGGCCCATGATTTTAGAGGTTTCAACCTATGGTCATTTGAACTCACTGCAGTAGGCTTGTGTTGAGATAGGCCACCAGATCAGGAAGCATGGTGCACAGCAATGCTACTCTCCCGTGGCAGCCAGGAAGCATACAGAGATGAGGAAGACACCCATCAAAGTCCCACTCTCTGTGATGGTGATAGTCGATACTGTCAACTTGCTAGAACCTAGATTCACCTCGACACACTTCTGAGCCCACTAAAGGGAGCATCATGCCTGGGGCTGGGGCTGGATAAAGAGAAAGCAAGCTGAATACAGATATCCAGCTTCTGCAGCTCTTACTGCTGTCACTTTCTTGTCATGAAGGGCTTGACCTTCCAACTGTGAGCCAAAACGAACCCTACTTCTCTCACATTTGCTCCTTTCCAAGTATTTTGCCATGACAATGAGAAAAGTGTCTAATAGAGTTACCTACTTTCTTCAACCAAGTTTCACCTCTTAATAGTTTCTTCATCTGGGAATTAGTCAGTTGATTAAGCCACAGATAAGGCTATAACCCTCAGTGTACAATCCTTCCTCAAAATCTAGCAGCAGGTAAACAGGCCTTTAACAGGTGAGCCTTGAGTTCTGTTGTTGGATTCATACCGTAATAACGACCTACAGGCTGCAAGGTTCCACTGATCATTTCTACTTCATCTTACATATGGGAAGCAAGTTACTGAGCTCTTCCTATAGCAATGGTCCTCAGCCTCTGGGCTGCGACTCCCTTGGAGTTGAAAGACCTTTTCACAGTGGTCACCTAAGACCATCAGAAAATGCAAATATTTACATTACAATTCACAACAGTAGCAGAATTACAGTTGTGAGGAAGCAACAAAAATAATTTTATGGTTGGGGAATTACCACAACATGACAAACTGTATTAACGAGCTGCAGCATTAGAAAGGTTGAGAACTGCTGTCCTATGGAAAGGGAAAATCATTAAAATTTTCTGCCTGAAAGGAAGAGGTGTACGCTTAAAACCACGAACGGTTCCACAGACATGCACGTGTCCTTTTGTAAATAGAAATGGCTGCACTGCAGAAATCCAAAAGACCAAGTCCAATCCGTGTCGGCTCCCATGTATAAGAGATTTAAATTGGCGCATATCCTGCAGATTCCTTCTTTGTTTATGTTTTTACCATCGAGGGCCCACTGTGCCAAGGCAATAAAGTGCGGGTGAAATTCAACCAGGATAGGTTGGTAGTTAGAAAAAGAGCCAAGCGACAGGATTCCAACCTGTTATTTATTGTAATTTGTTTAATAACAATATTTTCGCAATATCCTCTACTGGAAAGTGAGTATAGCAATAACAGTAGTAATAACCATAACAGTAACTTCCCAAATAAGCTAAATGTGCTTGATATCAAGTACACTGCTAAGAGCTATGACTCCAAATGATTGTGCTTGTTCACATCACCAGCGCTCAATTTACACACAAAAATATCCAGCTGGGCAGAGAGGGACAGCGGTTTACAACATTTATGAAGCTCTGACAGGCCATTTGCAGACAGTAACCACTGTTACAATATTTACACTCAGTAGAACAGGGTCATTCATGTTACCAAGTTGCCTTCTGAGCTTTGCCAGCCCCCGGAAAGCCAAGCCTACCAGTGAGTACACACCTGACGTAGACCTACGGCCATAGATGTGCCAAGGCTCAGCTGCCCTGGGCTGCCTTCTGCCAGGTGAAAGTAGCAGGTTTCTGTGATATAGCTGCCACCTTTAATCGTCAGTGTGCTAGCTTTTAAATTTTTCACAATTTAAAGCTTATCACATTGTTTCAATAAATGGGGCTAATGAAATGCTATAAAATTATAACATTATCATTGGTTACTTCTCCAAATAAAATTCACTTTTTACTGTACATTATAGAGGCTGTTTATAATCTCTAACTTTCCAGAATAACAATTTTCAGTTTGGGAAAGGATTGATATTATCATTTAATTTAAGCATGTTTATTAAGGTTCAAACTCCCAGGAAAACAGAAGTTTCTAATTCTCATAAAATAATAACTTTTGTTTTATGATTCTGTTGCCTCACCATTAGACAATGAGAGCCCTTCTGACTCATCAGAGGTTGAGGTCTTTGATGAAATACTCTATTGTATGTTAATTTCTAAAAATTCACAAAAAATATGAATACCTATGTTTAAAGGTTGCTTTACATTTCTAGCTGATCTTGTTCAGCCTAAGATTTGCACATCATTAAAATAACAGGCTTATCATCTAGTAATATATTTTTACCACAGAGCTGTTCTACAGAATGAAGATCAAATTTCAAAACTGAAGAACACAACTATGAGCAGTACCCTAGCGGGTCCAGTAAAATGCACTAGGGAACTATAATGTCCTGACCAAACCCCAAGAGGCAGGGCCAGCATTATGAGGTGATCTGGTATCATCAAGATCCCCTAAACTGAAGGACACAAGCTCAGTTTAAAAAAATTAAATGCCAGGAATGGGTTTTTTGGGTTTTTTTTTTTTTTTTTGAGTTTTGGTTCAATGAGATCCTACAGGTCCCTTATTACAACTCTCAAGCTCTTTGTTTCCCTACAGAATGATAGTAAGACCTCATTACTAAAGATACCACACACGAGTCAGCATGAAAAAATAAAGCTGGTCGTGACTTGGAACCTTTATCTTTCCTGGCTAGCTTTCATAGTGCTGGGAGGTGCTCCACACACTACGGAGAGGAGAAAAGAAATCACCAGTCTTCCCAGCTGTGAACTGAGCTACAATTATAACCAGTCTGGCAAGACATGCCCACTGGTGCAGAAATGGTACCAGCATCATAGAAACAACCAGTTACTTTCTAATTGAGTTTAAGGCCCAATTCATAAAGCCTATCCCTGGCACAATTATCAAAGCCAAGAACCTGGGGCTATACATGTCATGTGACATAGAGGAGAGCCCATCACTACTATTCTAGCAAAGGGGCATATTACTCAGCTCTTACACTTGTCATTATGTCCACAGATTGGTGCATTCTCAACCCTCATCAGAGAATCTTCTTTTTGCAGTAGACTTCATTTAACAGAGACCCACAACTGGTCAAGGTGCAGAGAATAAGAGACTGTGGCATGCTAGGTCCTAAATGGAAAGTCTATTTCATATCCTCTCCTCCTGAGGCTTAGAGATCATTGTGGAAGATGGGAGGAAAGATTGTAAGAGCCAGAGGCAGTTGACAACCACAAGAAAATCATGGCTTTTTAGACACAGTAGACAGTTGTATGACATGTGCAAGAACTGTTCAAGCTCAAGCCTGTATAGTAATTTTAATTCAGAACATGGCTCCTTTGGCAAGAGATCACATCCAAAAACCTTGTAAGGTCTGTGTAATCTGGCTGGAATACAGATATGCCTCTAATCCCAGGAGACAGAGGCAAACAGATCTCTGATCTCTGAGCTCAAGGCCACACTGCTATAGAGCAAGCTCCAGGTAAAGAAAAGCTTAGGGCCAGGTGTGGTCATACACACCTTTAATCACAGCACTCAGGAGACAGAGGCATGCAGAACTCTGAGTTTTAGTCAGTTCTGTGCAGTCAGTTCGGCTGAGTCAGTGAGCTGAGAGGCAGTGCGGTGGAGCCGAGTTCCTGGCAGTTCAGTTCATGGAATTCAGAGGCAGTTTTTTCCTGGGAGAGTTTTACAGAGAGAGGTTGAAGAGAGAGCAAGCTGGACACAGGTGAAGACAGAAAGAGCCAGAGAATGAGAAGGAGCCAGAAAATTAGGACAGATTGCTAGAGTCAGTTTGAGGTCAAGCAGAGAAATTCAGAGAGAAACTGAGAGAAGCCAGTTTGAATCAGTCAGCTTGGAGAGGAATTTGAGCCAGAACAGCTGAGTGGAACCAGCCAGCCAGAGTTCAGAAAGAGCTAGAAAGGTTGAGTTCATTCAGCAGTGAGTCTCAGGGGCTGAAAATATTCTAAGCCTAAATTAGATTTTACAGAGGCCAGAAGCTTCCAGGACTAGACCTAGGTTAGTAAGCCTCTAACATGACAATTACATCATGTGGATAAAAGTTACCTTTATACAAGCCAGATAAAAGTCCAACATGGAGAGAGGACGTGTGCATGAAGTCCCACCCCTCGGTCAAGAGCTATTGGCAATTGACAGATGCTGATAGAGGAAGAGTCAGTTTTGTTTGTTTAAGAATAAAGTCCCCTCGTAGGCTGACCATGCTCTAGCAAAAGGCGACACAACCGAAAATATATGGGCAACACAGACAGTACTTGGTACTCAAAAAGAAAATAAAGAAATGAAAGAGGGTATGAAGTTGGGTGGGTAGGGAAGAGGTGAATCTGGGAGAAGTAGGGTGTCTATGATCAAAATACAATCCATAAAATATTTTTAAAGCTAATAAACATGGGAAAAAGAAATTCTTAATAAGTTTTTGATAAGGGAAAATAAAATGTCTTTTCATTTTGCACTTTGCTCTACAAATGAAACAGCCAGTTCTAGCTAGAGGACATGTCACCATATTATAGGTGCAGAATTCTACATAGCAAAAACATACAGAGGAAAAAAGCAGTATACAGTGGAAGGGAAAAACTGTGTGAAATAAAACAAAGGTGGGTTTCTGTTAGAAAATGAAAAACTGTAGAGAGCCTCTCCACACAAATCATTGTATTTGGCCAGCATCTTAATGGCAGCAATAAATCAGGTTAGATACTCAGCCCATTTTCTATGCCCTGACCACCCAGAAGAAGGAGAATCAGGAAGAAAGCAAACCTAGTCTCTTCAGGCTGCCAGGTGTTGGAGCAGGGATTCTTTGGCTCTGTGTTTTCTCGCCATCACAGCATCAGCAATCTCTGTCTTTTAGAGTACTTGCCTCTGGGAGGCTTCTCAGAAGCCCAGGAGGCAGGAATATTTAGGAGTCCCCTAGCTAGTCTTTCCCAACTCCAGTCAAGCTCCACAGGGATGTGCTACAGTAAAATGTCTACATGATGCTCAGCCTCTGATTCTGAAACAGTAAATCAGCATGTGACTCCTGCCAGCAGTTTCAATTTTAGCTTGTAATATAAACATTGGCAAAAGACCAGATGCTTTGCCTTTCTACAGCTTTATTGGTGCAGATAAGCCTTTTTAAAAGGCTGAATGTTCTCACAGATCTGAAAGCATGTCAGGATTCATGAGTGGCATTAACTTAATTGACAGAAATCAATATCTCACTGTAAATGTAATCCTAATCTCAATACAGACTAGATCCTATCATTGCAACATGGCCCTGGTTTCTGCCTGCAAAAGATCACAGATCCCTCAAGTCCAACTTTTGACCAACTAAAGATCAACCCCTTGGTTGCTGATTTCATCTGTCTCTACTCCCATACTGCTGTACCTCCCACTTAGGGTAATGCTGTAGATAACTGAGGTACCTGCAGCCTTGGAGGATGAGTGCGCTGTGCACAGGCCAGATGTGAGACTGGATATAAATTACACATTCCAGCTTTCCTGCACTCCTGCTCTTTTGCAGTTAATGTGGAATTAGTGGCAATTTCAAAGCAAGGAGGCAGCGATTAGGTCATGTGTGTGAGTCTCCTTCTCAGCAACTGAGAGCCTGAGCAAAGCCCTTGCCCACTTCTGTTCTCACACTTCAGCATCATATACCCATGGTGCAGGTGATGATAAGATGTGTCCCAAATCTTTGAGATTAGGTTATTGCCCTCTGAAAACAAAATTGGCCAAACAGTAGAAAAGTGGAGCTAATTCTCTGGAAACAAGCCAGCAAAAGGCATTTAAAAGCTGGGGAGGGGTGTGATGAAGCAAGTCAGGAATCTATGAATAACATCTGAGGGTATCTCAGCAAATCTAAGCTCCAGCAACCCTCAACTCCAGCTGTAAGTAATTACAGTAAATCCAAGGTCAACCGCCAATGGCCTAGAGCCAAGTGTGGCCCACAGAAGTATTTTGGTTGGTTAGAACTGTGTTTATAAAGAATATGTATTCACTTTCAATTTCTTTAAAAAAAACAAAACAAACAAACAAACAAAAACCAGAAGCATTCTCAAAAAAAATATCCAGATTTCTGGCTTTTTTTTTCTTTTAAAAACAAAAGCAAAGAGAGAAAGCACATCAGACATTTGTAATGTCTCATCCCTGTTAGAGCAACTTACAGCAGGCGCTGAGCTCTGGCTGTCCCCTGTGAATATGTTAGCAGCTCCCTGTCCTCTGTTAGGCTACCTTCTTGGCCCTGAACAGATGGATGGTGATGTAAGCACTGTGAGGCCTAATGACCTTGCTTTGTAGGCTTCTGGAGCAGCATCACTAAGAGAATCATCTACCTAGAGCACGGAAAGGTCTGCACACAGAAAGAGGACTCGGCAATGCAGCTCAGCCAGGGAAGAGGGCATCCAGGCTTCTGCAATAAGATGTGGGGTCTGCTTGGGAGATGCAGAGACGACACAGGCTACTATGTGTGGTCCAGCTTGTCCTGTGGCCTCTTATGAAGAAGAAAATGCAAGGGCCTTCTGCCATGAGCATTCTTAGCGGGCCTGCAGGCTCAG
The DNA here is from genome assembly GCA_028658305.1 of Pachyuromys duprasi. Lineage (NCBI taxonomy): Eukaryota > Metazoa > Chordata > Mammalia > Rodentia > Muridae > Pachyuromys > Pachyuromys duprasi. The sequence goes on from CM053764.1 coordinate 36,114,744, forward strand.
GGTTGCATTTATAGCAGTGAAGGATGCAGCCTTTCAGTTCCACAACTCTAATGCCAGGAGGGTGTGTGTGGATGGACATGTTTATCTAAAAATAAATTTTAAGGTCACGATTAATTGAAGTTTCGTTTGCTAATGCTCTGTGTTTTCCAATAACAGCAGTGATAATATATTTATTTAAAATTATATGTTGAAGAATCTATTCTCTTATCCCTTAAATTTCAACTCATTGCCTTTGATGAAATGAAGAATTTTTAAACCTTTGAGAAGAAAATAGAAAATATGACCCAAAGAAGAATACTTTAGCAGAAAACAGACATTGTGAACTCACTATGAGTTCATAAAAGAGTATGAATAAAAAAGAAAGTCATTCTAAGATGCTTTCAGTTCAAACGTAAACAATAACAACAGACCTGGACAAATGTGAAGGATCTAGTTTCAAAGCCTGAATGAGAACGGGCTGTGAACATGTTGAATATATTTCGTGAGCCAGTTACATTTCTACAGTGATGTATACAATCACTCTAAGAACATAACACCATCTATATCACTGTTATTGCCCAGTTTCTGCACCCAACAAAGAGGTGAGGGAGCCTTTTCATCATTTGAGTTGAGGTGTTCAAGTCCAGACAATACAGGAAGCCCCATGTTCTGGTGTCCTTTCTGCCCCTGTCATAAAAACACTCTAACAAAAAGCAACTTGGGCGAGGGGCTGAATATTTCAGCATGTAAGCTGAGATAAGTCCATAACTGAAGAAATTGACGGTTAATGCCAACTATTCTAGTCCCATTTTAGAAATCAATCAGACAAACAAACACACAAACAAAAATTAAAAAGTTGACATTGGTGCCAGCAAATGCACTAAAGCAAGAAAGTAAATAAACTCATCAGGTTACTCTGGAAGAAATAAAACTGCTGTTACTCGTGGATGAACTAATTTGTGAAGAATCCTATAGAACATAAAAATACTAGTGTAACTAACTCATAAACCAATAAGTGAAGGAAGATATAAAGGGTTATTCCAAATTTGTAGACTAAAATACTGAATATTGTTAGAGTGGATATTTCTCTTTATACTGAATCATAGAATCAATAGAATCATCATAAACATCCCACCACATAACAACCTAAGTTTCAGCTCCAATATGTAATCAGTCTGAAATTTATCACATTTGTGATTACCCCCCAAAAAGCTGGGCAGACTAAAACTAAGTAATGTTACTCAGACACACCAGAAAACTAAGCTGCAGGGCCGATGGCTCCCCCAAGACTGAAGAGAATCATTTGGTGGTAGTATTGCATGGTCATTTTGCTTACTGTTAGAAGTATGAGAATGGTTCAGAAATCAGCTTGAGGAGCCCGAGTCTACATTCTTAGATGGGCCACATACCTTTGTGGGATTTGCTTCCAGGAAACACTTACATCTTCATAATAGAGACAGGAGCGGGATTATAGGGAAAGCAGACCTTTCCTTAACAAAGGCATACTTTTAAAGGGAAAAGACAGGCCAGAGATTCAGCAGCTTTAGGAAGGCAATCTTCTGGTTCTGGCGCTTTCTCTTTTACCGCCAGGGAAAGTGAAATAGTCCACAGAAACCAGGGTTTGGGGGTGGGGGCGGGGCAGCTGCTATCGTGGAAGTATGGAGCAAGCACAAAAAGAAGCTATTCCGCAGAGAACCACAGCTCTGAGACTGAGTCCTTAAAACACTACCTTCTACTGGAAGGAGTGGAACTCTCCTCTCCAACCATTACACCACACATTATCAGAGATCTGGTAGATGGCTTTGGGTCATGGCAGTCAGGGCTGCAAGGCACAGGATTTCTGCAAGGAGGAGTCAAGAAAGACCACAACCAAGAGGGTCTCAAAGAGGAAACTGAAGCCTGTGTTTCCTGTAAGTACAGTACACCCAAACACAACCTGAATTCCAACCACATTAACACAAATCTCCACACTTAAAGGTCTATTTAGGTACCTTTACCTCTATTGTCTTTGTCAACAAGATATTACAAGGTTTATCACAAGACAAGAACAACATCTGAGGAGTGGTATTAGTTTGCTCAGGCTGCCATAAGGAAATACCAGAGGCTGCAAGGTAAACAAAAGGAAATTATTTTCTTACAGATCTGGAGATTAGGTGTCAAAGACCACCTTATTGCCAGGCTTGCTTTGGCATCATGAGACCAATTCTCCATGTGTGTCTATGTCTTAAACAGGTAATCTACGCGTACCAGTCACACTGGATTAGACCCACAACATAACCCCATTTAACCTTATCAACTCTTTGAAAAACTTACACCGAAATGCAGTGATATTTGAGGGCAAATGGGGCTAGAACATACATTTATGAATTTGGAGCATAAAGTAATCAGATGAAGTAAGTCTCAGGATGAGACTCGGCTCTGACAATTACTACGTGGGGAATTTACACTGTGAACACTGTGGTAACAGCTTTAGTGGGAGAAGGAGGCACATGCACAGTCAGTTAGGTGCTGTGAAGAGAAAGGCCAAGCAAGGACCCAGGAAGAAATGCGAGGCATCAAAACCAGACAGAGAAGGGGGATGCCTTCACTGAATTCACTGTAGACCCAGCGCAGCTGAGTGGGAAGTAGTGAGCCCAAGGATGGCCACCAGAAATATCCAAACTGACATGAAAGGGAGAAAGGGGATGGAAATGAAGAAATAGCCCTAAGTGAAGCAAGAAGCAAAGCACACATCATACAAGAGCCATGGGACAATTTCAAAGAGTACAACATACACATAATTAGAGTCTCAGAGAATGGACTAGAATAATTATTTGCAGTAAGATGGCAAGACTTTTCTAGGTTAATTGGCACTCGTGAAACCCTGAAGACACAACCCAATGATTCAGTCTTTAGGCATGTACTCAAAGTGAAATGAAAACTAGCATCCACACAAAGAGTTGCATGCAAATGTTAGTGGCGGTATCATTCATAGTAGCCAAAGAGTAGCAAGAATTCAAAAGCCAATCAGTGAATAAGTAGAATATGGTGTATCCATACAGCAGAATATTATTCTGCAATAAAGAGCATCAGGTGGCTGGTACATGCTGCAAAGAAACAGAAAAGCCTCTGAAACATTATGGTAAGAAAAAGAAGCCAGACAGAAGGTAACATTTATGTGAAACGTCCAGTATACATTAATTTATTGAGACAGGAAAGGTATTAGTAACTCAAGAGAAATTGGGAGAAGAGACAGGTGGGCAGAAATTGCCAATGGGTGCAAAGCTTCTCAGTGGACTAATGGAAAATTTCTGGAATTTATCGTGGTGATTTTGTACTAGTCTGAGAAAATAATTGTTCTATTCTAAAATGAACTGATCACTTATTTTATTACATTTATTTGTGCTTGTGTGTGTATATACATATAGTACTGCACATGATTGCAAAAATATGAAAGAACCACAACATGCATGTGGAGGTCAGTGAACAACTTTCAGAAGTCAGTTCTCTCTACCATGTGTGTCCCAGAAATCAAATTCAGATCACCAGTCTTGGTGAGAACAGCCTTTACCTGCTGAGCCATCTCTCCACCCTGAATTATATATTCTAAGTAAGTGAGTTGTACATTTATGAGTTACAGCTCATTAAATCTGTTATAAAAATTACAACAGTTTCTATTACTTTCAGATTAAGAACAGTTTCTTCCGGTGCAGAACTTTAGGCAACCTGCCATATTTGTTTTGTTTTCTTTTTAGTGTTTAGTTTATTTTGAATATTGGTGATTAGAACTGACAGTTCTGAGCTATGAAAGACAATTTACAGCAATATTTTAAATATTATGAAATGTGAGAAGCCAGGCATGGTGACACACACTTGTAATCCCAGCACACAGCAAGCCAGAGGCAGGCAGATCTCTGTGAGTTCGAGGCCAGCCTGGTCTACAAAGCAAGTCGAGAAGAGTCAAGGTTACACACAGAAACCTGTCTCAGGACAACGAAGAAGAAGAGAAAGAGGAAGAGGAAGAAGAAGAAGGAGGAGGAGGAGAAAAGAAATAGCTCCCCATATCCAGACTTCCAATATACTTAAGACATCAAATACACAGACTACATTAGACTACAGAATGAAATCTAGACATAGCTGTCCAACTGTGTAGAGAGAGAGGTGGGTTTAGGTTTACCAACTTGTACTTCATATGTACCAGATCTGTACTTCATACGAGCTACTCAAACAATTAAAAATCTATTATGAAATTTGGAAACACTCATAGTTCACTGTGGAAGAGCTGTCTCAGTAAAATATTCCCATATATGTATATATATGTATATATATATATATATACACACACACACATATACATTTACTCACACTTACATTTGTTCAAGCTAGACCAGTGACTTTTCCCCTTGGGATCCACAATATGTCATCTGAGGAAGTCTTAAACATGCTGATTCCCAAGTCATCCCTCTGTCTAATCAAGTCAAAAGGTCTAGGTATGGGACCAGGCCTTAGGTTTTTAAAAAAAATTCCCCAAACCCAATTACACAAACTCAGCTCTTTTGCCCACATGATGCACAGATAAGAAAACAGAATACCAACCATCTGCAGTGTAAGCACCAGGTAATCACCAGTAAAGGATCTGCTACTTCTGAAGCAACTGTGTGTGCTACCAATGTCCCTACAAATACATTCAGTCATTTCTCTACTGTGCTAATATGCTTTGCACAGACTTGTGGAACATACAGTCTGTCCACAGATAATCAACAGCTCATGATAGCACCTCCATGGCCATTATTGCTACTCCCAGAAAGAAAAGAAAAACCCACTTCATACTTTCTATACATCATTTTAGGTCATCTGATAAACTGTGATAAAAGTTCCTGATTCAGGGCTGCAGTGAGCAGAGCAATGTGCCTTGCTATGTCTGTATTTGACTTCTGTTCGTGTGCTAACTGGATGCCAACTGCACCCACACCCCGTATCACCAACCATCTGAAATGTATGCATCTTAATTTCTGCTTCATACAGAGAGCTCTAATTTCTGCTTCATACAGAGAGCTCTAACAATTCAAGCAGATGACAGCAAGCAAGGACCCCATCGGTTGCCCTACATCTCACATTTATATAGAGTTAAAGCAGCATCACAGAGCCAAGCGCTGTGGGGTCAGCCTCAACATCTGACATTACAGATGAAACCAAAGTGACTGTGCACACTATTCTCTCTAGGAACCATGGCCAGCTAATCCAACTAATTTCCGCGGGAGTCTGAATATTAATGCTGGGTCAACTGTTTTGAGCCTATGGTTGTTTTTCACTATATCACCTAACTTTGGATTAATTTAGAAGAAACATGGGTAATGACTGACTGCAGGTCATCAGTGCTCCAACCTCCAGGCCAAAGTACAGATTCCTATAACTGTCATTACAGTATAGGTAATACCTGGAAAAGCAAATATCATGAGATAGAGGGCACAAGCCCTTTTGGTGGGAGCCCCCAATTAGTTAAAGGCCTTTCTTAAGGCTCCCGGTCCTTACTAGCACTACCATGCAGATCAAGCCTCTACCATGTTTTTAGAGGCCCTCATTCATATTCAAACCATAGCTGACTGAAAAGCAAATTCATCAGGAAAGCCATAAAGCTTACACTTCAGGGACTCTTTATTTTCAAAGCCTTGCAAGGTACCTCAAAAGTCTGTCTTCTTAGTTTTTGTTGTTGCTTGTTTTTGAAACAGGATCTCACTAGGTAGCGCTGGCTGGCCTGGACCTCTCCATGTACACCAGGATAGTCTGAAAGCCATAGAGATCCATCTACCTCTGTATCCCAAGTGCTAGCCTCAAAGGTTTTTATCTGGACATTTGAATGCTTTTCTTGAGAGAGACTTCTCAGGTTGTGTAGGCATCCGGCTGGCTCAGAAAGTCTGGACCCCTCCCTCACCGGGTCTAATACAAACTGACAGTCAGCGATGGTAGTCCTACTGGGAAGGACACAATGCCTAGATTCATGGATGTTTGAAATGTGAAATCAGTTCTTGCCAATTATGCAATAAGCACAGTAGCAGGCTAGTTAGCAGTTGCCTTCAGATTTGCAACCCTCACTCCATGACCCTGAGCCTTAGGCTCAGATCAATCATGTCTCAAGAATTTGAGTCAAGAAAACGAGGAAAATGCTTAAGCCATATCAGCACCAAGTTGGAGAACATCTTAGGAACCCACTCCATGGTCAGCTCAGAGCTGTGGGTTTGCAGAATGGTGAAACCAAGCACAGATGCAGATGGAAAGCTGCTCACTGAGCTGCCTTGCAGTGACATATATCATTTCCCCAGATAGCTGGAGGAACAGATAACCCCTTTCATCCAGCCAAAGACAGCAAAGTAAGATCCTAAGCCCAAAACATCATGGCACCAAGAATGTAAAGGCTCTTCTGGTTGTAAATTGAGTCAAACAAAGTTCACTGGGGAACTCACTGTTTCTCAGCATCTGTTAATCCTGAAAATTACCTTCCTTGGACACTTGTTTGAGCATCTAGGGCCAGGCTTTCCCCGAACAAATACAATGCTTTCTCTCTGGCCAGGCAGAAAGGCCGTATCTTCCAAGGGTTTCCGATTTTTGTTGAGTCCTTTCCTCAGTGTCCACTGAAGCAGCTCTTCTGCCCATTTCTCCCAGGCAGGTGGAAATCACAAGGAACCAGCATCACAGAGTGGCTAAGCCCTGGGAATGTATTGCAAAAAGGGACCCCTTTTCTAGCCATCTTAGCAGTAAGAAAATGACCGCCAGGCAGCTCCCTGTCCTTACAGTGGGGCCATAGGTACCATCAAATTCAATCCCTATTGCCTTTCCCTCTTGGTCCAACTATATGATTCTAGTCTGCAGGTAGGCAACATATCAGCACTGTAGTGACTCAGTAGCCCCCTCATACAAGATCCAGACTGCCCCACACCAGCCATGCCCATGGAGGTCATTTATCAAGTCCAGGTGACCTTCACAGAGACCTGGCAGCTCAATGAAGACTGCTCACCAGGGCTCCTCCCTGTAGAGGGAAGAAAGCTTTCAGGCAGCAGAAGCAGCCGCTTGTGAAAACAGCCAAGCTCTTTCCCTGACTTGGAGCAATGCACATAAGAAGCTAAAGACAGAACCCCCTTTTCAGAGCTCATTCAACAGTCCATCCTTGCTGTCTTTTTTGAGTGAAATAGGACGTACCCCACTGTTGCTCCAATGGTGGGAAAATGGGCTCATCCTGAACTAAATCAAAACCACTCCCCCTCACAAGCTATATTTGAATTAGGAAACCCTCAATAGCAAGTTTGTGAGAGTGGACAAAAGGAAAAGGTTGTCTTTGCTTTTGTTTTGTTTCATTTTTTAAAACCATGACTGACAACTAATTCTGCTGACATAAATCTTTCTTGTGTTTTTGTGCAAAAGAAGTTCATTAGTATACAATGCAGTCCATATTAAAAAGCAACTGTATGGTCAAAATTTGATCATAGGCTCTTTTGTGCTATGCTGATGGACCCTTTGGAGTAAAGTGTAAATATCTGAGAGAAAGAATGCCTCTTGACCCATCCAATGAAGTGTATGCTGAAACACTGAAGGTCCTGAGTCTGCAGGAGTCCCCTTTAGATGAGATATAGAAAATAATGTCCTCCCACCCTCCGGACAGATTGTATAATGAACATATCTCTTTGTTCATCAATTTAGAAGCAATTCATACAGATATTTTCTGCTAGTTCCGATTATAAAGCTGGGTTCCCAGGCCATGGTAAAAGAGCGGTTTGTGGCCAGCAGCAGTGGCTAATGAGGTGTACCTCTTCTTACGGCTCCACAAATTGTGGCTAGAGCCATTGGTTAAGATCACACAAAGACACAACAGTGGGTGCTAAATCAGTTACAGATTTATTTTAATATCATATCCTCTGTCTGTAAGGGAAGGACAAAGATAATACACATTAATTTCACCTATTAAAGCACCAGAATTTTATTTTTATTGTACTTTCTTTGTCCCCCAAACTGACTGGCAACCATTCAGAATCATAAAGCAAATACAAGGGGGCAATCAGGCAGCTGGAGGCTCCCCCTCTATAAGCCTCCTCCATCTTGTACACGCTTCAGATTCTGGGGTGGCGGAACACGTCTTGGCCCTGTGCCACAAAGGCTAAAGGACAACTAACACAACACAAGGATAGTAATATATCCTCTTGGACATAGAATTTCTCAGAAGCACGACCCGAAGATTGCCCATGTGAGACTCACCTAATGGTGGTTGCTTAGCTACTTGTATTTATTACATCTCTTTCGGATACTATAATGGATGTGTGTGTATGTATATCTTGGGGTAATTAAACCAAGCTAATTAACACCTTATTCACTTTTTGAGATAAGGACATTTAAAACACAATCTCAAGATTTTCAAGTATTAGTATATTATTGCTGTTGTTCCTATTATTATATTATTGTCATAATCATCATCATCATTATCTGTGGTCCCCAGACTGCACAGAAGCTGCTCAGAGTTTATCTTCCAATGTAACTGAACCTTTGTACTATGCAACTGGTTCCTCCCTATTCTCCTCAACCCTTACCCCTGTCCCTAGCAGCCCTCCACTCTGTTCTCTGATTCTATGAGTTCACCTTTTTAAGATTCCAAACATCACTGACATCATGCAGTGATGATTTATTTATTTATTTTCTCCCAGCTTGTTTCATTCAGAATAATGTTTTCTAGCTTCATTCCTCGGTATTATGAAAGACAAGGTTTGCAACTCACGGTCATCAAGACCCTGACAGCCAAGGGTCACTGGTTCGAGGCCGCTCAGTGCACTCACCTGGTGGACTCCCATGTCCTGCTGCAGCTGTGGCAATTGCAAAAGCAGAAGCAGGTGAAACGGAGCCGTGGGGACTGTCAGCTACCTGTCCTGGTTATTAAAAAAAAAAAGGAAATGGATGGTGAGGTACACAAATACTATTCAATGATATTCTGTAGTGAAGACTCTTCTTTTCATACCTATACTGGATGAAGGGTTGGCCCAAAAGCATGATGCCCTTCCTGTTAGTAGGCACATATGAGATTCTACACCAGCAATTCCATTCTAGGCAAAACAAAGCACGCATCCGTGAAAAAAAAAAAAAAACTGTACATGAATCCTCACAGAGCAGCGCTCACTGTAGCCAAAAGCTAGAAGCAATTAAATGCACAATCAGCTGACAGACAGATTTAAAAAAGGTATTATTCCATCACAGAAAGGGATGAAGTTCTGACACATACCATAAAATGGATGAGTCCAGAAAACAGTGTACTAGGTGAATGATTCTCTTTGTGTAAATGTGTAAAATTGGTGAATCCAAACATAGAGATCATAGATTAGTGATTATGGGACAGGTAGAGATGGGGAGTTTGTTGATGACTGTAGGTTTCTTCAGGGTAATGAAAATGTTCTAAAATACAACCATTGTTATGGCTGCATGGCCTTTTGAGTATGTAAATTCCAACAAACTGTATATTTTAAAAAGGACATTTTTGTGGCAAATTATAACTCAACATGAAACTGTTTTTAAAAGACTCTACATCATGTTTTTAGTACAGGTTATCAGTTATGGTTGGCTGCTTCTTCAGCACATGTGAGGCCTGTGGTTTGATCTGATCCCACCGGAAGGATGAATTAAGTGTAGCCCGTTTAAAACTGAAAAGCTGTAGGGCTGGGGTAAAGTTCTTGCTGCAGAAGCATGATGGACTGTGTTAGGACCTCCAGTGGACACTCAAAACGCCAGCCTGGCAGCACACACCTGTAACCCAGAGCTGAGGTAGGAATAGGCAGGTCCCCAGAACTACTGGCCACCAACTCTAGCAAATTAGTGAGTTTCAGGTTCAGCTAGGACTCAGGAAAGAAGGTAGAGAGGGATAGACCACACACATGCACACATGCACACATGCACACATGCACACATGCACACACTCAAACTTTCTCAAGGCTTCTTGTTACCACGTCTGTTACTCTAAATCAGATTACTGAACTCTGGTTCAATCCCCAGTACCATATGGTGGAAGGACAGAGCCAACTCCCATGACTCCCATGGGTTGTCCTCTGATTATCACGTACATGCTATGGCACACATACACTTCCTTCCTAGTAAATACATGAGTGTAACTGAAAGCATTTAATTGTTTGAATTAAAAGGATGTAATAAGTAGCCTCTGCTGCCACGTTCACTTCTTGGACTGTGCTAATAGTGTACAATTTCCTAATGCTGTTGCATCACTGTTTTCTCCTAGGCTTTCAGTAAAAACAATATGCTATGATTCTGCTCTGAAAAGCATTGAATAGCTTGCTACTGAATTTTAATATTCATACTATAAAAAAACCAAGGGAATAGATGGACAATAAATAAGATGAATGGGTAGAGATAGTTGGCATATAGAGAACAGATTAGATAGATAGATAGATAGATAGATAGATAGAGATAGATAGTAGACAGACAGATAGATGATACAATAGACAGATGAATGTATAGGTTATTAATGGAGGGATGGGTACATAGACAGATGAAATAAAGAGTTTCACAATGTGCCCAAACATGAAACCAGGTGGCAAATATATCAGTAACTAAGTAATATATTGGCTAGACAATAAGAAAATATATGACACTCTCTCCAATTTGTAGCCACTATTTTATCCCATGTTCTAGGTTACTCCCTGTGTTCTCAAGTCTCTGTGATAGATAATAAAAAATAAGTCCTTATACAAATTAAAGATTTTTATATATGACTACACAGATGACTATAAAACAAAGCTCTAATACGGACAGGGTGAGCATTAACTCTTGCTTGTCCTCAGCAGCTCTGCCACACTTTCTCCCAGGTGGCAACAAACCCAGGGAAGACCACTGTGACACTTACCAAGGAAAGTGCCAGGTCAAGCGGGGCATTAGGAAGAGTGGAGAGGTTTAGCTCATTTCACAGTCATGTGACAAGATAGGAAAGCCTAGTGGGCTTGCCTTCATTTGCCAGGATCACCCGAATGGCAAGGTGGTTGGTAACTGGCCAGGAATGGGAGCTTAAGGTCTGAGATTTGGCCCAAGCTAACCCATACTCAACTTCCTGTTCTCACAGCCGAGCGCTGCTGCTGACAGAGTCTATAGAAAGGTTAGGGCCACAACGGCATGGACCTCTTGGCCACGTTCTTTCATCTTGCTAACATGCCATAGCTGAAGTGTGAGGGTAAGAGATGAAAGCAACCTCTGCACTTTGCTTGCATTACCTGGAGTGAATCTGGTTTCCTAATTTTTTTTTCTTCTGACTTAAAATAATCAGCTTTGCAAGGGGCCAGGGAAAGGAGACATTTCAAAACAACTCTGATTTGGATATGTATTTGATCAGTAAGGACAGAAAATGGGGAGATAAACTATTTATGTTTTTTGTGCAGTTTCTCTTTCAATTAGCAGATAATTTGCTCTTTGTCAAAACAAATTATGGAATCGTATGTCATAATTTTTATAGCTGCATGCTGAAAAAATATACCAGGTTCTACCACTAGTAATAATGATAGCATCCCATTCAACTGAACGTTATTTTATATGAAATAGGAATTACTAATATGGTTTTCCCAAGCCTCCTCATAAAGCTTACACTCAGGGGAAGGAATCTAATTCCTCAACTAGCCACCCCCAAGGAGAGACATTTTAATTGGATCAACAATATTAGCCAGACTTCAGAAAGGCTTCCTGAGCAGTGACCTCTGTCACGTTCCCTGCTGCTAGTTAACCCTTCTAACTATGGGGACACTGACCTAGATGACTTTCTGTTTCCTGTCGGAGCTCTTACCTCCAGGCTGCCGGTATCGGAGGTGCCGGGGAGTTGAGGGGGATCTACAGGGAGACAGCTCTGCAGAGGCCCCTGCTCCGTCAGCTGCTGCAGAATCCAGGACAGCTGCTGGAAAACACAGCAATGTTACCCAGGCTGTGAGGCCGGGAGACCTGAGCAAATCATGCATGGAAACGGGAATTTTCCACCTATCAGAAACATTTTATACTGGCTTACGCATTTAATTTGCTTTCCTGTGGGATCAAGTCATTCTTTTTGCTTTTTGTTTTGTTTTGTGAGACCAGGTTTCTCTGTGTAGCCTTGCCTGTCATGGACTCACTTTGTAGACCAGGCTGGCCTCGAACTTAAGAGATCTGCCTGCCTCTGCTTCCCAGAGTGCTGGGATTGCAGGTATGAGCCACCACACCTGGCTAAATCAAGTCATTCTTATCAGCAGAACATTAAGAACATAATGCACATTATGAACATTAAGTACATAATAATCTTCACTACCCAGACTTATGATCCATTGATATTGTTGAACCTGAAGGCTGACTTTGGCTCGCGCCTCTGTCCAACAGGAAGTGAAAGAACACATAGTATACAGTGGATCTCATGCCTTCCAGAACGGCTTTTTCTTGGAACACAGAAAAATAAACTTCTTCAGATTAGAAAACAAATTGGAGTCAAAACTAGGATTTTTTTTCTTTGCCTCTTAAGAAAATCAAAGTTTGCTCTCTAGCCCTGTGTTCCAGAAAGCTCTGGGAGGGGTTCTTTAGAATCTAGTGATGATCTCCCCCATATGATAGCACTAACCAAACATGGCTTTATGGCAAACTTATATGAGCTAAAATAAACTTTATTTTAACTTCCCACTAGCACTAGTCATGTGAATGCTTAGTAGCCACCAATGGACAGTAACCATAATTTTGGACAACAGAGGTATAGGGCAATTCTCTCTCATCCTGGAAAGAACTATTGACTAGCTCCAAAGCACAGCTACATATCACTAGCAAACAAGTCAAATGTTTGCTAGTGTTTTCTTTTTCTGGGTAGCTTTTGTGAACCCTAGGCAAAAGCTTTGCCTCTAAACTGCCTCTCTAGTCCAAGTGCAATGTTCTTTAGTGAACTGTAAAGAGTTTAAGATGAATTGCATCCCTGGGTGGCAGCTGACATCCTGAGAATGAAGAACTTGTCTTTATTTCTGGGACTGTAGGATGGGGCTACCAGGATGGTGTCTCTAAATTCCTTCCTCTGACTTCTTTTACAGGTAAAACCATAGCATGTGTATTATTCCAAAGGAAAGTGTTGGGCTTTAGATGCAGACAAACAGCTAAGGTGCCTTTTGGACCAAAGAAGACCTGGCTCCCAAGTTCTCCCAGCATCCTTTGGTCCCTGCCTGCTTCAAGACATGGCTGGCATACCCTGCTCTCTATCCTGAACTCCCCAGCTCCCAAATTAATATATACCCAACAGGCCCTTTTTTGCTTTTTAATCAAATTGTCCTTAATTGTCTCACACTGGTTACATTTTAGTGCCATTTCTGCTAATGTATTATCCAGGTCAACTAAGCTACTTCCCATTCCTTTCTATTTAAGGTTTTATTCAACAACTGTTACAAAGCACATAATGATTTTATGTGGAGTTATTTTCAAACTTGCATATTATTTACCCCCTTAGAAATATGGCCACAATTTTGATTTTTTGAAACTCAATAGGGCTGGAGAAAAGAAGTGGTTAGAATCTTTTCTTGAATGACATAATTACAGTAAGCTGGCAAGATGCATACAAAAAAATAAAGCAGTGCTTAGCTGTTAGTTTTATTATTTTCTAAATAGCTCCTTCAAAGTGCAATAATGGGATGCATCTGTTGTGGAAGGCAAAGCATATTATCAAATACGTATCCTTGGTTCAATTCAAGCACACGTTCATTCAGCTGAGGATAGGAGGAAAGCTTTATTCAGCAATACATTTTTTTAAAATTATGTATTGACTGAGAGAACTGGATAGGTCCCCAAAGTCCTGAAAAACCAGAAGCACAGAGGATGACAGTGCAAGCCAACACACACCTATAGAAGAATCCACACCCTCCCAGTGAAGTGGGGAGTCACCTCCTTCCGACTTGCTCACTCTCAACCAAGAGCTACGCAAACAGCTTTGCCTACAGGAGGAGTGGGCAGGTGTGGGCTCCAAACAAATGCTGAGCATGAAATCAGGGGCATGTCAGCCTACAGGCAGGCAATTTTCAAACTAAGAGCATGGAACAGACTCCAGTGCTGTGGGCTGGGCTGTGTAACCACACTTGGGGGGCTAAATTGCATAACCATGCTCTGAGGAACCCAGTCAGGGAAGGGACCAGAACTGTGCTGGCAGCCATGTGGTTCTCCATTCCTGCCTTGCTTGCCATTCCTTGATTTTCATTGAGACATTTCTAGATGTTTGTCTTTTAGAAACACATGGGGATAGAAAAAAAAATGAAGGATGGCCTAGGGGAAGGACTGGAGGGCTTTGATTTAAGAACCAGGTTGTGGGGAGATTAAATTGCATTATTTATCTCTTAAAAAATGACTGCCCTGTTTATTTTAAGGGACATTTTGTGTTTCCCTTTTTCAAGCCATTTGAAGTTTGCCTGAAATACTGAAAAGCTGCCATTACCATGGTAGTGACAATGCAATCAGGCAATGGTCACCAGTGTATTTTTCAATCAGTTTATTCTGAAATTGTGAGTGGCAGTGTGTCCTCTACGGACACCATGAGCAAAGCAGATGTCACACAATGAGATTCTGTGGGGCTGGATTCTGAAGTACAAAGCAATAAAAGTAGCAACTTTTGGCACTGGGGACTTACTCAAGTTTGCCAGTGGTTTTGACTCTTAATGTTATGTGAAGCACATGCAAACATCTTTCAAATTAAAGATAGATCTGAGTCTTCCATTTTGTGTCATTTGGCATTTTTTTTTCAGGGCTGGGCAGCAGGGGGAACGGAGCGGCAGCCTAGATTTACACAGATGTCACATATACCTGCGCACACTCATGCACAGGCATGGGCCTCTGCACACATGCTCTGGATTGTCAGTGATCTCAGCCATCAGCCATGTCTTCCAAACAGCTATCGTGACCAGTGTTGCCCATATACCAAAGCAGAGTAAAAAAAAAAAAAAGGCTAAAATTTATCGGTCTTATCTATTCAGATAAATGCCACAGAACTCCCATGATGCCAGTTTTAACTGTAAGCCTTTCACTATGAGACTCTATTTATCAAGTCACAGTAGCCAGGAAAGGTGACCTGCACAGACAGGCTGTTCTCAACTTTCAATCTGAATCACATAATCGCTTTCCTGTCTGCCTCCACGCCATCAACTACAAAACTCGGAAGCTCAGTCAGGGGACTCCGAGGCTCAGGAGACCCCACAGTATACCATATAACCCCTAGCCTCATATAACCCCTAGCCTCATATAACCCCTAGCCTCATATAACCTCTAGCCTTGTATAACTTTTCACTCTTCCTCCCTCCATCACCTGATTTCTTAACCTGTTTTACTTTTCATTCAGATGTGTCTGGTCAGTTTGTTTGACTCCTATCTTAAATGCTCTTAGTGATAAAGTGGGGAATAAACATATGAAAAGAAATTAGAAGCAGCTAGAGAAAGGAGAAGGAAATAGAAATGTAAAGAAGTGTTTAGTGGAAAGATTAAGGAAGTGTGAATCAGGGTGCAAAAGGCTGAGGGGGGTTACGTTAACTGGCAACTGTGCCTGGGAGGCCCAGAACTGGCATTTCTAGAGTCAGCCTTGCCTCAGCCAGCTCATCAACTGTATATCTTGGACTTTCTGCACCACTTGGAAAGGGAGGGGAACAGCACACAATGAGCTAGAACTCTAAAATAGTTCTTCTAACCTCTTAGCATTCAGAGAAACCAGTTCCCAGAATAAACTCTAAGTCATTTGTTTGAGGCAAACTCAGGAGGAAAGACACATTCCGCCTTCACTTTAGCTGATTCTGTACTGTTGGAATGAACACCTTTCATTCCAGGTCCTCTCCATCTGCCAGCCTCAGGGTGCAAGCACCTAGGTTGCCACATGGCGAGGCTGTGGAGTAGACAATGAGCTCTGCTCGGGAGCTTTGTCTCATTTATCATCAGAATCTCTACATACTATGGTTTGGATCTATCCCCACATTGGAAGATTAATCCCTAGCTCAACTGTGCTGAGAGATGGGACCTCTAAGGATAATTAAGTTACAGAAGTTCTGCCCTCATTAAATAGTATGCTATTTGCAGAAAATGGGTTCCTTATAGTAGGATGAATTAAGTTTGCGTCCTCTGATCTCATCCCTTGGTCATATGACCTTCTACCCTTCTACTACTCTATGCAAAAGAATAACTTCACCTCATGCTGGTACCTTCTCTTGGACTTCCTGCCCTCTGGAAGCTCTGAAACATAAACTTTTGTTTATGAATTACACAGCTTCAGACACTATAACAGCCCCCAAAAGATTGGGCCCTAAATCTAACTGTTGTCTAACTTATTACTCCAAGTGTGTGGGGGGAGGTATTAATTCCTCATCCACCCTAGACAGTATCCTAAGCATCCTAGACCAACGCTGTGCTCCAGGCTAGGGCTGAAGACCAGATTTAAAGAAGGCAGTGACCAAAGAGACGTGATCTCAGTACAATGAGCTGATGTGGAGCATCTAATCACAGGGATGGTGTGTGTGATGTAGCCACTGGAATCAGGGCATGCAGACCATCATGAAGAAAGGAAGAGGTCCTGGTTTTCTGAGAGTAAAGAAAACATTCATGTCCATACTGGTAGGTGTTAGCAATATTAACAAGTTACTGAACATTATTTTTAAAAAGAAAAAAGTTTCTTATATCACACCCATTAGAATATCTCCCTAAAAGTAAAATAAAATATAGCACGCACTGGTGGAACCCATTTGTACTCCTAAGAACTGAAGTGGTTCAGCTGTTAACGTTCTTCCAAATATTAAAAATAGAATTAACATGCATCCCAGCAAGTCCACTTATGGTACATGTGTGCTCTTATTTGTGTGTGTGTGTATATATGCAAGTGTGTGCTCCTATTTGTGCATGTGTTTGTACATGTGTATACTCGTGTGTATGTGTGTGCTTGTGTATGTATTTATGTGTGTGTATGTGCTAACGGTCTTTGTGTGTGATCATATGCATGTATGTGTATGCTCTTGTACATTTGTTCTTGTGTGTTTGTGAGTATTATGCTCAGCCAGGCACAGTCTCCCCAGCTCATCTACCCCCTATGTCACCTGACCTTAGAGTTTCATTTCTTTTATCCACATAGCCAGAGTGGGGAGCCATCCTATTTTCCTGATGTTGACTATTCCAGTCGCTGGAGCATACGGTATTTGCTCAGCCTCCAGAACAGGCCTGACCATACATGGGACAGCAGACCTCATCCCAGCCCTGAGATCCCAGCCCTGGCAGCAATGAAGTTGACACTGAAACCCTTGTTCCTGATGTGCTCCTGTCCAAAGAGTACAGATTTTTCCTCCTATTCAGTGCAATCTGGTAACACAGGGAAAAGAAGCCACCATGCCCTGGGAACCTCCTGGACTTCCCAGGATGCCATGGCCCAGGGAGGGTTAAAATAAGCCCACGTCACTTTATCCACTGGTGCTGGGAAAAGAGCCCATTACATCTGTCAGCTAGTCATTGCCTCGTTATTTCCAAGAACTCATCATAATTTTGCAAAGCTTGTTGTTTTAACGACTTTTTAATTATCTTCCCCCTTTCCTCCCCCTTAATTGCTCACTTGTCAGTTTAAAGAATTCCTCCTAAAAAAAAAATGCCACTTTGGATGATGACACCCACTCCAGTTAAAATTCCATTAAGTACCTCACCCAGCAAGCTTATTCAAATGATCTGAGGGTGACAGAACAGCACGTAGAAGCTTTGAGCAAGCAGAAAAGCAAGAGTCCAGGCCTCCATCTGGGGGACACTCCTCCTTTGACGTCTGGGCACCGTGGGACTTACTCTCTGATTTTTATATTATCATCAGCAAGTAATCCAGGTATACACAAGGAGAAAGCTCCTTGCTAAGGCAGCTGTGAACTTTGTTCATTTCACAATAACACTGGATTTCAAAAACAGTAAGAAGTCACTCTTGCGGCCTTACAGCCCACAGCCCTGAGGAAGACTAGGCAGTGCGCCAGCTGCTTTTCCTATCGCTGTGACGGAAACCCTGTCAAAAGCAACCCAAGGAATGGGGAGTTCATTTTAGCTCACAGTTCTAGGGTACAAGCCCTGGAGGCAAGACAGTTATGACAGCAGGAGCACGTGTCCACAGCCAAGAAGAGAGAGAGGAATCTGGTGTTCCACTTACTCACTCCTTTTATTCATTCTGGGACTCAAGTCCCTGGGGTTGTGCAACTCACAGTAAGTGTGGTATTCCCACCTCATTTAACCCAGTCTACACGCTGCTCAGAGGCATCTGAGAGATGATCCTAGACCTCATCCACCTGGCAGTCAATGTTACTAGCTATTATACTAGAGGGCACTCAATTAGTTTCCTTCACTTAATAAACAGTTTCTGCCAAGAACTGGGCAAGGCACAGAAGATACTGAGGAGGATGAGATAGACAAGGTCACTGATCTCATGGAGTATGCACAACTTTCCAAAGTCCTGGGTTGGTATAATGTTCTTGTGGAATGTATACAATTTACCCTTGTTTATTCAAATGCTGATTTCTCTACCCCGCTATCTGGTTTCAATCCTGACATCGAATTATGATGTTTATTCTAAGCATCACCTGTCTCAAGTTTGTGTAAACACACCACCATTTGTTCTCTGTATCGTCAATAAAACAACCAGCCAATGCTGAGCAATGAGAGGATAGGGTGGGACATCCAGAGGGGAGGAGAAGGAAGGGAGTGGGAAGGGAGTTGCAGAGAGAGAGCTGGGAGGAGAGGACTTGGAAACAGTAGGAGAGATGAACCAACCAGACCTCAGATGTGTCTAAAAAGCAACTATAATGTGGGGAATCTGAATGGGAGGAGACTATGTGGGCTTGGAGATTTAGGATGGAATAACTATTGTCCAGCATCATATTCTTGGTTAATTAAATAAATCCTTGTCTCTGTGTGGTGATGTGGGTATACAGCTGGATTAGGAATAACCACTGCTTAACTAAAAGATAAATCAATAATAAATATTAATAACCAACAACAGTCCTGTCATAGGAATGACCAAGAAGTTTTAAAGACACAAAGAGGATCTCATTGTAATGGTGGCTTAGGAGACGAGGGAGTGTGAAGAGCATGAGTTGGAGAGGGTATGAGCAACAAGTCTTGTAGGCTCTGCAGATCTTGGAAGAAGAAATATGCTTCTGTATAATCAACAGGAAGCGTTACAGAGGTAAGATAGAAGCCATATGATATATAATCCACACTCTAAAAACCACGTTGGAGCCACACATGGTGACCTCATATCTATAATCCAGCTCTAGAAAGTTTGAGGTAGGATCGTTACTATGAATTTGAGGAGAACAGCCTGGTCTACAAAGTAAAACCCTACTTCAAAGTCAACAAAATTTGCTTTTTCTGCTTTGATTTGCCACACTATAGTTTTAATGTGACCTAAAACAGCCCCTCCCCCATGACCAAGCTCTTCAACCATCTTAGTGCTTGCCCAGGTGAGGTCATCCTGGGGAGAAAAAGGTAAGAAGGAGAGATCCTTCATACAACCATTGAAAATGGGGGAATAGCGAGCCTAAGTGCTTAGACAAGAGTGCCCAAGGCTTATCTTTTATGCAAAGTATCATGACAGACTTGTTAGCCAGTCAGCCTTTACCACAGTCTAAGGGCTTCTTGGTAATATGATCTCAATGTTCCAGTCCTCTGTTGATGACTGATTGCAACCATCCTTGACCACAGAATGAGGAAAACTAATAGCTCCCTGTTAGGCGCTCCAGGGCAAGAGTCTGAAAGTATGTTCTTCATTCAACTGGTATTGTATCCATGCAGAAGTAAGAAAACTGCCAAAAGAGGGGGGAAAGAGCTGAGATTCCAGAAGGAATGGTGGGAAACCGGGTAGCTGAAAGTGTGGGATGTAGTCATATCACTGTGTTGGGGAATACACTTTGAATACTTCTTTTGGGCCTGCTACACATTTCCCCACGGGGTCTACCTACATTCTCTTCTATAGCCCCTGGACTGTTCTGTGAAACAGAGAGGCCCCTTGCTAAGACCCAGTGGTACTTTACCAGTGTGAGGTGGTGGTGATGAGACAGGACTGTGGGCGGTGGTGGGGCTGCTGGAAGACGAGGATGTGGTCAGGTCCAAAGCTCCGATCCTTGAGTTCAAGGACGATGTCAAGGACAGTTTTCTGGCCCTCACTGGGGAAGATGTTCTGGACACGGCCAGGGGAGGTGGGGAAGAGAACTTTCGACACAGACGTGGAGATTTTCCATCCACCAAATGTTCTCTATTGTTCTGGCTCGTGGCAAAAAATAACTCTAATGACCTAAAAAGAAGAGCAAATGCTGTGGATAGATTGTAGCCAAAGGTACACTTAAGAGCACAACTGCCAATAATAATAATAATATTAGTAATAATAATAATTAGTATTGACGGTGATAATGGGAAAATAAATGAGCCAGCTTCCAAACACTCTAGAGTAATCACAGGTCGCTTGGAGACTTCAGGCATCTTCATGTCTTCCCAGGGACCTTTAACTTGACGGCTCCGCTGATGAAGTAAGGTCAAAGCAAGTCAATAGCTTAGGGCTGCTCTCACTGACGTCAGCAAAGCTGGCGTACCTGACAGGAATGGAGGTGAAAGGCCTCTTGTAGATGTCGGAGAGCTTCGCCAGCACCACGGTGGCCGTGGTGAAGATGCGATAGGTGTGCAGGAAGGTGTTGAGGAAGTCGATGCTCAGAAACCTCAAGTCTGTCAACCGCTCCAAGAGGCGCTCCACACTGGCGTAGCGGATCTGGGGCACTTTGCAGGAATTGAGCGTTTTACTGAAACAGATGTCAGTGTCGTCTTTATGAAGACGGGCATCAGACCTACACGCAAAGCAGGACCACGTGAACAAAGCTGGCAGAACTCCCGCCTCAGCCACTGAGGGCTGCAGCGTTTGTAAACTACACTCTGTGAGGCTTCTAGTGTCCTCCACAGATGGCAGCCACGTTCAGGTGCTACAACATGCCACAGAAGTGTTCGGGAATGTTAAGTGCCACCGTGACACTCTAATTTAGGGAGTCTAGAACAAATTATGAGGGTTGTAATGACACCTGATTTTACAGTGTGGATTCTCTCTTGCTCTAATTCTAAAGATGTTTTAAAGAAAGATGATACCAGTCTTTTTTCAGTAGAAAGAGGAAAGATTTCTCATATACTTAAAGCAGAATATCAGAAATGTGCTTAAAACATAGTGATGACAAGCCCCAGGGCACAGAGGAGGAAAAGATAGCTATTCCTCCTGTGCAAGATAGTAGGACACATTGTGTGTAAATATGTAACACCAGCATACAAGCTATCATTTACCATTTTACCTTCTCAAACCAGAGCATTTATTAATTATACTGCTTTGCATATTGTAACGTGTTACTATCTGTTCTTAACCTATTATGGCCTTCCAGTAGTTTCCTACATTTAACTTCTCATTCTTTTTCTTTAATTTTTTCCTTTCTTTTTATTTTTCCTTTTATTTACTTGCTTTTTACATTTATTTATGTGGGGAGGTACAGGTGGAGATCAGAGGACAACTTGCCATGTGGCTTCCATGTGGGGGCAAACACAGGTCGCTGAGCAGCAGCTCCTTTCCGCACTCTGCCATCTCGGCCCTCTCATCCTTTTCCCAGCTTTCTGAGTTAAGTGTGTAATTGATTTATTTCATTCCTTCTGGTTTTTTTAATATCCTTAATTTTTATACAGTTTAACTTACAATTTGCCATGCTAGGCTTGCATTCTGTTTTCAATATTCTGCAGTACAGGAAATGAACCCTTTAAAAAATTAATTCTTGGTAACAGTCCTGTGAGCAGTATGCAATACAGACACCATGTGAAAAACTCTCCTTTATCATTCTGTACATGCTTCCATCGGCTGTCCCTGACTTCAGCAAGAGGCCACTCACTGGCCGCCTCACTGGCAGAACCCACTGACACCGCCTTTTGCCTTCACTTCCTTACCAACTCTGCTCCTCTTCAGGGCGGCATCAGAATAGAAAACTCACAGGATGTGTGCAGGGCCTCCCAATTTTCTTTTTGAGAGCCAATTTCTTCCTAAGAATCAGCTGACCTTGTTATGAGGGTTCCCGCTTAGGCCTTTTAATGCTTTAAAGAACTTTAAATTATGTATTTATTTTCTCTGGGATAAGCAGGGATCAATAGCGTTCCGAGCTTGCTCTAGCGCAGAGTATGTATAGGGCAGGCAGAGGTGCTTCAGCTGCAGCATGAAAGAGCATTTTAAATGGCCAGCCCTACCTGTCTCTGCACTGGACCTGGCCAGGGGCAGCCTGCTGACTTTATTCACATTATTGATTTTTGGAAGTATATTAGTGGTGCTTTGGAGATAAAAAAAAAAACAGAACTGCTCTTCACCCATTTACTGCATGATCCTTTACTATGAATAGCTTTCTGGCTCTTGAGTTCTCATTTGTCAAAAGACCCGGGTAACTTTTATGGATTAATCAGTCTATTACTGAAATAGTTGAATAAAATAGTCATTTTTTTCTCACTTTTTCCATCAAAATCTCCATTTTCTAAGAAAGTCAAGGTCAAATATTATTAAAAGGAAAAAAGCCCAGGTCTATATACCATGTAAGGGAATATTTTCATGTAATAGCTGTCACTGTTTTGCATTCTAACTAGTTTTGAGCTTTGCATCTATCTATAATTAGTTTGTTCAAAACAGTAGGAGGGAAAAATGTGTTGCAGCCAGCATGAGATTAAGTTAAACTAATTACACCACTGTCCTTCAAATTTGTGATTATATTTTCATTTTAAGAAAGAAATTAAATATTATGAAGTTACTTAATTTTCTTTTATTACACTGACTAGGCTCTTCCATGATTTCCTCAGAGACTCTCAAGAAAGCTGCAGTGTGTTACTTAAGCCTCTGACAGCAATAGCAGCTCCTTTTTGGTAAACACATAAAAAGCGATCTTGAGAGATCAAAGTCAAATCACCCATTATAATTGATGAGTTCCAAAAGGAAGTGAGTGCTTATGAACTGATGTCATGCCAGTAACAAGATGTGTTATGTTAGGATGTTTCCCTTTTAACTCTCAGAATGTTCTTGTAACCATGGAGACAGATGCACAGGGAAGCAGAAATGCAGGCCTTAAGGTATGCTTTCCTCTGATTGAAGAGAACCAGTGAGGCTGGACAAATGAGAATTAATTCGTGAACCTTCTCTCTGTCTTAGGACTACACCAAGTGTGCTGTGGAGACTCAGGTCAGCAGGTCTCTCTCACTTCTGTGAATTCAAAGGCAAAGAGAGTTTGGTCTGTGTGAAAGCGATTATGCAAATGAGAATGGACAGGCATACAGTCATGGTAGGGGACAGTAAACATGTATGGCACACAACTGAAGTTTCCATTAATTTTGGAAGTCAACAAAACATGTACAGAGTGAGAGATACTGCAAGTACAGAGTGAGTTACTTGTGGGTTCTATGGGCTCTGAACTTACCTACAATGTCTGACTCGCCATTACGATTCTAAAGCAGCATGGACTTTTAAATATATACTATATGTGAAGTCAGAATTCTCTCATAAAAAATAATAACAAAATCCTACTCAAAAATCAGAGCATAATCTAAACCTGACTTAATATTCCATACTTGTTCTGAATATTCAGGTATGTTAATTAATTCAAGAAGAAATTTCTAAGTTAAAGGCCTTGGAAATTAGATGCAAAACAGCCCTCCCCAAAATATTTTAAAATTGACTAAAATTTAAGATGCTATTTAAAAATACTATTTTATTTTACTCTTTCTTTCTAGCATTGCATCCTCTGTCTTTGTGGGATGTTCCTGCACACGGAGACCATGTTGACCCGGCTCCGAAGCATGCGAGCACCCACCTATAGGTAATGCTGCAGTTTGTCTCAGCGTGTAGGTCAGACTGAAAATATCCATACAGGAGAGTCTGAAAGTAATGCTCTTATTTTCAAATAACTTAAATACATCTATAGCCAAGTTGTTTTTAAAGAAGACATTCTACTCTTAAAATGTGGAATACAGGGGACTGGAGAGATGGCTCAGTGGTTAGGAACACTGCTGCTCTTCCACAGGACCTGGGCTCAGTTTCTAGCACCCGCATGGTGGCTCTGTAAGCCTAGTCCCAGGAAAGCTGATGCCCTCTTCTGTCCTCCAAGCTCAGGTGCTGCACAGACAGACATGCAGACAAACACCCATATACATGCAATAAAAACCACGTGGAACCCAAATAACCAAACATAAAATGAGAACAAGGAACAATTTCTTCCCCATTTTCTGAATTTGAAGATGAAATAATAAACAGGCTCAAGACTGTTGACACAAAGAACTCCAGCATGCACAGTTGAGAGCTATTCATTCTAAACTACAGCCTCCTGGTGACACGCTGAAGCTATAGGACTTGATTTGTTGAAGAATGGACAAGAAAATAGCCTGAGCCAATGGCCTTTGAGCAAAGCCAGACAGACACATGCAGTGAGTGATAGCACCACACTCATGCCAGCTGATGGCCGTCAGGTGTGTTCAATGTTTGAACCTGGCACTACAGCCAAACCTGAATGAGGGGATTCATACTCACTGGGATGATGCCACATAAGTCAGCCACACCTTCATCCACCCCCCGACCTTGAGCAGGTTTTAATACTGATCTTGAACATCTTGACAGGATTTTTGTCCTGGGTAAGGGTATATGTTAATAGTATGAAAACAAATCTCAATGCTATCTGCCAATGTGCTGTGAATCTGAAAAACGCATTTTGATATCAGTTATTGTTAGTTATAATGATTTAACATGAATCACTTCATGACTGACAAGAGGTACGTTCTCCAGAAGAGGCAGAACCCTACTGACAATATTCTTTTCAAGGTTTCTCATTCTCTGTTGAGCTGATCTCAATTTACATGGATGGGAGAGGATTTCTGCACTTACTTAATCATATGTGGCACAGTCACTTTGGAATTCTCTTCGAAGACTATAGTCATTAAACCATTACATCGTATATTGTCCACGCACTGTGAAATAAAAAAAGAAAATTGGAAATTGAAACCCACATGAAAACTCAGAAAAGTCACAGATTCCAAAAGTCAATTTAAATCCTCAAATTTTATGTTTTACACACACACACACACACACACACACACACACACACACACAGAGAGAGAGAGAGAGAGAGAGAGAGAGAGGAAAAGATAAATGTTACACATTGATAAGCTATTTTAATATTATTCATATAATCAAACTGTATTGGCCAAATGCATGGCAAAGTACTGATAGATATAAGGGCTATATTTTCCCAGAGTGTGTTTCTTATTATTTCTTCAGTGGAACTGGGGAATTGAACTCATAACACATAACAAAGATTGCACATACAAAGCAATCTTCCCTCAGCTCTTCAGTACTGGTTTCTTAGAATTCTGACCACAATGTCACTCTGTCACAATTCTGTGTCAGTCCAAAAACTAACTGGGAGGCTTGTGCCTTCTTTCCCAGCTACAGTCATTTTCTGCCACCAAGGGTGGTATGGAATAGCCAGATTGCAAATGGCATTCTGGATGAAAATCTCTTGCTAGCAAGCTCTGTGCCCACATCTCAGGTGCCTTTTTGCCAATAGAATCTCACATTTTACTAGTTTGTCTAGCAGTTTCTGTTGGCACCACATTGGGTTGGTGAGGGGGCAGAGTATAATTTCTTGTGTTTCTGGCAGTCTGTAACCACTTTTTCTGTTTTCTAAGAGAACTAAGGAACTTTAGTGAGTTCCCTATTTTATGTGTGTATATGCCTTATTGACTTAAAATCTTCGCTGCTGCAATTACTTTGGGTTAAAGAAGGACTCATTCTGAATTATACATATTCCTTTTGGGGAACATAAATAAAAACAAGATTTACGCAAATTTTAAAATCAGAACTTGCTTCTAGCACAATGACACCACATAGAGCTCATGACCAGTTAAATGGTGCAGAGAACGTCATTATATCATGATCTCACATAGACCTTAATTTCAAGGCCTAACCTGTGTCCCAATGCCAAATGAAAGAGTGACAATGTGTAGAAGATATAATTAGATTATTAATTGTTTAGTCAGCTTGGTCTATAAGCCATTTTTATGATTGTTTGTTTTTCAAAAGTTGTTTTCCTCAAATCTTATATCATTATTTAAGCTAACAGGAAGGAAGGATCCAAGCCTAAGAAAATGAAGTTTTCTTTTATGCATTTCCTTAAACTATAATCTTGAGAAACCATTTGGCGTTACGTTTCCTCACACAAATGCGTCGTTAACCATCAGTTTGCTTATATGTGCTTATATGTGAATTTAGGCTCCACCCACCCTCTGCAAGGTTGATGCTAAAGATGCAGGACACAGGTCAAGGCCAGCCAGATCACCTCGGATGAAAGGGAAAAAACAGTGGGATAAAACTCAGAACGAAACCATCACACACATTCCTTGTCTAAACATTTGCTGTCAGTAACCCTCAAAATACAACGCCATGGGGGCGCTGACACACAGGAAGATACAGAAGTCATAACTTGCCGGAATTCTAGTGATCCCTAGTCCAAGATCAGAAAGAGAAAAATATTTTCTAGGTTCTTCTAAAGCAAATATGATATAATACTTATTTCGGAAACCCCTTCCAAATGAACATCTGCACCCTGGACTCAGAAGAATAGTGTCCAGAGGTGGGTTCCATCTGCTGAGCAGATTCCCAGCACAGGCCTCATAACTCTCTGAAAAAGTGAGGGTCACCCTCTTCAGGGTTGGAATAAATACTGCTACCCTTTGTTTACATAAATCATATGTCATCAGAAGGATAAACTTCCTACCCCCAAGTCCTGAAACAGCAGTGTTGTATATGCTCAGTTCTGGAGTGTTCCCAACCAGTGAGCCAAGCTGCCATAGGTTGGTAACCTCTTGGACATAAAACATGATGACATGGCCTTTATAGGGGAGTTCTCAGGGCCTGGTGCCAAGGTATGTTGGTGACTTCACTGCACAGTTTAGAATAAACATGAGCAAGAGAAGAAGGCAGCTGGAGTCAGGCAATGAGGAAGAGAATTCTGAATTTGGACCTTTATCCTGAAGTCGGATGGGAAGCCACTGGGCCCTTCTAAGCTTTCTTTTTATTGGGTGAATTAGACTGGGCTCGTGGAGATTCTCTTAGTAAAGGGGAAGAAGAAACTGAGACCCATTAGAATAATCATTAGGTATCATTAGAACACTATTCTGAGTTGATAAATGAAATGATCTGAGCTTCCCAGGAGACAAATTGTGGAAATGAAAAGGAAAGTGAAATATTTTGAAGAAAAAAAATGTAAAAAAAAAAGATTATTACAGTGCAAAACCAAGAAAAGACAATGGTAAAAATCAAAGACCTTACTGTAAGATAATTTAATTTTTTTTCTGATGGCAATAATGATAGCAATGGTATATGCAATGTCCTTTGATTAAAACAGGTTTAACTCAAACCAGTCTATCTTTTGAATTGTTAAGAATACCAAGTAGTTGCATTCCGCATAAATCCTGGGGTCTTTACAAAATGAGTCCTTCACAATGGCACATATTAAATACTTATAAGATTTATAAGTATTTATAAGTTATAACTGGACTAAGTTAAAGCACTCTGGTAAAAGCAACTCTCTGAAGAAGAGTTTATTTTGGCTCACAGTCCAAGATACAGTTCACAATGGGTGGGAAAGTCAAGACGGCAAGACCTTGAAGACTGAGGATGGTCCTGCTGCATCTTCACTCTAAGGGGAGACGATGGATGGCTGTGAGTCAGGGCTCAGATCGCTTGCTTCCTTACTTCCTCCACTCCTTATAATCCAAGATCCTCTGCCCAGGGAACTGTCCTGCTCATGATGAAAATGTGTCTCCCTTCATTAATTGATTAAGATAATCTTCACAGGCATGAGCAGAGGCCCATTTCCCAAGTGAGTCTAATCTCTGTCAAGTTGACCATTAGGACTGGCCATCACAGTACATGGTTTCAAATTCACTTTCTCAATAGAAAACAAGAGCAACGGTTTAACATTATCTTATCAAGCCGTATGTTGGAGCATGGGCAATCAAGAAAGGGTTTTACACAAGAGGCTGCAAATAGCAAGGGAGAGGAAGGAGAGATATTTCCTTCCCTCTTTGCAGCTACTCTTACAACTTCCTCTCCAGTGTTTCTGACATACAGTGAGTAGTCAACACAGAAGGTAGGAGAGTAGAAAGATAGAGTTGAGTTGTTGTAAAAATGAGACATGTTCCCCTATTTTCTTTTAATATTATAAGTAAATGGCATAATGACATAAGCAACAACTCTCACGGTGATTGCACAAGCAAGAACAGAGGTGAAGCTACCATCACACCCACACAGCCTAGAGTACCCCACAGCCCCGCAGAGGCAAACATCTTGGTCAACTGGAACCCAGCCAAAAAGGAACAGGCAAAAGAGTGGTTCAAGTCACACACCTGAGTCACAATGAAACATCTACACGTCCTCCAAGACAGGAGTCGTAAGGAGACTTAATTCCAGTTTTTTTAGGGATTGATGGCTCCATTCCCTACAGAACACAGGAGTTGGATGAGTCCTGAGTCTGGACAGCCAGAAAATACATTCTTGGAAATTAGCTCAAAGGGCACCTCATATATGGAGGACCAAGTCAGAGAGTAAGAGAAGGGCAGAGTGTTCCTGCATCCCATGGATGCCATAAGAGAAGCCAGGGCATGGCAGGCAGTCCTGCAGGTCAAGTCTGCCTTTCATTTCCTCCTGGAGACCAGAAGAAAAGTTCTCACTCTCTCTTCTTGAAATAACTAACCAAGAAGATGGGGTCTTAAGACCAGTCTGCCCAGATCCCTTGCCTAGGAAACAAATCTGTTTCTGTAGAAACCAAAGGAGCTATGATGTGCGGTCACTGTGCAAAAGGTAAAAGATGAGACCCCTACAGGGAGTCAAATAGGGTTTCTTTTCCATTCTCAGCATAAGAAACAACCACTGCCTCCCATTCATCTTCATCTACTGCCTCACCGGTCCAGGAACAGTGAGTTACTCAGGCCCTGGGAACGCCTTGCAGGCTGAAGCAGAAGATGAGCAGAAGATGAGCAAGCACAGCACCACACACCAAGGTCTGTGACAAGGAGCGCATTTTCAGCTTTGACAGCAAATACACTGGGCTACTTCTTTGGCTGAAATAAATTTAATTTCTTAAAAAGCACGTGATTCTCTAAAAGAGATTAAAGGGGAACATAACACCAACAACTACCACAAGAAGATGTAAGAGTTCTTAGCTATCTAGTTAAATTACTATGTATCATAGAAAGAGAATGCAAGACTCTTCATTTTTCTCTCAACTCTCTTCCTTCACAAATGAAGGGACACGTGTTTTGGAAATTAAGAGATACAAGCAAAAAGAGAACATAGAACCTTGTCGTCTTAGAGTTTTATTTTTCCATTTTTGGAGATATATTTATTTTTATGTGTATGAGTGTACTGCATTCCTTCCT
This sequence comes from Pachyuromys duprasi, assembly GCA_028658305.1. NCBI lineage: Eukaryota > Metazoa > Chordata > Mammalia > Rodentia > Muridae > Pachyuromys > Pachyuromys duprasi. Next base: position 36,144,174 of record CM053764.1, read on the forward strand.
GGTGCCTGCATAGGCCAGAATAGGGTTTCAGATTCCTTAGAACTGGAGTTAAGAAGTTGTTAGCCACTATGTGGGTGATGGGAATTGAACCCTGATCTTCTGTAAGAGCAATAGGCTCTCACACTTTGAGCCATCTCTCTATTTTAATTTTTATTTATGATATATTTCGACTATCCAGAAAAGAACAAGGCATTGTTATGCCAGCCACTCAAACTTAACTCCTATCAATACATCTGAGTATTTGTACAGGAGGTTCTTTTTCTTTTAAGGGTGTGAAACACTATTAGCACAGGAAAGCCCCTTTACTCTCCCATTTCTCTAGGCTCCTCCCACTCAGAAGTAAGCACCATGTTGAGCTAGTGGGGCCTTCTCTCTCTTAGTGAAGGTCTACTACCGTGACGAAACAACACCACCGAAAGCAACTTGGGGAGGAAAGGGTTTATTCTCTTTACCCTTCTACATCACAATCCATCACTGAAGAAGGTGGACAAGAACTCAGGGCAGGAACCTGGAGGCAGGAGCTAAAGCAGAGGCCATGGAGGGACACTGCTGGCTGGTTTTACTTTGTGACTTGCTTAGTCTTTTTCCTTGTACAACTCAGAATCACGTGCCCAAGGCCTTTACCACCCTACCCACATCATCCAATAATCAATGATGCCCACAGACTTGCCTTCAAGCAATTGAATGGAGACATTTTCTCAGTTGAGGTTCCTCTAGCTGTGTCAGGTTCACACACACACACACACACACACACACACACACACACACCAGCAGGACATTCACTTTTACCTGCCTCCTTTTTTCACATTAGCTATTCTTGAGTCTATTTATACATTGCAATATATATTATTACTTTTATTCCCAAAATTCACACAGATGTTTTCATTTCTCATCCAACATTGCTTTGAGATTGATTTCTACTTATCTGTATTGTTCATTGATCGATTTTAGCTGCTATGTATCCTGCTGTCTAAACAAACATGTTTATATAGTTAAGAGGCTTCTATTTTCTGCTATTACAAAAGTACGATAAGCTTACACATTTCTGCCTGTGAAAAAATATTTCTACCATTCTATCTTTTACCTATTCAAAGTAATTTTAAGATTTTTCTTTTTTATTTGATATTTTTTAGTTTTGCCTCATTATCTAGATGAGGCTTTATTTGAGTACAGGAAGCTCAGACTTCTGCAGATTTCTTTAATTTGATGACGCATATCTTTCATTTTGATAAAAATCCCTACTCGTGTTCACTTTGATAATTGCATCTTTTTCTCTAATCTTTCTAACCTTTGAATGCTATTCTCTGTTGCTGAGTCTCTTTTAGCTGTCTTTACTGTACTCTACATAACTTTCTTATATGTTGCCAGCCCTTGATCTTCTCATCTACCAAATTAACGAATCTCCAAAGATTTGTAATTCTGATGTTTGTAGTTTCCATTAAAGATTATCTATTCTCGGGGTGGGGTTGGCAGTTGAGTGTGCCTGTTGCTCTTCCAGAGGAATCAGGTTCAATTTCCAGCATCCACATGGCAGCTCAGACCTATCTATAACTTCAGTTCCAGGGGATCCAACACTCTCACACAGACATACACTCAGGCAAAACACCAATGAACATAAAATAAAGGTGAGTAAATCATTTTTTAAAGGATTTGGCCTCATCGTCATTTTAGCACAGTGGTAAATTCCTTCCTACTTCCTTCTGTCTTGGTTATTTTCTTTCATTGTGTTTTAATCATTTTTACTTTACAGTCCTAGTAGTCACACTATTACCTGAAGTCCATTCAAAGGGTCCCTGTGTCTGCTTCCTTTTGTTCACTGGAGATATTTAACCACCAGGTTTCTAATTTTTTTTATTTCAACTCATGTCACAAACCAAGTAGAGCTGAGAGAGTAGATCTGAATTTGCTCCTGCAACCCTCTGGGAATTTCAGCAATAATGATAATAATAATTTTATTTAATTATTACACTATTATAATGTTTAATTGTTGCATTTATTATTAATAATAATTTCTATTAATTTCTCAGCTTGGATTTTTGTGCCATTAAGTTCTAATTCCATAACCCAGAGATTCCTTTCTCAGGATCTTTTTTTTTATAGGTGTGTAGATTTCTGCATGACCTTCCTATCCTATAGGTCTATATAAGTGAGTATATACCATATGTTTCTTTCTGCTTTTGGGATACCTCACTTAGGATGATCATTTCCAGGTCCCACCATTTGCTTGCGAATTTCATGATTT
>CM053764.1:36146915-36176548 GCA_028658305.1 Pachyuromys duprasi
GGCTAGGGGCTTGTCTATCTTGTTGATTTTCTCAAAGAACCAGCTCTTGGTTTCATTCATTCTTTGAATAGTTTTATTTGTTTCTAATTGATTGATTTCAGCCCTGAGTTTGATTATTTCCAGCCGTCTGCTCCTCTTGGGTGTATCTGCTTCTTTTTTTTCTAGGGCTTTCAGTTGGGTCATTAGGTTGCTAGTATGAGATGTTTCAAATTTCTTCTTGAAGGCACTTAGTGCTATGAACTTTCCTCTTAGCACTGCCTTCATTGTGTCCCATAAGTTTGGGTATGTTGTGCTTTCATTTTCATTGAATTTAGGAAGTCTTTAATTTCTTTCTTTATTTCTTCCCTAACCAAGCTATCCTTGAGTAGCAAGTTATTCAGTTTCCAAGTATGTGCAGGCTTTTTACTGTTTCTATTGTTGTTGAGGTCCAGCTTTAGACCATGATGGTCAGATAGGATACAAGGGATTATTTCAATTTTCTTGTATCTGCTGAGACTTGCTTTGTGACCCACTATGTGGTCTATTTTGGAGAAGGTTCCATGAGGTGCTGAAAAGAAGTTATACTCTTTTGATCTAGGGTGAAAAGTTCTGTAGACATCTATTAGGTCCATTTGATTTAGGGCCTCTGTAAGTGCCCTTGTTTCCGTATTTTGCTTTTGACCGGATGATCTGTCTCTTGGTGAGAGTGGAGTATTGAAGTCTCCCACTATTAAGGTGTTGGGATCAACGTGTGATTTCAGCTTTAATAATGTTTCTTTTACAAATGCAGGTGGTCTTGTATTTGGGGCATAGATGTTCAAAATTGTGATGTCCTCCTGTTGGAATTTTCCTTTGATGAGAAGGAAGTGCCCCTCCTCAACTTTCTTGATTAGTTTTGGTTGAAAGTCTATTTTATTAGATACTAGGATTAGTACCCCAGCTTGTTTTCTGTGTCCATTTGCTTGAAACACATTTTTCCAGCCCTTTACTCTGAGGTAGTGTTTATCTTTGTTGCATGGGTGTGTTTCTTGAATGCAGCAGAATGTTGGATCCTGTTTCTGAAACCATTTTGTTAGTCTGTGTCTCTTTATTGGAGAGTTGAGTCCATTGATGTTGATAGATAATAGTGACCAATGACTGTTACTTCCTTTTATTGTAAAGTTGGTGGTCTTATTCATTGCTTTTTTTTTTTCTTTTTGTTGGGAAGTTATCTGAATCCTATATTTTCTTTGGTGTAGTTGTTTTCATTGGAGTGGAGTTTTCCTTCTAGAATCTTCTGTAGGGTTGGGTTGCTGTGTAGATATTGCTTAAATTTTGTTTTGTCATGGAATATTTTGTTTTCTCCATCTATGTTGATTGAAAGCTTTGCTGGGTATAGTAGTCTTTGTTGGCATCTGTGTTCCCTTAAAGACTGCATGACCTCTGCCCAGGCCCTTCTGGCTTTCATAGTTTCTGATGAGAAGTGTGGTGTAATTCTGATTGGTCTACCTTCAGATGTTATTTGACCCTTTTCCCTGGCTGCCTTTAATATTTTTTCTTTGTTTTGTAGCTTTAGTGTTTTGACTATGATGTGATGAGAGGTATTTCTTTTTTGGTCTAGTCTATTAGGAGTTCTGTAGGCTTCTTGTATGTTTATGGACATTTCTTTCTTTAAGTTGGGAAAATAAAGGTGGATTTTCTAACCCCACATTTCTGACCTGCATAATGAAGCCTGTGGTATTTATTTCTGTGTGTGTGTGTGCTTTAATGCTCTTGTATGGGTAGAATGAGAGGGGAACTTGAAAACTGGTTTAACCCATAAAGCCAACTTTTATGGTTATGCATTGTCTACTGCTCTCTCAGTATTTAGTCACTCCAAATGTTTAAGCAGCTAAAGAACCTATCTAAGTATGTGCTTCCATTTGCATCTTATGAGAAATTCCTCTGAACTCCTCAGGAAAAAAAAAAAAGCTTGCGTCGAATGACAGTGACGACAATGGATGCCTTTGCCATTTTCCCTCATTTTCTTCAAATGACAACTTTGGAAGTAAATGCTGGATATTAATTAAAGACCTTATCAATTCATTAACTAAATAGTTTAGAAACGAGTTCTTGCTAAATTGCCTAGGTTGGTCTGAGACTCTCAGAGTCAAGTAATCTTCCTGCCTCAACTTCCTGTGGATCTGAGAGTTCAGTTACAGATTACCAAACTTCACTCAAGTCTTATTATAATAGTCCCCTTTCCCACAAATGCTTTCCCTCACGTTGGTAAGTGGAGCTCAAATCCACGTGGAACATGAATCAAGTCCAGCTTTGACTAGTCTGACATTTCCAAGTGACATCATTGCCTGAAAAAATGTGTCGTTTCCTGCCTGAGCCTTGCACATCCAGGAAAAGCAACCATCCAGCTCCTGAAATTTCTTCTACACAAAATGCAGGAAGTCATTTCCAGATTTCATCCTAAAGATGCTGTCTTTTTTGGTTCTTTCCTTTGCAAAATTTCACCACAGCCCTCAATAGCTGTTTTTATATCTCTCATTAGTGGCAAAATATGCCACTGGAAAAGAATTACTAACAGAACAATTTCAACACTGTTTGACTCAGTTGCAGCTGGTGTAGTCAGGTTGGGAACTACAATGTAATTGCATTGTTTTAAATAACAAAATAATATACAATAAAAACTAACACATCGGAATTGGACAAAACAAATGAGCAGAAGGAAAAGAGCCCAAGAAAAGGCACTAGAAACAAAGACACACTCATTCACTCACTCAGGAATCCCATAAAAACACTAAACTGGAAGCGATCATATCTTTGCAAAGACCTGGTGCAGACCTGAACAGGACCTATGCATTCTGGAAGTCTCTATGAATTCTTATGAGCCTTGCTCATACTGATTCAGAGGGCCTTGGTTTTTGGTGTCCTCCATCCCCTCTGGCTCCTACACTCTTTGCTACTTCTTCCATTGGGTTCCCTGAGGGGAGGGATTTGATAGAAATGTCCCATTTCTAAGTGTTCCAAGACTTCTCATTCTCTGCATAATGTCTGGCTGCGGGTCTCTGTGTTTATTCCCATCTACTGTGGGAGGAAGCTTCTCTGATGATGGCTGAGCAAGGTACTGATGATATTTACCACATCTTAAGTAAATGTTAACAAAGAAAGAACAGCAATAAACAGCCCACCAAGGTGTGAAGCAACGATGGTGGTTAGCACAGTGACTTAGAGGCACACAGTTATTCTAGAAATCCTCACTAAATGTTCATGCTGAAAATTCTTAAAAACCAGGGGGCGGGAAATCTACTCAGTTACCTGACTGATGTCGCTCATCCACGCAGCTTTCTCCTGGCGCGAAGGTGCTAACAGGACCACAGTGAAAGAGGCAGCATCAGGAGGCTCCACGACTATTTTAAAATCCAGATGTCCAAACATGTGGCCAGAACCTTTGGCTTCGGTACAAATAAACCAAACAATTACAGGTGAATGCGAAAGCTCGGAACCACAGCTTCTCCCATCTAGCCTTATTACTGGGACCCACAAGCATTCAAGTCCAGGCTCTCCTTTCAGCAAGTGCTTCAGAGTGTGCGGAAAGACTTTTGCACAAGCTGGTGGAGGAGCTGGGGCAGAAAGTACCTCAAAACCAACCTCCACGGTCCGTGTTTATTTTCGCTTTTATCATGTGTAGAAATCCTGGTTTAACTCAAACCCCCTTTCTTTTGTCTGCCCGTGAAAAGGCACCATCATGAGGCAAACTCAAAGATGGCTTACCAGGGCTCACGGGTTAAACAGATAAACAGCTTTAGAGAATTTACCCTAACGTCTCCTCAGCCTTCACAGACAGCTCAGCTTAGCCCTACAAGGCGAGCATCTGCAGAATTTGACTATTTTATTTCACATTGTTCCAAGAGGTGGGATGTCACTTACAGTCATCGTCACTTGCGTCTGGCTCCTCAATCAACGTACATTCGATGAGGGAAAGAACCCCACCTGTCTGCAAGCAGATGGATTAGTGCTTAAGAGGTTGGCCATCTTATGCAGTTTGTGGCCTTTTGCATTTGTAAACTTGAGATTCAGGTTGTCACGGACACGACAGTTGTGCATCATAAATAATTTTTCACAGAGTTAAAAACTAAACAGAACAAATTTAAGTCGTTTCACTTTAATTAAATTCTTCCCGCTCTCCTGCTTTTGCCCCCATTGTTTATAAAATTTATTAAAGCCACTCATGGGAGACTAGAAGGTACCAGAGTGACTTCAGAGAGTAACCACAGCCCAGCACAAGACTGAATCAGCCAGCCAGGAAGTGTGTCAGAAAATAGGCTATTGTCACTGTGTGGATAATATTTTTAAATTGGTTTTATCCTTTATTTAGTGTGAATGAGAGTGTGTGCGCGCGCACGCACCGCACACACACATGGGGCAGTGCTATGGCACAGATGAGGAAGCTGGAAGACAGCTGGTGGCAATCTGTCCTCTACTACCGTGTGAGCCCTGGGAACTGAACTCAAATCACAGGGCTTGCTGACAGGAGTCTTTATGTGCTTAGTTATCTCACTGGCTCAGTGAATAATGTTTCTAGGCAACAACAGAAGATAAATACATAACAAGTGAGCAACTTTTCCTATAAAAGGTCAGATAGGGAACATTTTTGTCACTTTGGGTCACATCACTTCTACTGACTACACAGACATGTGATTTTAGTGTGAAAGCAGCCATAGGCATGGGTGGTTGCGTGCAAATAAAATGTCAGTAAGAACAGCCAGTAATCTTTAGGCTGTAGTTTGACTGATCTGGGTGCACAGTGAGATAAAACAGCAGTCGCCAAATATTTCATCCACGCACCTAGGTGACTGGACAAGAGATCTACGGCCCAGAAGTTGTCAAGAGATAATAATTTTTCCTAGATTTTTATTTTAATTGCACTTCTTTATGGTGAAGCACACTTAAAATAAATTTCTATTGCCTTGAATCCAAAGGGTAACAAAACAGTCGCTGTTAGGCACACACCACCTCTCCCTGCTTGAGCAGAGCAGTCTGTTTCCTGACAACAACAGGCGCTGGAAAGTCAGAATCGAATTAACCTCATACCTCTCCAAGGCTGGGAAGACAAATGAAATAGTTATGGAAAACCCTTACCTTGAGCAAATGCAGCTTCCCTCCTGAGCTTCGGGTACAAATCAGGAAGTGTTTTGTGAATAGGAAACACTGTCTCTCACCTTCCTTTTTCAAAGACAGGGAGCCCAGGCGGACTTTGCTAAGTTTTCCCCTCTCAACAGAAGGCACTTGAATAAGAGAACCTGGTGATTACAAGAGCAAAGAACAGACACCAGTTAAACTTCTGGTGAAGACCATGCCCTTAGCAATAAACACAAGGATCAGATCCCCAAAAGTACCAACGATGTATTCGATGTGCCATCAGAACAAAAGAACATCCTCTATCCCAGCCCAGGAAACAATGCATTGTATTTTAAGGGGCAAACTGTTCCTGGTATTGTTGTGAAACAATTTTGACTTGGCTCTTCAATATCAGACCAAATTGGAAGCATTGATGCCATCTGTGATCTGACTGAGTAAATTTATAAAGTATATAAATATAGATAATAATATGATAGTTTGATCAAAATAAATAGAATTTATTCTCCCTGAAACAAGAAATAAAAATAAACGGTATATGAATAGTTTACTTTGCATTTTTAAAATAGATGGTGTAACACATATATACAATAAAAATTCACAAATTATATAATTCAATGCAATTTAATTAAGGACTATCTCAAAGAAAGCTATTTCAAACTGTATTTAAATTACATGTGATATGATGAACTCTGTTCTATGTAATTAATACATGCTACTAAAAAGGAACTGCAACAATGTGTGATTAAAACGTATTTGTGAAACCCAAATGGAAAGTAAGCTACATGCAGGGCAGAGCTGTGGTCTACGCAGTGTGGGAAGCAATGCGCAGGCTTCCATTATATTTACATAGTATCTGAGATCACCTCCAATCACCTGTAATAGACACTTCCTCAATCCTGAAAAAAAGTTCCAATCTATTAAATATCAACCACAAAGTACCAAGATTCTTGCAAACACCTTTGTTCTAACTTCTGAAATCACTGCAGCCAGTAATATCTGTTTAAATCAACCACCCTGTGCAGCCTTACACAGGTCTCATGAGCCCACAAGAACCACGAAGCACAAAGTCAATCCTCAAATATAATCATCAGCAGCATCCAGACAAACAACTTTATTTTTTTTTCATGTTTTCCGAATTTCTTAGTTTTTTTTTTAACTAGCACAGACTAGTTCTTTAAGTGAAAAAAATACTAAAGTTTTCTAAATATAAAGAATTAGATACTAAGGCAATAAAACTAGGTGAGTCACAAAATACCAGATTAACATTAACATATGAATGTTTCAAATTGCTCCTTCCCTTAACAGGTCTGGAAAGACACACAGTACAAAGTTTCCATGTCCTGATCTCACATCATCTATTTAGGTGAATGATTAAGTGGGATACTTGACAGACAGAAGGTAGGCAGCTCTTCTGGGCTTAAAGAATAGCAAGAAACCAGTCCTGGGGGAGGGAGTAGGTGTGGGAACAAAGGGCCAGGAGAAGGCTTGACTCCAGGGAACTGGTTGGACAAGAGGAGAGTAACTGAAGGAGGTGAGGTGGGCAGGAGCAAACTGACAGACAGTTCATGTAGCAAAGAATTAAATCTGAGAAGTAGGGAGGTGTGGAAAAAGCAGAAAGCAGGAAGGGTAGAGAGCTTATGAGCAAGTAATTGCCACAAAGAGTTGGAACTCAGGGGACTCGGGAGATAAAATTATACCCTTTCTGCATTTTACAAATGGAGAAACTGAAGCCTCAGTTTAAGCCACTCTCATGAGGCCTCACATAGGTGAGGCATAGTCAAAGGGCAGTAAATTTAACAACATGAAAACTGGGACCTGAAAGCAAAGGGCAGGACACACCCCAGCTTGTCTAACCCGTGAGGTCAGGTTAGTCAGGGCTGAGTGGAAAGGGGACACTAGGATCTTGGTGGACAAATGGGTCACAGGGCCATTTTCAGAAAAGCTATAACCAAGTCAGTGAAAATTCTATGTAATGTGTTCATTGGCAAATGCTTCTAGCAATTTAAGTAATTTTCTAAGTCATAAATTACAAAATTTATGGTTAGCACATCTATTAGCAATTATTGTGAATTTCAGCTTTGAGGTTTAACAAAGTTTCCTTGACAACCATACACCAATAGGTTAAACTATAACCGTTCACCAAACAGGAGATTCTCTACATTAGATGTGAATAGAAATCTATTCAACTAAAGTAAAAGTGAGAAATTGAAGGCTCTTTGGTTCATAAAATAGAGTGCTTCGAAATGTGTTCTAAGTTGTCTTTTCACATTTCATCTTTTGTTTGACATATTTCAGCATGACCATGCAACTTTCAGAAAGGATTCTTCTAGTTAATGCAAATTAGACAAATGATTAGTATTAGAGAAATGATTATCAGCTCTTTTCTATCGACCACTGCTGTGATCTTGTCCCTAGCATCCTGTTGCTGGGTATCTAACAGTGGAGTCAACATGTGGAACACTTCTGATACTTCAATCAGGAGCTCCCACAGAATGGCCCCAAGACTAGCCCATGCCTCTGTTCGGAATTCTGCTCAGCACTGAAGAAATGAACACCATTTTCAGGCATTGAGCTTGGTGTCTGAGATGGCATAGCTCTGTGTGATACTTCCTTACTCCGAGGAGACCTTGCTGAGAACCTAGCTGGGTGGTTTATTTTTATTGGAAGTCATAAAAAGTAGAAAGTACACATGTACAGATGCAAGCACACATATATTGAAAGAGATCTTATATCACCCAAAGGAGTAATTAATAAAAATAATAGACACCATTAAAAATACATTGTAGTCAACTTGGTAGGAAATCAAAACACTTGATAGTTTAATGAATAATACTTTAAAAATGTGTTTTGTGAGTGTTTAAGCCTATTAACAGTATTTAGTAAAAGTGCTAATAAAAAAAATAAAGAAAGACAGTGCAAACTTTCCCAATTATAATCACCTTCTATCTTCAGATGCATTTCTGGTGTATAGAAACAGCCTTTATTGAATAAGTCCTAAATTGACTAAACAGATCAAACACAAAACAAGACTGCTGTAAAGCAGCTGATGAGACATTGCTATAACAGTGACATCCAAGTCCTTTTAGAGGCACAAAAGAGGTGGAATAGGGCTTTCCCACTCCCAGGTAGGGGACCACACAGTTGATAATGCACAGGCAGATAATGTTGACTCAGACAGATGTTGTTCCCATCCAGCATGGAGACACAGTGCACTCAGAACAATAGGGCAGGAAATGGAAAGGGCCGCTGCTGTCAGGATTGTACTCTGTCTACTATTACTTTAAGAAAAGTTGGTACGTAGTGTCAAAAAAAACAGAAAAGGAATAATTTCTAAAATATGCTTCCCAACTTTAGCATATGTGTAGTGTCTTTCCTTGTAAATAAATAACAGAAAATAGAATGGCATGTGTTAAACATTTTAAGTATTCTAGGCAAAAAATAATGTGGATTGCATGACATTATTTGGTGAGGTAAACATATTTTAAGCAGCATATTATGGAAGAAAACAGTAATAGCTTCAAATGATACCAGCACACCATGGCCAGTAGCAGCACTAATGATTAATTTAAGTTCCAGGTTTCTGTTTCAGTCCATACTATAAAGCTATGCAGCAGAGCATCCTGTTTGCTTGGATCCAGCACTGACAGATCCAAGACACCTCAGCATACGAAAGCATCTGGGGATGTGGCACACTTCCTGCACTTTGAACTAAGAGCTGAGGGGGGCTGTGCATTGCCAGGATGTTCCTTCCCCCATTGTTTGTGACACAGCCTCATCTCTTCAAAAGCTTAATTAATCAGGTGTTGCCCCTCGCCACGCACATGCCACACAGAGAACGGCTCCACCATCTCCAAAGCCTGGCAGGAACCATTCCATCTGGGGACTGGAGTTACCAACTGAATCAAATTATAGCATATGACACTGACTTGAAAGTGCTGATCAGAAAAGCGGACACAGGACAGCTGTGTTCACTTAGGACATTGTCCCCGCTCTTATGTGCATGAGTTTTGAGGACCGCCAGTTTCTCCTGAGCCTTTGCCTGGATATCATCACCACTTGGCACTGCCATTCTAATCGGCCAGACCGACCTGACCTTGTTGGAGCTGCAGAGAATGTCCAGTCCACTGAGGAGGAGAGTCCAGCCAGACTGTGATTTACTGTCCCACTGTGCTTTACTATTAGTGTGCTGCTGTTTTTCGTGGCCCTGAAAAGAAATAGCACAGAGGTGGGCCTCAACCACAGCCTTGGTCAAGGCCACAGGGCTGTCCTGCATGAACTGCACCAAACACACAGGCCTGCTCCAGAACGTGTCCCTAGGTGTGCCAGAGAGACCGCGACAAACACACAGATCACGTAAGCAGAGGGTCTGATCAAACAGGTCTTACCTTGGCGGATGAACGTTTGGCTGGTGTCCAGCAAAATGTCACAACCCTCCACGATCATCCTTTCAATGGCAAGGTTTTTCCTTATGTTCTCAGTGTCACTCACTTCGTCATGCATCACTCTGTCACACAGTGCAAACAGGACAGTGGTAAGAGGTGTTCCTTACTCTCCAGCAGACAGGGACAGACAGCGCCACCTGACATGTGGGTCTGGATTTGATGGGATCTAACTGAGAGTGTGAAATAAGACCGAGCTAGGGCTCCAGCCAGTCACAACCTAACACAAGGCCACACTGTGTGAGCCGATTTTGCAAATGGTATGCGGACCAGCCATCCGCACCAGTGGCAATGCTTGCTTTGAAGGCAACAGGAAGGAGTCCCAGCATCTTACAGCCGGCTCCCTTCATTAACATTGAAGTGTCCCTCCTGAAGACTGTAAGTTAGAGACTGCTACACCACTGCCAATTTGATCTGAATAGTACTGGTGACAAACTGCCCATTACCCAGAGTCTGGCCAAATCTGATACAAAATACAACAGACAGTCATTTTTTTTTTTTATTTTGATGGCAAAAAAAATGAACATTTGCAAACTTACCCAAATCATACCTGATCTCAACTGTATAAATTTGCATGCTATGAGAACTTTTCAAATATAGTTTTCTTGACTAAAATGAATGTGAATGATAATTCAGCAATGTCTCTTTCACTCTAAGATGAATCAAGGAAGTTGGAGCTATCATTTGCTTCCGCCCCCTTGAAACCCATCTGCCTGGGTCTCCCCTGGAGGCTACCATGCCGGTTCTTCCCTTTCTGACCCCTCTGTGTAAGGTCTCTGCGCACCTGGAAAGCTCCTCCAGCTTTGACTTCGCGAACTCCAGACTCTTCCTCTCCACGTGCTCATGGGGGGTGTGAGCCAGGAGCTCATGCAGCGTGATGATATACCTGGGGATCTGGAAACAGCCACAGGTGGGTGTGAACAAGAGGTCCAGGATGACACAGGTACACGCTCAGGGCCATCATCCTCGGGAAGCTCACCCCGACCCTCCTAATTCTGATGGTTTTACAGTGCGAGTGAATCATGCTTCAAACCTCATACCCTAAGAAAGTCTATGCCCCCCCCCCAAAAAAAGCAAGAAAATTTGGTCATAAAGGAAGAAGCCTAGTATAAAGGAGCCATTGTTTAGGCTTGTACATAACCATGCATGTTTGAATCAGGGTTTCTGCACACTGAGTCACAGGGAAACAGATGTGGCTGTCATCGAGCCACTTGAATCTATTTTTAAAGGTATGGTGTCTGTTTATGTGTTTATTGAAAAATTGATGTCCTGACAATACTCTCTTTAACAACTGAAATCAGGAAAGATACACCCATTCGTACTGACATTCTGATCCTATTTCATCTCACGTCACCCTCTAGCAGGGAAAATGTTGTTTAACTAGGCCGTTTATTTGTTCTTACGTTATAAACAGCTTCTGAATGCTGCCAACAGCAAAACTCCACCAGCCGTGTGGGACAGCCAGTAAACTAGAGAAGAGATTTAATTCAGGTAACAGAGGCTCAACAAACTCCTCTCCCATTTGTACTCAGAAAGCAGCCTCTTAGAAAGCAGGGGGTTAGTTTCAGGGCAAGGGTGTGTGAACAGCCACACTCTCAGTACAGCGTTTTCCGTGGACATGTCCATGCCTCCCACGACACAGGGATTACTGGCTTTGCAAGTGAGGAAACAGGCTGCAATGGTCTAGTAACTTATCTAAGGTAGACCTCCCAGGAAATGGCAGAGCCAGTTAGGGATCTCCCCTGGACTCTAGGGGCACTTTAAGAACCCCCGAGAATAGGGTAGAAGAGCAGCTTACCAGAGGCCTTCCCTTTGTCCAAAGGGATGGTGGCCCCATCCATGGATATATCTTTGCTGTTCACCCCTGGCCTATTTGCTGTTCACTTGTGAGTGCCTCCCTTTAAGTATGCACATAGAAAACAGTCACTAATAGCGCAGGAATTAACTGCAGCTTCATGGTCAAATCAGGGTCTTAAGAAACATAGGCAGATCCCTAGTCAGAGAAGGGTGGGAAATAAGAGACTTCTCACTGTAGGACAGATGAAGACTTCTGTCTCTGCTCTATAAACTACTCGCCAAAGCACCTACATGAAAAACACTTCTGTAATATGGATGCTTATGAATAATCCTTTTGTTGGCAGAGTTCCATTTTGGGAAAACTATGCTAAGAGTAAGTACTTCCACAGAAAATGAAGCAGTCAACAGCTAATATGCCAATTTTTCCTAACAAGAGTCAGGAGTGGGAGGGCCTCGCTACTCACTAGGCACCGAAGCCCCACAGAACTATGTTTAGTACATAGTTTCATGCTCCTCCTCCATTAGTTAAATTTGTTTTAAAGAGTTCTCTGGCTAAGGCTCAAGTGAATAGAGCTGGACTCGGTAACTGGCCCCTTCTACTTTGTGCTACAGGAACAAATGGATGCTGGCTCTTGCTGAAAGCAGGCAAAGGAGCCTCTGCCGAGCAGTAAGCAACTCTGCAAAGAGCTTGTCTGTGGTGACAAGAGCTCACTGCACAGTTTCCAAAAAAACATCTGACAATCACAGCAGCTATCGAAATGAATCATATTTCTACTTTCAATAATGGAACAAATGCTTGTTGCGTTAGACTTTAACTAGCTTGCTCTCCTGTTTGGGTTAACAGCTAGATAGAGTGGGGAGGGACTTCTTTCTGGAGCACATCTCACAGCACTGCTCTGGGAGCAGATGTCATGACTATCTTGCCTATGGACGTTCAACACATGTATGTTCAAATAAACACACGAGCACTTGGGGACAGCACGAACAGGGCCAGCCAAGACACTGTTTGTCAGATAAGAATTTTTAGACTCTATTATTGCTATAACAAAGTGCTTGCTAACAATAGGACTTACTAGTTATTCTGACTAGTATCATCCCAATTTTACAATTCCTCCCTGTTTTCATAGTTCAAGGCAGCAACTGAGTTAAGAAAAAAGGACCCCTTCCCCCTAAAAAAATAATCCAGGGATGGAGACCAGAAGCAGAGTGCTTTGCCTGACCTCACACCCTAGCACCAACCTCTGCCTCCATATTTCAGCCCATGAAAAATTTGGGCCAGTGATCGTTTGGCAGCATAAAGAAGGATCACATCTCCCACCAATGCCAGGGTATGGGGCTGTGTCTAGCACTACCAAGGCATGAACAGACCTCTTCAATTCAGTGTATGCAGGAGCAAAGCTAGATCTCAGATCCTCCGGGGAAGCAAACACCCTCATGGCTACTTCCTCCATTAGACGAGGAAGACTAGGATTGGGTGAGCCCAGTAAGAAAACCCTTCAAGTTTCTAGAAAGAGTACTTCCCTTTAACTGTTTCAGATGCTTTCTTCTTGGGGATGCCCCAAGTGAAGAAGCCAAATGACAGATCCCAAGAAAACCAAGGTCATGGGCAGCAATCTCTAATAATTTCTCTTCTTGGATTATTCAAAATCCTTTCATCTGTTCATCACTTGAAATTGGGGTGATTCTGGCTGAATTCTTCAAGTGTGAAGAGTCTTTCAGACAAAGTGGCTTCAGCTTTGAGTTACCTCACCACAGAGGAAGTTGAAGATCCTCAATATTTGATCCCTCAACTCAATTTTAGAGTTTAGAGCTCTCACAGTCTGGGGCTGGGGATGAAGTTCTAGATAATCCTGAACACCTTACAATACAGCATGGTTATCCAAGCCAAACTGTCCACCCTGGGTCACAGTCAGAGACCTGAAGCACTTAGAGCTACCCAGAGCTCAGCTCCTGAGCACCGTGACAGTGTCGATGACAGGAAAGTCTGAGCAGACACTGGTTCTCCCAAGACTCCAGGCTCCATGCTCTTGTTGGATATGATGGGAATGTCTCCAAGTGAATCAAAATGCTTAGTCATGGCTACTGGGTTTAAATGCTTCAGGGAGAAGGAAGGAAAGGGTGGTGGAAGCCCCCCCCCCCAAGGCTCTGCACTCAACCACATTGGGGTGTCCTGCCCATAGTTCAGTTATAAAGTTATATGGCATTTAAAAGCCCTGAGAGGATCATGCCTTGGCAATTAAAAGGCATGTGTAGGAAACTTCAGGCATAAGGAGTTTCATCAGCCTTTAACAGTTCTACTTTTGTAGCCATGTGGTCTGGGGCTGTGGACAGATATGGTTTGGGATACTCAATCCTAATCTAGAAAAGCAACACAGAAGAGCAATGTAGTCATGAAGCACTTCACTGTAAAACCTGAAATGCTATGCATATATAGAGTAAAAGAAAAGCTTGTCATTTTTCTTTCAAAAGTTCCAGCAAAATAATATATAAAATATTATATAATATACGTATTTATTATTATGAAGTTTCACTATACTTAAGCGTTTTCAGATGCAGCCTTTTGGCTTTAAAAATTCTTACTGAACTACCATACCCACTTCCAAGGTTCCAAGCAGTACAAACCAACCTTAAGACAAATAATTATGGACCATAGAAATCCCCTACACTTTCCCACTTGCATCCCAGGCTCCAAAATGGTTCTCTGAGGTCAAGGCTTCCTGCTGAGAGAACAAAATGCTCCATGGGAACTATAACACACATGATCAGAAGAATCATTTTACCACATGACAATTCGGGGGCATCGCCAGAAGCCCCATAAATTCCACAACAGGAACACTCAATGCCCTTCCAAGAGAACAGAACCTGCAGTTTCCAAAAGGACAGGAGATTCCACGCCCATTTTTGCCTCTGTGGGACTCCCTCCATATAGGGCATTTCAACGGGAAAGCCCTGAAGGCAGGAAAGAGCATGCGTGCTTCATCCTGTGTGTTCACTAGTCCCCAGGAGTGAACACCAGGGTACAGCCTGTCTTAAGAAGGACAACATGACCAGGTCCCCACAACATCCAGGTCCAGCAAGTGCCTTCTGGCTCTGGGGCCTCCACAGCCTGTGGGATTAAGAAGGTCTAGTTTTGTTCTCCAAAACTCCAGCCAAGAGAAACTCAACAGTAATCCTGCTGCTGCTGGGAGGAGGGGTTGGACAAAGAGACTTCCCAGCAGGCACTCTGGTCCCAGAGAGCCTTTTGCATAACCAGCATAAACTGGTGCATCTGCACAGAATCCTATTTCTGTGAGCCTAATAATATTTTTAAACATGCTGGAGGTGGAAACTCCATGAAAGAGGTCTGTATGGAATCATTCTATAAAGAGAATTTGCTGCTTAAAAATAATATATTTCCATCATTCCTAAATTATTTTCCTCAAAAACATGCCTGCTTTCGGAGCGGGAGGTGTAGCTCCTTGGTAGAGTGCTTGCTTAGCATGCTCGAAGCCCTAGGTTCAATCCCCAGCTCTGGAAAAATGCCCAGCTTCTTATATATGTTGGACAGATCATTGATGGAGTACAGTTGATGGCGAGAACCAAGGACTTAGATTCATCCAAAATGATTTACCTGAAACATTGGGTAGGTCAAGAATGTCTCCAGCATCCTCCCCTCACAGGCAGGGTTGGCTTCATACTGTTTTAAGAGCTTGTCAAAATCTCTGTTTTGCTTACAGTTGGCAAGTACTTGGAGGCTGTACTGGTGATTACGTACGAATTCTTGATAAATGTTCAGCATGGGCAGTAAAATATCAAATAGGTCAGCTGGAAGAGAGAAGAAAGCATGGCAGTTGCCTTGGTGCTTGGTGATATACTTTAAAAAGTACCTTCCAGCACCATATAGCTCAGGTTCCTACTTGTCCTGGCTGGAGGACAGACTGGGGAGAATTTTCCCTGCAGCATAATGTGACTCCAGCTTCGCCACTGTCTATGACAGACCAAGGTAAAGCATCAGCAGGCAACTACAGAGACGTGGTCTAGTGCATCAAGCAGATTCCCAGTGTCTAAGGAAACTCATAAGTCAACAGTGAAGTTTAGACAGTCCAGGCTATTTGAATAACACATACTGTACTCTAACATTCACTAAGAATCTATATCCTTAAAGAGTGACTTACCTAAAATCAAAGTAGGCCAATTTGCCAGCCTTGCCTTTAGTCCTTGATGGAATATTTCGTGAAGAAACATGATCGTTTCACTGTAAAAAATAGAAAAAACAATACCATTTAGTAAAGCCCAATATTTGCTTAAGGCCTCACAATCTATATCTATATCTATATCTATCTATCTATATCTAATATATATATATATATATGGTATACTAGCCTCATAGGGCTCCAAACTATGTACGCAAAATAGCATGGACTATGTACCTGCCTCCAACAGGAATTTCTCTTTTAGCCTCAGAAACCCGAAGGAAACCAAGATGAGCCTCAAAGTCAGGACCTGGGGAAACTCCCAGTCTGCTTCAGGGTCCTGTTGGTGGTCCCATGCTCTTAAAGCTCGACGTTTTGGGGAGAGCTTTACTTTCCCAGCCCTTCCAACAAACCCTAAGCAGAGGATTTCCTCTATTAAGAGAGGGACTGCTCTTTCCTACACTGAAACCTAGCTAATGAATGCACTCACCTTCACCTTCCATACCTGAGTTAGAAAACACTGTGAAACAAGTGTTGTACGTAATTGGGAGCCTTACATTTTCTTAAGTGTAAGCTCTGCTGAGATTCAAGATAATTGGCCTGCCCGGGCTTCATTTCAGAGGCAAGGGAATCTAAACAGCAGCCAGGACAACAAACACCATGTAAGGCCACCCATTAAAAATGTACCTCTTCAATTCTCCATCTAGGGCTAGGTATGGTACACACTGGCTGGTCTGTGCGCAGTGCTCACAGCCGCAGCCTCGGCTGCCAGTCATGAGGTCCGACATTCACATTCTGAATGTAAACAGTGTTCTCCTGGCCCTTAGTGATCTAGATCAAGCAGTCCCATGGAAGCAACTCATGGGGCTGCTAAAACCAAGGGCCACCCACCTGGATGCTCAGTGTCAGAAGGTGCGCTTCACAGTCCTAACCCACGCTGCCAGCCACACATGCTTGGGGCCAAATGCTAACCGCACTGCCTGAAGGAGGTGGAGGGAGAGAACAACTTCAAAGCGACCCCCCTCCACATTGTTTTTACTTTTGAGTCATGTCAGTAATTACTGTCTCAAAAACAAAAACAAAAAAAAATAATTGGGATTTAAGTCCAACACCAAGCCTCCCTTCCTCCTCTGCCTCATTTTTCTCCACAGCATTGATCAATGGATAATATACTACACATTTTCATTTAATCACTGTTCATTTCTGTTCTCACATAAAAATATAAATGTCGCAAAGGCAGGGATTCTCTGCCTTGTCCTTATTGATCTTCAGCAAAAGGGCACTGCAAATACTGCAGAGCTAAATTCAACAAGGGTTCTCTCTCCATATCAGTGTATATGCTTCCCTCCGTCCCTCCCTCTCTGTCTTGCTCTCTGTCTCTCTCTGTGCGTCTCTCTCGATGGGGGTTTCTCTGTGAAGCCCTGGCTGTCCTGGAACTTGCTCTGTAGGCCTGCCTGGCCTGGAACTCAGAGATCCACCTGCCCCTTGCCTCTAGAGTGCTGGGATTAAAGCAGTGCCCCACCACCTAGCTGTGTTCTTCTCTTAACATGAGAACCACAAAGATGAATCGGTGAGACCTAATCTTTTCAGACAACAGTAGGGATATTTTTCAGGAAATCCTAGTGAGTTATTACAAAACTATTCATTTATGCAAAGACAAACCTGTTGAGAAAAATGCTGCTGACGTCATCATGGCGAATGGGGGGCTTCTTGGAGCTGGCTGCCATTCGCAGGGGCCTGAGGAAACCGTTGACCAGGATGTAGAGCTGGTGCACGTACTCCGACTCGGCTTCCACCATGGCGAACACTATCTGGTTTCTTTTCCTCATGCTCTCGGCGTGGGGCGAACAGATGTAGTCCTGCACAATGCTCTTCCACTTCCTCCTGCACAGCCATCCTCTCATGAAGCTCTGAACCTGCAGAATGAGGAAGGGAAGGAACCCGGGATGGGAGATGAGATTGCTGTCTTAAACCAGGAGCGAGCGCATACCTCATGAATCGTACAAACGCCACCCTTAGAATGACACGGTGATGCTTTCTTCAATACAATGAACAATTTTAGGAAAAAAAAAGTGATTTTAAACGTTTTATCTTTTTCTGAGGTTCACAAATTTCTACAATAACTTAAATGCATTAGGCATATTTATATAGATATTAGAATATTCTACTAATAATAATATTTCAAAACTTAGTTAATATATTTAAATAATAAAGGGTTGATTTTAATAATAAAGAATCCTAAATAGTTTTATTTGTGGTTAAAAAAGTAATATAAAATTTATCATCTTAATAATTTTTTAAGTGTAAAAGCTTGATTTTGTAAAGTGTGAAACCCTGGGGTCTTATACATGCCAGGCAAGTGCTCCACTATTGAGCTGTATTCCCAGGCCCATCCTTTAGAAAATGATTTTATCATTTGTTTGTTTGTGTGTAAGCTTATATATGCACATCATGTATGTTCAGGAGCCCATAGAAGCCTT
This sequence comes from Pachyuromys duprasi, assembly GCA_028658305.1. Lineage (NCBI taxonomy): Eukaryota > Metazoa > Chordata > Mammalia > Rodentia > Muridae > Pachyuromys > Pachyuromys duprasi. The sequence continues at coordinate 36,164,895 of CM053764.1, forward strand.
GCATCACCTGAACTGGAGTCACAGATGGTTGTAAGACACCATGGGTGCTGGGGACCAATTATGGTCCTCTGCAGGGGCTGGAAGACCTCCTAACCCACAGGACCATCTCTCCAGCCCATATTAACAACTCTCATCTACACATTTCATTAGCATTGGAATATTCAAAAATCTGCAAGATCTCTGCTCTGCTGTATTGAAACTCTGAACCTGTTAATGAACAACTCCATAGATCTTTCTTCTCTCCACTTCTGGAAACCACCAGTCTACTTTCTGCTTTGTGAATTTAACTACCAAATGGTTTCTTCCACTATTTATCTTTCTACTACTGACTAATTTAGTTTACTACAGTGTCTTCAAGGTTCAGCCATGTGGAAGTGTGTGCCAGAATGTCTGTATGTTTTAAGGGTGATATGCTTAAATGTTACACATTTGTCTTATTCATCTCTGGTGGGGATTACAGTTGCTTCCACCTCGTGGCTGTTCTGAACAGTGCTGCTATGAGCATGGCTATGTCAAGATCTCCTCAACATGCAGCTCATTTTGTCTTTTTTTCCTGAAATATACACAGAAATAGAATTTCGGGAAAGTGCAGTATTGAATTTCATCGAAGTCTATTTTCCATTTAGCAACCCACTTCACAGTTATCCCGGTTTCTTCATAGCCTTGCCAAAACCTATCATTTTCTTCTTGGTTTTGTTTACAAACCTAGTGAGTGAGGGACTGGCTTCTGTGGGTGTGGTTTGATCTTTTCATGTGCTTGCTGACCATTGCTAAAACACTTTTGAATAGTGGTCTATTCAACTGCTTTGCTCATTTTAAATCAGCTAATTTTATTTTGTGTTGATGCTGCATTCTGTTTCACTTTGCTTATTTAAGCCTAAAATAAGTGTTGAAATCAGCTCATCCAATCACTCCTAGAGATGAGCAATCTGAGGTCTCAGATAAGCTTTGTGGTTGGGAAAGCTGCAAGCAGAGCCAATGTTTTTTCACGGGTCCTTCCTTAAACCCTTTTCAGCTGTGTGGGCAAGACATATATTAGCCATTTTCAATGATGAACAACTTTTAAAAAATAATTTAACATAAAATCTCTTAAAGTGGATCTGAAATTCCTGTCCATAATAGAAAAAGTGGCAAATCTGAAAAAGTGCACTAGTTTGTGTGGTTTGGCCAGTCAAACATTTGCTGAATATCTCTTAAATATCCAGGTAACTGTGAAACACTGAGGAAAAAAATCTACATAATATCATCCTTCACTCAAAGGCTCCGCCACTAACTAGCAGTGCTGCCTTGCACTCCGATTCTCTGTTTCCTCAGAATGGACCCCCAAATAAAAAGTCCTCTACAAATACAAAAATTACAGGATATGTAATTAAGATGCGGCAATTTAGAGATGACAGATTCTATAAGGAGGCATATTTCAGAGTCACACATTAATAAAAGCTTTAATTCCTTACCTGATCCCGCTAGTATGATTGCTATCTACCCAACGTTCTTTTTCTTATATCTTTCAGTCACATGACATAAATTACGAGGCATTTAATTTTGCCATACTTAAGATATTGCCACATGCCTTTTAATTTTGACACCACAGCATTTGCTTCCATATGGCTGTTAAAGTTGCCATACTCAAACAATAAAAATTAAGCACATTTCAATAGAATGGTATGAAGGTCTATGCATACTATTTTGGGAATCCTAAAGAAGATTTTTGTGAATTATAAGCAATTTTGAGTTATGATCTCTTAAAAACTACATTTTGCCAATCTTAGAGGATATAAGTGGATATAAGTTTGTAAATGTCCTTTTCCACATACATTTATACGTTTTGGGACATAAGAATAATAAAGCTAGTTTTGAAATATTAACAAGTTTAAAAAGGTTCAAAATTGCTTCTTCAGAGCATCACAAGGTTCAAAACTGTGCATTTTTTTCCTTTTATTATTCTCTTATTTAATAGAAGTAGTTTTGGAAAACTCAACTCAATTAAAATTTGTGTTAAGTGAAATCTTTCTATTCACTTTGGTAGATGTTCCCTGATGAACAATAGCTGCCTCATTTATTTACTAATAGATCAGCCCTACAACAAGGCTGAAAATTGAATATTGTTAATATCCTTGTTTACATGTAACTGCATATTATTAAAAGAAAATCAATAGCATTAGTCTTGGAATAGTGTCATAAACGAGTTTCAAATTAAAGATTCTGATGTCAAGAAAATAATATTTTTATTTTACTTTTTTATTTCTTAAATTGAAAATGTTCAACTCAACTAAAAGAATCTATTGCAAATTCTGAGCCACATTTGGTTAAATTTGTTACAGCAGCAGGAAATAATTATCTAATATAGAAATACAATTTCTCTCCAACTATGAATGTGACAAAATCCGTACCGCCTTAACCCAATAGAGAACACTGCTGTATCAATGTGTGTTTGTGGGATTCTTCTCAGGGTCTAAAAAGGAAGTTCTAGAATTGGAAAGAAATATCAGGCTAAAATTTTCCAGACCAGTGTGGATCCCAATGAAGGGACAGTCTGGGAGCTATTAGAAACACCAAGGCTGTTCCCAGCCCAGGGACATAGTAACAAAGTCATCACCACAGAGCAGACGGCTGGTTACCATGCTCCCAGAAGTCTCCCTCCTCCTACCTTCTTAATCTTCTTGATGTCTGGATCCTCATCCTCTTGATGGCTGTGGTAAGGGCGCATCCGTTCCTTGGTCTTATTAAGAGCAACAATCTGTAATACAAGACAGGTCCAGTTCAGGATTTGGAGAATGGCCTCTTACATCCAAGACACAGAAGTTTTGCTTCTGAGGACTTCCAGAAACCTTCACTGGATGCGTCCTCTCCTCCTCTAGTGCTAAGATGCAGGGACCATGAGTCTTACTCCAAGCCTGGTGTTTCGAATACTGACAGGAAGTGACGCACAAAGTGTGACCTGGGGTCTGCCTTAGGAGAAATACTAGTCCAGAATTTAGCAGTGACAAACCAGGCCAGGGTCTCCTCAGAACCTTCCTTGAAGGCAGCTGCCATGAAGCCCTGTGGTTTCCACAGACAGAGACACCAACTCAAAGCTCTTGTGATAAGCTTGTGGCCTTTGAAGTACATATCTCATGGTCCTTACGCATTTCCTGGTAGGTACCATGGCAACCTCAGGGCCTTGGACTTAGTTGAAGCCATCTGAAAAGGCTTACTTCAGAGAAGCAGAAAGGGCTGTAATAACCTGGGTCTTTTTACACACATCTACCCCATGTGACATGTAAGGGAGAATCTAAAACCAATTGGCTTCTTGCCTTGACCGCAGTACCTCAATCTAGTTTTGCCTCAATCATGGTTCATACAAATCTACGAATTTAAACAGAACCATTGAGAAGCCAATACTGGAAATGTCAGAGGACCATAACTGCTCCCAGTGACCTGTCTTTGGATCTTGTCCCCCAAACCAAATACACTCTACCTCCATTTTCTAGGAGACAATGGGAAGATAATAGAATAAGAAATAATTTCTGCCATGCAGCCACAAAAGGCATACCTGCCACTGACAGCTTCTCACTGCAATTTATATTCTGACTAAAGCAGAACACAATGAAGACAGATAAACACACACACGCAAGTAAATCCTGGGGAGCACCACTTGGTGCTGAGTTCTTCTCATGGTGTTAATACCAACCTGTTCCACTCAGTAGACAATATACTGGGGCAAAGAAAGAACACAATAATTTTGTTTTAAATTACAGTGCCTGATATAGTCTCTTAAAATGCAGGTTTGTTAAGTTTTCTGTTGCTGCTTTCACTGCATCGACTATCAGGGTTACACAGAAGAGGCTGACAAGTCTAATGATACGGTGAACATGCTCAGCAACTCGTCATCCCTAGAGCTGTTCTTGTGTCCCTGCTGGAGCCAGATGCGCTCCATACTGTGGATGTACCTGAGAACAGCAGGTGAAGCCTACACAGGAGTCACAGTGAGCCTTGGGAGGTGTAAGTGGATGGAAAAGAAAATGTCCGCACGGTAAAATTGACAAGACAGTTGCCAAAGTTAAGGAGCCTGTCAGCAAGCATCCATGACTACCTCCTTTGGTCCCATAGCCTTCTTTAAATTGACGAGACACAAATGCACATCTGTTAGAACAGAGAGGAGCATCTAGTCTCTCATTCCTCCTCCATTCTTACTGCATACTCTCTGTGAGCACCCACCAGACAGCCTGGAAAGGTCTCTGCAGAGATGGAGACCTGGGGCAGAAGAGGACCCAGGCTCGGTGCCATGGTGATAGACTCAAAGACTACCTACACTGTCACTTAACAGTAGCATCACTGGGGGGCTCCCCAGAAGTGCACACTGAGGGAATAGGGATCAACGGAGAGTCAGAAACGCCCCATAGTCAATTCGTGTCTTCTTGTTTGTCCCAAATATGCTTTCCAAAATTCTACAGGAGGAAAGCTAGAGCCTTTAGATAGTAAATAAGTAAAGTATTTCTGAATTCTCTTCTGGTCCTTCCTTGGTTATCACTTTGGGCTTTAACTAGACTCACAGTTGCTACTTCAAGAGTCTGTCTGAAGACTGTTAAGGATATGCTGTGTTTCTGATCTAATGGGTGGCATTAGGGACACCAATGACAACAGGAGACAGCGTGTTTATTGTGGTAGCTGCTCTATTACAGCACCACATTTACCTAACCCTGAAGCAGACAATGGATTCACATCTAGACCAGCCCCGTCATTCAGCTGTTGATAGCAGAAGAACTCAGCATGAGATTAAATTTTTCCCCTGAATATGCGACAGATAATCACAAGGAAGTGACAGCAGACAGGAAACAGTGCGACAGAATCTTCAACTGGGAAATACCTCTGATTTAAGCCTTTCAATCTCGGTATCTTGATCTTCAAGCTGATGTCGGAGTTGGTTGGCAGCAATTTTTTCTGTCTCCACAATCTGAACCAGATGAATGTACTTCTGCATCAACACTTCCCTCTCAATCAAAATGTCCGCGTAACTTCAGAGAAAATTACACAGTCAGTGAAGTGTTGCTCTACCACAATTTCACACAGCATAGTGCACACACATTTTAAAAGGGACCCACAAATGTTGTTAGGCCAGTTCTACCTTATGAATCTTAATTATATGGAATTTCAAGATTAGCATCTTATGTATTCTCAAACTAAGAAGCTGTTTAGTGTTGGCTGCAACCCACAATTTTAACATGACTATGAAAAAAGCTACAAAGGACTTCTGAAAGATTTTAATATGAAAGGAGTATGTCTTCTTTGCAGAAGAGACTGAAGTGTTTTTGAATTGATGCCATTGGTCTTCCAGGATGATATTCAAAGTATTCCACAGAGTACAACATTTACCAGTGAAAGTGATCCTCTACCAACCAGAATGAATGGTACAATCCTGAGAACAGGAACTGTTCAGGAGGAACTATTATGGCTCCCCTGGAGGCCACCAGCTTTGTGGAGCTCTTTGTGGGGGTATATACCATCCACTACTCTGTTCTGAAAGTGAGCAGAAGTCACACATGAGAGAGGGAAAGTTAAACCTGTGTCGATTTCTTCAGCTAAACGTGGTAAAGAGAAAATCTGCTCTTAGTTTTTATTGGCAATGCAATGTTGAGGCACCTGGAATGTAATGCAGTGTCCAGGCACTTGGAATGCAATGCAATGTCCAGGCGCCTGGAATGTCAGGCCCCTGGAATATACTGCAATGCCAGGCACCTGGAGTAGAATGCAATGGTAAGCCACCTGGAATATCGCACCAGATCCTCTTGCACTATTTGGATTGGTAAGATGCACATTCCTCTCTTCATAATTTTTTTTCCCAAATGGCTTGATAACAGTAATGATTAACAGTGGACACTACCTGTTGGGTGTATAGGATATATCATACATTTTTTCATTGCATCCTACTTACAATGCAAGAGGTGGGATTAGTGATGCCAATCAATAAAGAAAGAATATGGTTCTCAGAGTGCATATTGGCCCCAGACCAGACAGCTGGTAAGTGGCAACATTAGGACCAAATCAAGTCTGTCTGACCTGAGTCCATGTTATTAACCACATGCCAGACTCCCTCTCGGAGGCGTCTGCCAAATCTTTAGGCTCCTTGCCGTTTCTTTGGGGCTTTGACCCACTGGAGCCATGTTTGTATTCCAAAACCTCCCTGAAGACCACGGTGAACAAACCTAAGAAGAGATTCCTGATGCAAGCTACGCAAACTAGAATCTCTCTTCATAGACTCTCATTTTCTTTACTTTAAGTGACAGGATATGGACCTGGAAACTCAGGCTGTCTTTGCTGGGAAGCCCAGCTCAACCACCTCATCCCAAGTCATCACAGCAAGTCTGCTGAGGCAGAAAAGCATAAGCAGGTGTTCAGAAAAGCAAACACAAACAAGCAGATGTCTGAGACAGAAAGATGACAGCTACCCACATTCCCACGGGCTTCCATGACATCTTAGTACATTTTCACCCCGGAGTTCAGAGAGATAGATAGCTTGCTTCTAGTAAATTCTCAACCCAACCAAACATTGCGATGTCTTAGGGCCGTGCCAAAGTCACAACTGTAGCCATGTCATCTGACACCCTCCACACTGACATCATGTGAGCTTGCATTAGTGAGGATCATGAGTGAGCAGCATTATCAAGTCATCTGCTCTGAGAAATCACCCTTTGAGCTTAGAAGGAAGGGCTATGCACCTGTAAGAGAGTTTAAAGAAGATAGATGAGGTCAGACTCTTCATAAATCGACCTTCCTCAAAAGCAGTGGTTCTCAGTCTGTGAGTCATGACCCCACTGAGGATCAAACAACCCTTTCAGAGGGGTCGCATATCAGATATCCTGCTTATCAAATATTTACATTAAGATTCACAACAGGAGAAAAATTACAACTATGAAGTAGCAATGAAATAATTTTATGGTTGGGGGTCACCACAACATTAGGAACTGTGTTAAAGGATCACAGCGTTAGAAAGGCTGAGAACCGCTGCTCTAAGGCGAAGAAGTAGTAACAGAGCATGAGAAATGGAATTGTAAAAATTCTGTCCTTTCCTGTCAATTTTACCAGAGATATGTGAAAGTGTTTACAAATGTATTAGATCAGCATTAGGGAGCAGAATAGTGTCTTGCTTTATTTTAAAAAAGAAAAAAAAAAGAAGAAATGGAAAAGTCCAGGCCAAGAGTCAGGGCTGAGGTCCTGTGAAGCCATGGCGGACACTGGCTGCCCCTCTTTTCCAAGGTTCCATGGAAATGTTGGAAAATTGACTTGCTCATTTGTTTGTTCTTAAAATGAACAAAACTCTGACAATTTTGAAAAACAAACTGTTAACAGACCATGTATTTTATGAACTTCAGTGAAAAAGAAAAAGGTGAGCAGAATTTATTTGGTGGGAAAACTATAGGAGAGGAAATGAAAGGTGTAGAACCCCACATGAGAATATGAGATGACTCTCGCCAGAGCTGGCCCGAAGAAGCACCAAACACAGGACCAACAAATTCAAGAACAGAAGCTAGCATGGATCAGGAAGAGGACCTGCAGAATGTCAGGGAGGTACCCTTATCCACATCCCCAGATCACAGCCCAGGATCTGCTTCTCTGTAGAAAAGCTGGCTACCTTCCTAAAGAAGGCTAGGCTAAAGGAGAGAACAGAGCTTAAGTCAGTCCTGACATTTGCTATAGACACAAGGAGGAACCAGAAAAGGAAAAGTGTATGGAGCACCCGGCAGTGAACCATGTAGGACCACTCTATTGTGAAGCAGCTTACCACAAACTCAGCAACTGGAAACAACATGGTTATTATGAAGTATAGCAAAGGGGTGGGTGGAACTTCCAAGGGGAGTCCATAAAAGACTCTGGTTCCCATCCTGACTGCCATCTCCTGTTGTCTTTTGATGGTTTTGCTGCCAGCTCTTGCTGGTTTGCTCAGAAGGGAGACATCTGCCTGGCTGTGAACTGCTCTATCCAGAGGCTCATGCTGAATAGAAACAGAGGGAGGTCTCTTACCAACAATCCTGTAGACACTCAGCTCAGCACAGCACAGAGGGAAGCAAATTCAGCTGGCAGCTATATGACTTAGACAGCAGCAGACCTACCTAACCTATGCATTCAGAGGACTCCACAGACCTGCTCAGTAGCTTGTGAGAAACTTCTGAGCAGAGGCAACCAAGTTAATCCTCCCTAAGACAGCTGGCCTGCAGAAGCTGTGGTGGATAATGAGTTCCTTATTGTGTTAATCATTGTGGGGCAAACCGTTAATCAGCAACAGACAGCAGATACAGTCCCAAATGAACAGACAGAAAAGCTGCTGCAAGCAGCAAGGGTCATTCTGGCGGCTGAGACTCACCGTCTTCAGAGAGATAGGAAGGATATTAAGAGTCACAAAGCAAACAGAGGCTGCCATGGAAATGAAACAATCAGACAGAAAGAGAGGACTTGGAAACAAAGACTAATTGCTAAAATTCTATAGGTCAATGAATGCACTAACCCATAAATCAGAGATAGCTGACAAGTAAGCAGGGTGGTCAGAGACCCAGAATAATATAACAGGCAGGTTGTCTGCAAGAGGTGAGATTCGGGTACTCAGTGCTGTGTAATCACTCATGTGCTGTGAGGCCAAATGCCAGCTCTAATACTCTGGTGTATAATATTGCTATGCCCACTGTGCAAACTGCCTTATTGCTTTTTCTTGCAAATAAAGAGTTAGTGGTTCACAATAATAGGGTAGAGTGTGCTGTTTCAACACACATAGTAGCATGAATCAAATCGGGTCACACACGCTTTCTCCTCCTCAGGAGTCTGAGTTCCTCCCTTCCAGAGCTTCATGAAGCACTGTGAGCTATCATTGGCCCTACTGGCTGTCCAGCCACAGGCCTTATTCCTTTGTCTAACTGTGCCATCAAAACTTCCTACTGTTTTTTTTTTCAGAATTCACTTCCAGCAAAATTCAATTCTCTAAATTCAATTGAACTTAGAGAACAGAAAATAAATGTGCAAAAGTTCACAAAGTGATAATAAATAACAGTAAAAAGCAACAAAAGCTCAGCATCAGAAGAGAGAAAACACAATGAAGAGACACAAAATGTCTGCATCCAGTTAGCCTTCTTTGTAGAGATCAATACAAACTGTGCTGACTCAACCGAAGCTTAATTATGATATTTTAGGACAAAGTCAACTAACTTAAGAGCTACAAAATATATAAACAGCAGCTACAGAGGGAGAAAAAATAGTGCAAGAGGTAGTACAAGAATAAAATGTTTTGTATTTATAACAAATGGATAATACTGTATAAACTTAGACAAAGTGCTTCGTAGAGCATAACAAGCCAATAATTTTATGAATACTATTTAATCAGAAAACCGGAGAAGACCTTTAGAAAACATGAACACTCGGTATGAGCAGAAGCAGAGTGGACTGGGCATGCAACACAGTGCTCCAGATAAGTCATTCCAGAAGACAACGTCATGAACACATCAAAGCAGGTGTGGGACATTATATCTTTTGTATTAGTGCTTTTGTTTCTATAACATAAATAAAAATATTAGATTTTCATCAAGATGTACAAAGAAGCAAGACATCCATTCATTAAAATGTAAATGGTTAAACAAGTATATCAGGAGTTATTGGAAGGCATTTAAAATCATGTTTTTGAAAATAGTTATAAAGGTGAGCATGACTGTAGCTCAGTGACAGAGCAGCTGACTTACACACACATGATATCCTAAGTTCTATCCCCATTACTGCCAAGCAATAGTGATAAAATAATTAGTATACTGAAGGCCTACTGATACATGAAAACGAAAAAAGAAACCAAGGCAATAGCATCTATACAACATGCATCTTGGTAGGTATATGTGTGTTCATACATAAAGGAAGCAAGTTATTTGAAATGTATATAAATATGTAGCGATAGCTAAAATGGAGTTGGGGAGGAACAGAGAATAATAACCTTGCCAAGTGAAAGACATTGAACAAAGCATGAAGAGCTGTTGTCTCTTACTGGAGAGGCTATGAGCAGTTTTCACATACTTCTTGAGTTATTATGTGCATGCTTGTCTATATTTCTAACACTGCTACAGTATTGAGAGGAATAAAATTTTATTAGTTATTTACTCCGTGCATTAGTAATTAATAATATGATTATAATATATGTAATAACACTCATGTATGGAGTGCTTCTTTGCATGTTTCTGTGAGTTCAAATTGATCCTATGATTAAAACATATCACAGATATGAAGATATGACAGATAAGTGCACTGGGCACAAAAATAAACAAAATAGCAGAAGGGAAAAAATCTTTGTCCTTGTCGGACAAAGCAGCAGCAAGAAGAAAAAGATATAACTAATAAGAAAACCTGGAAATGAGTACTGAGGAGGGCAACTCAGAAACAGGAAGCGAATTCCTACCCAGATGTAGCACATTCTCACCCGGAAGCTGCTCCTAGCAGAATGGCCTGCAGGAAGAGCAAATAAAGGGACAGCCAAGTGAAAAAGCCTGGTGACTGGGTGGGTTGGTCTCAGCCTGGCTGAGGAGAGGACATGGTCACTGATCTGCAGGAGGTAGGCATAGGAGGGTGGAAGAAGAAACGGATGGTAAATGTGAAAACTAATCTAGAACCTCAGGCTTTCCTTCCCATACGAGATTTGAGCTTGGGTTTTAAAATGCGTCAATATTTGTCTTCTTAATCATTTTGGCCATTGTAATGGAGAAAAGACAGTGGCCAGGAGTGGCTCATACTCGGAGAAGCAAAAACAGCTGGAGGTTACCCTGTAGTAATCCTGGGAAAATGTTACACACTAGCCAAGCACCTAGGTTGAGACCTACCTCAGATTCAGAAGAGTTGCCATTGCCATCATATGAAAAGGTTGGTGAACATGGTGTCTTTTACATAGTTTTACACATCTTATCATGTAACTCATGACACTGGCTCCTACTGGTCCACGCCACTCCTACTGGGGCAACCCTTCAACTGTGTCTTACAAACCTTCTGTGTAAATCCCACTAGTGGATGAATGTCTATTCCCAGCCAGACCAACTTTGCATGCTTGACTTCTCTTTGAGATTTTTCTGAGTGTTTCCTACTGTTTCTCTTCTAAAGTATTTCCAACACATACTTTACTTGATTAAAATTTACATTTTATTATTTATTTATTACATAGATATTTATTCAATGTAATATATATACACAAATATTACAATAATATTTATTACATAGATATTATTCAAGCTTTTTAAATGTATTATTTCTTTTTTTTTCATTTCAATACCTACCTAAAGGAACAAGAAGAAAGGGGTGGGGAAGAAAGAGAAGGCAATTTTGTACTGCCAAGGAAAATAAAGTGAAGCTGTATAAGTCAACATAATAAAAGTAAAACCGAAAACCCATCATCTGAGCAATACCAACATATAGCATGCTTGGAACATACATGGACACAAAACAGTGGTGTGTGACAATAATAATCCAAACCACACCACCAGTGCTCCACATGGGAGAAAAGGGAGCACTCAAATGAAACCTGGAAAAGCCCAGAGAAGAGCTACATTATGGAACTATAGCCTTTTGTTGTTTTTTTTTTTTTTAATTTTGTCTATATGGCTCTAGGCATCTTTTTTTTTAATTTATTTATTTTTATCTCAATCACAGGTTGGGTACTTTGAATC
>CM053764.1:36177048-36195281 GCA_028658305.1 Pachyuromys duprasi
TAGGTATTGCATAAATTTTGTTTTGTCGTGGAAAATTTTGTTTTCTCCATCTATGTTGATTGAAAGCTTCGCTGGGTATAGTAGTTTTGGTTGGCATCTGTGTTCCCTTAAGGACTGCATGACTTCCCTTTTGTTGTTTTTATAAAGGGCGAAATGTACGTCACTTGGCTACTACATGCTCATCCTGCTCACTTTAGTTCAAGACATGTGTGGAGGGAACTATAGCAAAACCCAAGATGGAGCACTTTAGTAAAAGTCCCTAAGGAAAAATACCAAGCCCACACTTCCAGGGAATCTCGGGTTTATAGGGAAGATGGTTCAGAATCAACAGTCCCGACAGTCTTGATGTCTTTGGGCATGGAAAGAATCCAGTCCCAGAAGGCAGCGCACAGTGTCTGACGAAGAAGCTTTTGAATGCTGGTGGCTGTAGCCTTGTCTACACAAGGTCAGGCCTCCTGTTATAGCCTGGATCTTGACTGTTCATTAAAGGCTCATGTATGGGAGGCTAGTCCCCAGAGTGCTGTCTCTATGAGGTGGTAAGAACCCAGCTTTTGAAGGGGATTGTGGGAACTTAATCTTAACATTCCTTTTCCCCCTCATGTCCTGGAGGTGAACCATTTTGCTCTACCTCATACCCCTGCTGTGGCTTGCTGCCTCACCATAGGCCCCAGGGAGCAAGCCAGAACAAGCAGTCATAGGCCAGAACATCTGAGACAGTGAGCCAAACTCCAACCTCTTTCTTTGCAATGACTGTCTGGGAATATGCTCCACTGATCCAAAGCAGTCTAACCAGTCCCCAGCCTTCCTTGTGGTCAGTCCGCTTCAGTGGACTACCTTCTACACTCTCCGATTCTTCCATTCTCTCTTATCACCATCTCCACTCCCCTGGCATCAGTAGGTCTTAGGTACCACGTTGGCATGAGGTATGGCACTACGTTCCCACCAATCTCTCTCTGACAGGTTCCTCGCTTCTCAGCTCTCCTCTTTGCAGTCATTAGCAACTTGAATGACAAGAGAATAACAAGAGAAACAACTATAAAGATGAACCCTCCCTTCTGAACACTGTTCCTTTCCAATGCACAATGACAGTCCATAATGTAAATGTCGCACTTTGGGCTGAGTGAAGGTTACGTCAACAATCCTTTCTAAGACACAATTCAACATAAAAACAGAAAGTAGTGACACAAGAAAACACAGCAGAGACACAGTGATGCTAAAGCTATTACGGTTGGGATGGAGAAGGTTCAGGGCACACCCCAAAAGTGAATGTACTAGGAAGCGTACTGTCTGTAGGAAAGACTCTCTGTAAAACAAAATGACAGAAAGGAGTGTTGGTAAGGGTTTGGAATACTCAAAACCCTCATCTATTTCTGGAAAGAAATGGCCCAGTCCCTAGGAAAGAGACTTTGGTAGTTCCTCAGAATATTGATCACAATTACCATTCAGCCTAGTATTCTTGTAAGTACATGTCCAAGAGAATTAAAAATGTATCTTGGATACAGATAATAAAAACAACATTATTCACAATGGGGAAAAAACCCATGCATCCATCAACTGATAACTATATGGACAAAATATAATGCATCCACAAAATGGATAGTTCAGATACAAAAAGAAACTAAGTGCTAAAAGAACTGATATATTAGCACAACATAGTTGGGCCTTCAATGTTATTGGGGGGAAGAATCTAGAAGCCAGGTTTGGGCAGTTTACTTTTATATAAAATGTCCAGATGGGAAAATCTATTAATAAAGTAGATAACTAGCTGTCTAGGGGAAAGGGGTTCAGGGTAGAGGGGGAAGGACTACTGTTTATTTTTATATGTTGAAACTAGAATCAGTGTTAAGATTGTGAAACCTTGTGATTATTCTTAATTGTGTAATTTCAGATGAAAGATTTTGTAGTACATTAACTATAAGCCAATTAAATAAAAAATTAATGTTCTGAAATTATTTCCCTCTGAGGTAATATATTTTTGATTGGATCATAATTCAAAAACTTTGAAAAAACATAGATAAATAAAAGACAAAAAAAATAGTGCAGGGTCTTTCCTGAGACTGTTACTCCAACCAAGTACCATGCATGGAGATAACCTAGGACCCCTGCACAGATGTAGCCCATGGCAGCTCAGTGTCCAAGTGGGGTCCATAGTAATGGGAACAGGGATTGTCTCTGACATAAACTGATTGGCCTGCTCTTTGATCACCTCCCCCTGAGGAGGGAGCAGCCTTGTCAGGCCACAGAGGAAGACAATGCAGCCACTCCTGATGAGACCTGATGGACTAGGATCAGAAGGAAGGAAAAGAAGACCTCCCCTATCAGTGGACTTGGGGAGGGACATGGGTGCAGAAGGGGGAGGAAGGGAGGGATTGGGACGGGAGGAGGGAGGGAACTACAGGGGTATATAAGGTGAATAAAGTGTAATTAATAAGGAATTTAATAAAAAATCTAAAAAAAAATTTGGATTTCTAACCTCTTACTCTGGGAGAAGTTTAAAAAACTATCAGGAAGCAAGTCAACAACAACAACAAAAAAAATAGTGCAGGTGATTAACAATGACTAGAACAGAAAGATAACTAATCATCATGCAAAAACTTATAAGATCAGATAGAACATGGAAAAACATTGATACAAAATGAGGAAAGGATATGAAATAACAGTTCCCATAGGAAAGACAAATAATCAAATAGATGGTAGCAAAAATGGTCAATCTCACAAATGTCCAAGGGAATGTTTTCCAATAAGATACCAGTTTTACTCATCAATATACTAAGAATTTTTAAAAGTGATCCCATATTTCTCTTGCCTTGGTGAGACAGATTGAGCTGGCATACACGTTTCTGAAAAGCAACTGGGCACCATGCCAGGAACAGGAAACGAGAGGAGCAGAGCGCACTTCGCTTTGAAGACATCAGGACCAACAGAGAGAAATAGGCATATAAGCAAGTCACTGCAAGAATGTCTTTCTGGTCTTTTGAGAAACGGGGGGCTGTAACAAAGGCTCAGACAAAGGGGTGCCCAGTCAGTCCTTCCCAGAAGAACAGGGCAGGAGTCAGGAAAGACAGCGCAGCTCACTGAGATCTCTGCCCTGAAAGAAAAGTTTGTGTGGGTCAGACTGGAAGGGACCGTCCAGCACTTCAAAATTCCTACTTGACTGTTTTACCTGGACCCTAGGACTTAAGGGGGGAGATGACATAAAAAGCTTGATGATTTCAACTTGGGAGAAACCTTGTGTTGACTGGCTCACTGTACCGCAGAACTCAGAGGTCTGGATCAAGTAAGAGTATGTATCAGTTAAAATAACACACAATTTCATTCTTTCAAGCAACCCGGGGAACTATGGTGCAAGCCCTTCCTCTCTTGCATATTAAACTTTTTTATGTTTTTAATAAAAATCTGTCAATGTAATCCACAATATAAACAAACTAAAAGAAAAAAGACACATTAGGTGCTGGAAAGTCTTTTACAAAATCCAACACCCCTTCATGACAAAGGTCTTGGAGAGATCAGGGATAGAAGGTACATACTTAAACATAATAAAAGCAATTTACAGCAAGCAGATAGCCAACATCAAATTAAATGGAGAGAAACATAAAGCAATTCCACTAAAATCAGGGATAAGACAGGTTGCTCACTCTCTTTCTATCTATTCAATATAGTACCTGAAGATCTAGCTAGAGCAATAAGACAACTAAATGAGATCAAGGGGATACAAATTGGGCAGAAAGAAATCAAAGTATCACTATTTGCAGATGATATGATAGTATACATAACTGATCCCAAAAATTGTACCAAAGAACTCCTACAGCTGATAAACACCTTCAGTGAAGGAGCTGAATACAACTTAACTCAAAAAAAAAAAGTAGCCTACACAGAGAAACATTGTTTGAAAAACAGAACAACAAAAACAACATCCATGGACACTTGATTTTTGACAAAGGAGCTAAAACCATACAATGAAAAAAAGAAAGCATCTTCAACAAATGGTGCTGGTCTAATGGATGTCTGCATGTAGAAGAATGCAAATAGATCCATATTTATCATCTTGCTCAAACCTCAAGCCAAAGTATAATAAGACCTAAACATAACAAGACCTAATACAAACCAGTTATACTAAATCTGACAGAAGGGAATAATCTTGAACACATTGGCACAGAAAGCAACTTTCTGAACAGAGCACAAACAGCACAGGCTCTGAGATGAACAATTAATAAATGGAACCTCATGAAACTGAAAAACTTCTGTAAGGCAAAGGATACCATGAAAAGAACAAAATATCAGATCAGCCTACAGAATGGAAAAGACCTTAAGCAACTCCATATTCAATAAAGGGCTGATGCCCAACATATATAAAGAACTCAAGGAACTAGACATCAACAAACCAAATAATCCAATTTTAAAAAATGGGCACAGATCTAAACAGAAAATTTTCAACAGAGGAATCTCAAATATCTAAAACACTTAAAGAAATGTTCAACATCCTTAGCCATCAGAGACATGTAAATCAAAATGGCTCTGAGATTTCATTTTACACCTGTCAGAATGGCTAAGATAAAAAAACTCAAGCAACAGCTCATGCTGGAGAGGATTTGGAGCAAGGGGAACACTCTTCCATTATGGGTGGGAATGCAAACTTGTATAGCCACTTTGGAAGTCAATCTGGCACATTCTCAGAAAATTGGGAATGAATATACCTCAAGACTCAGCTCTACCACTCCCAAAGAACGCTCCACCCATACCTCAAGAACACTTTATTGGTAACATCCAGAAACTGGAAACAACCTAGATGTCTCTCAACCAAAGAATAAAGAAAATGTGGTAGATTTACAGAATGGAGATATTTGAAACACTGACATGAAATTTCCTGGCAAATGGATGGATCTAGAAAAGATCATCCTGAATGAGGTAACTTAGACACAGAAAGATAAACATGCTATGTACTCAATCATAAATGGATATTAGCCATAAAGTACAGGATAACCATGCCACAATCCACACACCCAAAGAAGCTAAGTAACAAGGAGGGCTGGGGGGGGGGTAGGGGGACACATGAATCTCACTGAGAAAGGGAAACAACATGGTTGGATAGGGAGAGGGGACTGGATGGGAAAGTGGGTGGGAACAGACATAATCAGGTGTGGGGAGGACAATGGAAGAGAGTACTAGGAGAGAGAACTGAAATCTGAGGCTTCTCTGGGACGAGCTAGAAACCGAGCAATGGAAACTCCCAGGAATCTACGAGGGTGACCCTAGTTAAGACCCCCAGCAATGGGGGATGTGGAACCTGAACTGGCCATCTCTTGTAAGCAGGAAAAGACTTCCAATGAAGGGACTGGACACCAACCCAGCCAAAAAACCTTTGACCTACAATTTATCCTGCCTACAAGATGTGCGAGAGCAAATTAAAGATGGAGCAGAAATTGAGATAAAGGCCAACTACAGACTGGTCCAGCTCAAGACCATTCCATGAGAGGGAGCTCCCCCCGAAACTGCTAATGATATTCTGCTATGCTTGCAAGCAGGAGCCTACCGTAATCATCAGCAGAGAGGCCTTATCCAGAAACTGATGGAAATAGCTGCAAAAATCCAAAGCCGAACATTAGGCAGATCTTGGGGAATCCAGCAGAAGAGGGGGAGAAAGAATTAGAGGAGCCAGAGAGATCATGGACACTACAACAAAACCTACAGAATCAACTAAACTGGGCCCATGGGGGGGCCACAGAGACTGAACCACCAATCAGGGAGCCTGCATGGGACTGACTTAGGTCCTCTGCACATGTGGTACAGTGGTGTAGCTTTATCTTCAAGTAGAACGCCTAATAGTGGGAGCAGGGGCTGTCTCTGGCTATGTTGCCTGCCTTTGGGACCATTTCATCCTACTGAGCTGCTTTATCTAGCCTCAATAGGAGAGGATGCACCTAGTCTTACTGCAACTTGATATGCCAGAGCTGGTTAACACCCATGGGAGGCCTCCCTTTTCTGAAGAAAAATGGAGGAAGAATGGATGGGGTTGAGCTGGAGAGATGGCTCGGCGGTTAAGAGGACCTAACTGTCTGTAACTCCTGTTCCAGAGGATCCAACACCCTCACATAGACATGCATGCAGTCAAACACCAATGTACATAAAAAAGTGGATGGGGGTGAGGGGAGATGAGGTAAAAGTCTGGGAGGCGAGGAGGGAGAGGAAACTAGTTGGGATGTAAAGTAAAGAATTAATTAATAAAAATGTTTTAAACTCTTGATAATAAGAAGTTAATTGAATAAAATATCTTAAATCAGTAGTAAATACTGAGGCCCTTTCAGCTGACTGAATGTTCTTATAGTGAACACTTTGGTGACCACGTGGAGGATAGTGACCACAGAACACTGGGAAGAGGGTGGGTGAGGCGGCTCAGCAGTCAGCATTCATACCTTGACCTGGGAAAACTGCCCCAGACATGGACAGCAGTAGAGACCTGTGACAATCCACAAGTTGAATTCATGGATGACTCACTGGATGTGAAGAGTGAGTATAGGAAGAAGGATGCCATGCTGATGTCTTGAGGCTGAGTTCTGTAGGAAGAAAGGTAGTAGGAGCCACTGAATGCAAACCATGAGTTTTATTTCAAGCATCAAGGTAGCTCTGATCTCTCAGGAGATGACACATACAGGGTCCAACATAGTAAACGCACATTTGTGAACTTTGTAATGGAGGCAACATACCTTGCCGGTTAAGTGAATGTGCTTTTGAGTTGCCCTGACCTGTTTTGAAATCTAGTTCTGACAGACGCTATGTTGGTGGCCCTAAGACTGATGCAATGGGGACAGCATCATGTATCTATGGTCATTAAATCAAAAGAAGTACATGGTCCACTAGGCAGGAAAAGGGTGGCTTCAGACACTTAACGTGAGTCTTGGGGTAGATGCCAAAAGAGTTAGATGAAGACACATGTCAACAAAAGGCTACAGAGAAGAACAAACACAAGACTGCATTAAAGGTTTTTTCCCCAGAAAAATAGATTAAGGTTTAAATGAAATAAAGATTAAGTCTCTGCTTATCTTGTTAGGGAATGACGAGGTAAAGGAAAGGGTCAGGCAGGTCAAGGCCTTGCCATGCTCCACCTGACAGCTTCCTGAAATGGGTACATCTGCCAATTCCTTTTCCCATTGAACACTCCCTCCTCAAAGCAAGCCTGAGATCCCGGCATGAGATGCACACGGAGAGGAGGGAAGAGGACAGGGGTACGGATCTGAGCAGATCTTCATGTGAAAAAAAACAGAAGACCAGCCAAAGGCAGTGGGATGGTCTCCAACACCAAATATGCAAACCACAGATCAGCACTAGGGCAAAATACAACAGTCTCCACATTTCCAAGTTTCGCTGTCTGCTGACCTCAACCCAAACCTAGACCTCTTCTCAGGACAGGCCTTACTCCTCTTGTGGTCGCTGTCTACTCATTCTCTCATGACTTACAGGCCACAACCCAGGCAGGTCACAGGAACCAAGCAATCCACCTCCCTTATGCTCCATTTCACCTTCAGTTCCCCTTCCTGGCCACAAATCCACAACTGCTCCACAAACTTGCACTAATTCAGCATTTCTTCTTCTTCTAAGCTAGAGGGCAAAAGATGTGTTAGACGCCATCTTGACCTAATATTGTTGACATTGAGATGGTCAAAAGGCAGCTAGTAGGTGCCCACCCATCTCTGAACTACCTTATCCCTCAGTTCCTAATTGCCAGAGTCCAGATCCTGTGGGCCCTGTGTTGAAGCCAAGATGGAATGAGCTCAGAAAGAGTGCATTGCGTCCTCTCTGAGACCAACGACATCTTACTCCTGAGGTTCTGCAGGCTCAATGTCCCAGCAGATAAAACACTAAATGGATATCATGTTAGCCAAGAAGGCTTCAGGATCTGAATAGTCTTACATATTCAGCTACTTCAATCAAGTCTGACATATATGGCTAAGAAAATAAAGAAAGACTATCAGTTATTGGTACTACTTCAGTTCCATCCCCAAGTGGCAAATCATTTATAACCACAGACTTAAGTGTTATGAAAATGCTCTGGCTTCAACTTATACAAACCAAAAGAGTCTGAGTAGCAGCTTCCCCTAACATGTGTGGAATGAATTTGTAAGTGTGTTTGTGTTCTAGAATTATCATGTTGAGCAAATGTGTGTATCATTCTACACCAACATTCCTGGACCGAGTCAAAGTTTCAAGTTGAAATGCTAATTCCCATGATATTATTTTCTGGATCAGGCATAAAGGAAGAAATATGTAATTGGACATCCAAGAAAATGATCCAAAGATTCTCTAAAGGCAAACTGTGGCAAGGAGACTATTCTGATGCAAGAACCAACACAAAGGTATGACTCTCAAGGTACATTAAGAAAGGGCTTCCAGGCTGCATGCAGGAGCCATGCAGAGATAGAGACACACTAGTCCTGTGCAGTGTCTACATGCTGATTTTATAATTCAGAAAAGAACAACTGTTGTGCTAAAACAGTTGCAGATTAATCAAAAGCTCCAACTTTCAAAGAGAAATCAATAAAGCCTTAACTATTGACTACTTTAAAGCTTTTCATTGAAAGTCTGCAATGCCAAATTAATGTCAGCAGATTGTCCGCTAAAAGTGAAATGTTTAGCCAACCAACCCCAACTCATTAGCTGTATTTCGTGCACAATGTCAAGAAAAAAGTGGCTAATGATTCTCTTTCTGAAGCAGCTTCATTAGCTTTCTGGCATTGTTTGTAGATGAAAAAAGCCAGGGCAAGATTTTGAGACTCTGGGTTATTACTCCTTGATTTAGAAAATAACATTTCAGAATCATTTTAATTCAAAAAGGCAAACATAAGGACCTAAGTATAAAGCAGTCAGTTTCAAAAGAGTCCTCAAAGAACTTAGTCCCAGCATTAAATCAAAGTAAAGCAAGAATAGAAGAAGCAAAATCAAAGCACCGAGGGAAAAAAAAAGGATTAAGCAGATCTTGAACTCTAAAAGAGAAAGAAGGGTATTTAGCATTCTGTCATGTAAATCACTTAACTAGTTTCTCAAGTCTGCCTCCGAATAGAATCACACATGCCTTAGATTTCATCATATCTCAAACACAACCTGTCACTGACCACATCCACACCTATGACAAACTCTTACCATGACATAGTAAAACAAACAAACAAAACTTTCTCTTCTGAAATCTATACATCTCTAAAGGAATTCACACTGCAGTAAATTTACCAAAATACCCACTTGGCAACTACATAGCTATTTGTAGTATTCAATGGTTCCTCCTCTTCTGAAATGTAAAATAAGGTCAAATACACATGTTTCAAATTACATAATTCATTTTAATGCTCAGGTAGAAGAGAAAAGACATAGCCACAAACACTGTGACTGCAAACAGCCCCAGGGCTCTCTCTACCTTGCCAGCTTGATGCATCATTCATCTTTGAAGACCTGACCTTCTTTTTCTGGCAAGTCATTCTGCATTATCCCCCACCTGGAACTCAGACATCAAGCACCAGAGCACTAAGCCTGTCCCCTACATCACAGGGATGCCTCCGGGGACTAGCGTTTGTTGCCAACTGCAGCTCAGAGAACTGTTTGGAGAAGAGAAAGGAAAAGAAGTATTTTTGAAATTGATACCTTTTGCTTTCAAGGTATCTGACCTCACGTTATTCTTCTTTTATCTTTAAAGAAAGAACGAGAAAAAGAAGTAGAGGAAAAACTAAACAGAAGCTAAGGAACAGAAGAACAATACCAAGCCCCAGGCTGACAGGCCCACGTGGTGCTTCAGCTTAACAACCTGGTGCTAGATCTTTCCCCGATTTGTTTGACTTTCTGTTTTCTCATTTGTCAAGTTGGGCTGATGATACCAGACTAAGTTCCTGCAAATAATATAAAGCTAAGCATATGAGGGCCTTAAAAAGTATGGAAGCCATGGAAGTTTTCAGAAAGAAAGTGTCAAGGATTCAAAGAGAAGCAAGATATCATTGGGGATTAATGCTTTGGTTGTTTTGTTTGTTTTTCCTATTGGACCAGTCTTGAAGTCATTCCTGATCACCTGTTGCACAATAGCGAATCCATTTCATGTAACAATGAATATGACCCCCAACACACACACTCCACTCCTAACCCTCCTCTTGAGTGTCAAGGTGCACACAAGCCAGCTCAGGAAGTTGAAATCACACAGAAAATAACTTAGGCTGCTAAGCATTTGCATGCAGTACACAGGGCAGATGTGGCAGTGATTTGGAGTACGGGTTGATGAGGGACAACCTGCCCCAGGGTCTCAGGGGACATGGTGGAGAGACAACAGACACACAAGAGAGGGGAAGGCTTGTCAGATGCACAGAAAGAAAATGCTCCATGGCTGAGTTTTGCCTTGAAATATCAGAAAGATGAGGAGAACTGAACGTGAAGGTGAAATGGTGGCATCTGTAATGGTTAAATTTTATGTCAACTTGTCAGAAGCTACAGTCATTGCCCGTAGGCAACTCTATAGTGTGTTTTCTTGATTGATAATTGACGTGGGAGGGTGCAAGTCACTATGGGTGGTGCCGGTTCAGCAATGGTGGTCTCAAGACATATAAGAAAGCGGGCTGATGGAGACATGGTAGGCAAGCCAGGAAGCAGTGTCTTCCTCAGCCTTTGCATAGCTCCTGCCTCTAGGTTCCTGCCCTGAGTTCCTGCCTTGACTTCCCTGGATGATGGATTTGAGCTATAAGATGGAATAAACAAACCCTTTCCTCCCCAAGAGATTTTGGTCATGGTTTTTATCACAGCGACAGAAACTGTAACTAAGACAGCATCCCAGGGCGGGGAGACAAACACACAGGAGCAAAGGAATTAGAGTTGAATCAAGTAAACAGAAAGGGTGTCTGCCTCATCCCCCCCTCCTGCAGGCTTCTCATGGAGGGGTGTTTCCCAGTCTCGGTATTACTAAGGAAAAAATAAACCACACTTCTCTATTTCCCCAGTTATTTTGTCTTTACCATTTTCAACAATGGGACTGCATGGGCAGGGGGTGGAGGTCAGGTGTTACGAAGGTGGGCTGTGCTGGGCGCCTATCCAGCTCGGTCACTCCTCGCTGTGTGACCTTAAGCAAGAGAACTAGCCTTCCAGGCTTCTCCTCCCTTGTATGCAAATGAGGAGGTATAACCGCCCCCCCCCGTAGCTGCTGGGAGGGGTGGTCATACTTTTCATAAATTCCCTAGATGCGAAGACTTAGAACCAGGCAGAGAATGCAGGAAGAAATTCATGTCTACCGCCAGTAATTGTTATTGTTTATGTATGCTGCTTGAAGTGCAGCGCAGCTACGGAATGTGCAAACAACCGCCTTGTGCACGCCTCAAGGAGGTGCCGAGGTGAAACCACATGACAATATCTTCCAAAAGTATCGGCAGCCACGATGAGCCCCATCCAAAGCAAGGCCTGAAGCACACCTGGCTTGGTGAATGGCCTCCATCCACTCCTTCCCGGCCTGCTCCTCCTCACAGCGCAGCTCCAGGGGTTTCTGACCTTCATGCCCAAAAAGGACAGTGAAGTAATACTGCAAAAAGAAAACACAAAAGGCTTAATAGTTTTACTTTTCAAGAGCAGAAACGTAATGACACAGTATTTGCCTATGAGAAGTATAAACTTACAAAAACTACTAGCGTGATATAAATCATATTTCAAAATGTAACGTCATGCCTGATCCAGCCAGAAATGTCTTTTCGCCTTGGTGGTGACAAGGAGAGCATTTTAACACTCCTCAGCAGCCCACAGCCCTGCTGGACTGCATATGTTTATTTAAGAGCAAGAAGAACATAGCACCTATCTGCCAATGAGGAATGAAACATGAAAGCTAACATGCAAACATTGCCAGAAGTTTTTGCTATGGAGGCTGGGGAAAAGCAGTGGGGAAAGGGAGTCCACTCCACTGAACCAGCAGATATTGCCTAAGCCATTCCATATCCAGGCTCCATTCTGGGAAGTCCTGTGACTATAATTGCCTCTAATTGCTGCTATTGCTGCTTCTGTAGCCTTAGCATCAGTAGCATAAGCCCTGTGTCACAGACAAATTATATTTAGCATGGGAAGGAAAGATAATTGCCATCCTGGAGGTAAGTCAAAATCGAAATTTCTTTTTGATGAGTGTAATCTAATTTGTTGTCCGATAGATGGATAAAGAAAAAAATGATGTTATCAGAATTAAAACTATTTTTCCCATTTGACCTTTATTTATAATCACCCCAAACTGAAAACAATATCCTTTTATGAGTAGATAGACAAATTCTGGTAATCTTCTCAATGGAATACTATTGCAGTAAAAAGAAAATTCTTGATAAAATCAGCAACCTGAATGCCTCCTAAAAGTGCTGGGCAACACTAAGAAGTTGGCCTCAAACAGCTACATTCCGGAGGACTAGAGAGCCATCACAGAGGTTAAGATCTCTCACTGTTCTCGCAGAAGATCTGATTCTCTTCCCAGCACCCACGCCGAGGGACTCTAAACTGCCTGTAACTCCAGCTGTAGTGAACACAGCACCCCCTTCTGGCCCCTAACAGCACCTACACAGCTGCGCACAGGCACACACGCTTAAAATAAAAATAAATATTTGTTTAAGTTTTATACTCTAAAATTTTCTTTATGTGACACTGTTGAAAGAGTAGCAGAAAACAAATCAGTTGTTTCTGGAGATCAGGGAAGAAGGTTGAGCCTAGAAAGGAACAACACAAGGACTTTTGTGGGGATCCCTCCTTCATCCCCTATAGTCTCTCCAAAACCAGCAGATCATTGGCCTATGGGTATAGATCAGTACGCCGTTAGGACTAAATTTATTGCTGTGTACCTTTACAAGGATAACAATATAAGTTTTCCCCTAGGCCAATGTCATGTGTGGTCTCAGGTTCTTAGGTACCTTAGCGGTGTCAGGTATAGGTGTCATCATGGAGTAAGTAAGAGGTTGGTTACTCTCATGACATACGTGCCACTGTTATTACACATGTGTATCCGGCAGACAGGCCGTCGTGGGTCGAAGGATTTGTAGATGGGTGCCATTGAGCATTATCTTTTCCTCCAATTGCAGAGTACTGCATCAGGAAGGATGAAGCTTCCAGCAGGGCACCAGCTCCACTTCCCCATGTTGAATGACGTAAGTAAATGTGTTGTACTGTTTTATTTTGTGTCGGCCTGACACAAGCTAACGTCATCAGAGAGGAGGGAGTCTCAATTAAGAACAACCACTGTAAGATCCAAAGCTATAGGCAAGCCTGTAGGGCATTTTCTTAATTAGTCATTGATGTGGGAGGATCCTGCCCATTTTGGGTGGTGCCATCCCTAAGCTGGCGGTCCTAAATGCCATAAGAAAGCAGGCAGAGGAAGCCAGGAGGCACAAGACGGTACACAGCATCCCTCCATGATGTCTGTGTCAGCCCCTGCCTCAAGGTTCCTCCCCTGTTTGAGTTCCCTTCCTGACTTCCTCTGATGATGAACAATGTGCAAGTGTAAGTCAAATAAACCCTTTTCTCCCCAAGTTGCTTTTCAGTCATGGTGTTTTACCACAGAAATAGAAACCCTGACTAATACATGTGTTCGGCAACAAGGCCTTATCATCAGGTTGTGGAGAGCAGCTAATCACCTTGGAGATCCAACAGAATTGATGTAGATAAGAACTTACAAAGTTCTGTGGGAGTATGCATAGGAGCTTCGCAGGTTAAAGTGTCCCAGCGCTGTGAAGGGAAAGTAAACACAGTCTCACCCTAACCAGAAGCCATTTGCAACTGATACTCCTGAGAGAGGGAAAATCAATTTTCTCTAATAGGGTGTCACTGGTTACGTCAGCCACACTGCAGGGTAGGCTTCATGCCCAGGAATAGTGGGCCAACACAGAACAAACTCCACGGGTTTCTTGTTTTCTCTTGGCATGTTTTGGTTTTGACTTGTTTTGATTTTTTACTTAAGGGCTTTGCTTGTTTGTTTGTTTTGTTTGTTTGAGACTGAGAATATGAAGTTGGGTTGCTAGAGAGGTGGAGAGGATACGGGAGGACTTGGGAGAGGGGAAGAACATAATCAGTGTCCATTGTATGAAAAGTTGCTGTTTTGTTTTGGTTTTTAGTTAAAAATAAAACCCCAGCCCAGAACTGGTGCTCTTAGTGACCAGATCAGATTTCCCTTCCTGTGGGGATGCTGCCAGACTGCCGACACGGACGTGAGCCCCTCCACTGCAGTCTCTCCTACAGCCTTCTCTGCATGCTCAGCTTCGACAGATTAGGAACAACGTCCGACGCTCGGAGGACCCACCCTGAGTCTCCGTTCCCAGCTCTAGCCTGCTTCTTATCTCAGTCCATTCTTCAGATGTTGTCCAGGGATCTGTCCCACATAGTTGTTTAATTCTGGCTACCCAGCCTGCGGCGGGAGGTTATAGGCCTGGCACTTTGGTTTTACAAAGCAGAGAGTATTCTGTTATACTTTTTCACCATCAAAGTTTTGTGATTATCTTCATCATCTTAATTTTTATGCCATTTTATACCTCACTGATGTTTGCAGAGTGGCATAAAGAAATGTTATAGCCATGATATCTAGTTTATGAGCTTTCTCCACTTCTCTAAGTTTAACTACCAAAACCAAAACCAACCCACCAAACAAACAAAAAAACCCTACTTCTATGCTTCTAACAAGGGACCACAAGAGAGAGGGGGCATAAATAAGTGGCCACAGGAGTGATAGGCAGGGTAGTGGCCGGTACTGCCAGCGTGCATAGAGAGTTACTGTTTACTTACTTTATTGGTGGGCTTTCTTTCTAGAGCTTTGAGCTGACTGCACGCTATATCATCACAGAGCAGAAGAGGCTCCCATCTTGTACTTATGGGGAATATTCATTACACTGGTATTATCAGCCTAGCTCACACTAGCGTTCACCCTTTGTCGAGGCTGGGTTTTGACAAATGTATCATATTGACTATTTACAGGGTTTTCTTTTGGGTGATGAAAATGGTCTGGTATCAGGTAGTGCTGATGGTTTCACAGCCTTGTGAATAAACTCAAAACAACTGAGTTGTTCCCCATAAGCCAACCAGAGTTGGGGTAGGATTTCTATCTCAGTTTTTCAAATGAGAAAAGTTGCAGCAGGAACAAAGGAGGAAGACACCCAGGCGCAGTTACTTTGGTTTACAGTTTAGAGTCACTCACACCAATTCGCAACAACTTTTCCCCAAATTTTCTAGCTTGAAAAAGGTGGTTGGCCTTTTGATCTGTTCTTTTCTGACAATCATTGATGGAGCTGACGGATAAAAAGTTAACTCAGCCTGCCCTCTAAGACTGGTGGTCTTCAAGCCCTTAAACTGACACAGCCTTTCAAACCATTCTCTTAGCTGCAGGACTTGCTCTGACCTGGATTCTTGTTTGCATCAGCCCTGTTGGCAATACTGCCTGTAGCAGCAACTGCTGTGGGTACTTGTCTGCCTCTCTTGTCAAGCCTTCTCTACCCTCTTTACCACTGTGGTTTTGGCTACTTGTTTTTCTTATATTTGCATGTACATCTGAGGATTTTGAGAAGAATGGACATACTTGGGATCATTAATTCCAAAGTAGACATCAAACACTCTAATATGGGTGTATGTAGAAACCAAAGCAAGAACAGAACATTGCCTTTGCCAAGGTTTGGATGACGAGACAAAAAGATCACTGTGGGTAAGGACGCTGAAGAGATGGCTCAGTGGTTAAGACTGCCTACTCTTCTTGCAGAGGACCTGAGTCTGTAGTTTGGTTCCCATGAAGCACATTGGGTAGCTTCACAACTGTCCAGAAGCCCATGGGCAGTTGTATTTACATGTACAGAGAGAGAGAGAGAGAGACAGAGACAGAGACAGAGACACAGAGAGACACAGAGAGACAGAGAGAGACAGAGAGACAGAGAGAGACAGAGAGACAGAGAGACAGAGAGAGGCAGGACAGAGAGAGAGAGAAAAAAAACTAAAATATGAAAGTAAATATTAAAAAAAAAACCCTCTGGGCAGACACAATGGAAAGCAGTTTGAAGCCCTTAAAAGACCATCAGAAAAACTTAAGAAGAAAACAATCTCTCTCCTTCAATGACCAAAAAACAGAACATCAGGCAAAGCAAAAGAAAGAAGGGATGAGACAAGATGACAGCTGGTGGAAGAAAGGGAGGAAGTCAGGGAGGGCGAGAAAAAGGCTGTTTAACCAAATAATTAAACTAGCTGGCGGGGGGGGGGGGCAGAGGCCTCCAATTCTAACTAACACAAGATGGCTAAATGCTTTCAAAGCCTTTCCATGCCACTACTGCAGCTGCAGGTGACAGTTGCTGTCCACAGTTTGAATGTGAAAGTGATGTAATAATGGCTTCCCAATAGTCTTGAATGCTATGATACGACGCCTTCATCTCAGGTTCAGCTGCTGCCTGAAGACAAGCAGAAATGAGACCCACGTGACCATCTTGTCCAGCTCACAAGGGAAATAACCAAAAATCAGCTTTGACCTTTCCTCACCTAAGGTCATGGAGGGGTTGTATTGAAAACCACCAGATTTTAGGCAAGCTGAGATTTTCCTCCAGGGACTTATGTGTGCTCAGGTCCACCCTACCTTTCCCTTGGAAATGAGAGTGCCGTATTCTCTTGGCCTCAGGCTTGTGTGTGCGTGTGTCCACGGGTGGGGTGCTCCCAGGAGCTTACTCACAAAAGTTCCTGTGTTTTCTTTCCCAAGTGTCTGGCCAGCTTAAGCTCTCAAAGGCTATTGCCTGGGAGCTGCAAGCCAGGATGGTGAAAGAAAAAACACTCACAATAAAAGGCAAAGAAAAGGATGGTGTGTGCTTTAGCCCAGAAATTGGCCACATCTTAGTGTGTTGGGCAGAGCTTGCCTGAGAACCAGCAAGATCACCCTAGGTATGCCAGCAGCTTGTAGCAGAAAGAGGTCTCCCTCCTGTCTGATGCCATGGACATAGAAAGAGGATCACTGAACCCAGGGCCACTGAGAGATCTGGGTGAATTTCCTGCTTCTGGACGGGTGTCCACTGCTGTGGGACCAAGCAGCCATCACAGAAGATGATGCCTTAACACCTGACCACACCCAGAGGAAGCCACGGTGGGCTCCACTTAGGAAAGCCACACTAGGGGTGGGGGAGAGTTAAGACAGGACCACCAGGGGCCAAGGGACAGCAGGTGCCAGCCTCTGCTCTGTTCAAGCAGTAATGGAGTAGCTTTCGGTTCACAGTGGGCCATCTGAGGCCACCACACTAATTACCAGCCGAGACTGTCTGGGAGGAAAATGTGACTGGAAAACGTTGTGTGATATTAGAATGGTCAGAAAATGTGCTGGCCATATCCAAGACTTTATCTTGGGGCCCAGCATAGCTGCTCGAAAGAGAGACGAAACAGCTCTTCTTGTCCTCCCACTTCCCCTCATGCCGGATCTGCTCATCCAATGGGACAGTTATTCTTTTTTATTTTTTCCAAACTAAAACCACCAGTGCAAAGATTATTAACCCCCAGTTCTGAAGACAGACTTTAGTCTAATTTTATAACACCATTGAGGACTGAGAACTCTGGACCATGCCTGCACCAAAACCCATTCCACTTCCCCATGGAGAGCCCCACATCCTGCCCAAGACAGTCATGCCTAGTTCTTAAACTCCGGCGCAGGCAGAGGCTGGAATGCAGTAAACCCGAAAAAGACAATCCTATGAAAGGGCTGTGAGCAGGGGCAGCACAGGATTTAACATTAGATCTAATAAAACTCCACTTAAATTTAAGAGAAAAGGAGTGGAAAGTCAGCAAATAACAAATTGGTGCTTCAAAGGACAGTCTTCTAGTGGGTGGTGACTCAGCAATGGTTGGCTTCTGTCCAAACTCAATGCCCAACCCAGGAGAAGCAGGCCTAGTCTAGCTGAGGCTTCTATGTGCCTCTTCAGCTGCTGCCGCCGTGGAAGCCCAGTTAAAAGACTCCCTTAAGAACAGCCAGGCATCTGCCTCGCTACCCTGCAGGGTAGAGCCTTTCAGAGGCCCTGTGTGCTAGGCTCCTGTCCTGTTGCCTGTTTTCTCCCTCCTCCCATGTCCATCCTTTTTGCCTTTCTGAATAGGGATTGAGCATCTTAGCCAGAGTCCTCCTTCCTGATTAGCTTCCTTATGTGTACAGATTTTAGTATGTTTATCCTATATTATATGTCTAATATCCACTTATGAGTGAGTATATACCCTGTGTGTCTTTCTGCTTCTGGGATACCTCACTCAGGATGATCTTTTCCAGTTCCCAC
>CM053764.1:36195781-36210304 GCA_028658305.1 Pachyuromys duprasi
TCGCCCTCTGAAGCTCTAAGCAAGCCCCCAGTTAAACACTTTCATTTTTAAGTTGCCTTGGTCAGTGTTTTGTCCTGGCAATTGAAAAGTAACTAAGACAAATTTCTCTTTCAATGTCAAGCTTAGCCCACATTGTTCTGCATAATTGCAGGATCGGGGACTTGGGGTTAGGAACTTGTCAACTATTTACCATTTGGATGGTCTACTGCCTAGAGTGTTGAAGGAAAGCAAGAACTCAAACCAGAGCCCCCAAAAAGAAACTCAAGTTTTGCCTCAATTTATTTATCACAGAGTGGCAAAGATTACCAGAAAACAAAATACACTAGGGCGTGGAGAGATGGCTCTATCATGTCTGAGTCCAGATCTCCACCACCCACGTAAAAAGCTGGGTGTGGCAGCGCGTACCTGCCACCCAGCCCTGGCAGGCTGGCACAGGAGGGTTTGGGGCTCCCTGGGATAGTCAGTCTAGCTGAATGGTCCAGCAAAAGGTCATGTAGTGATTGAGAAAGACACTCGACTTTGACCTCTAGTGTCTATATGCACACTCAGCACACGCACTTGTACATACAAATACCCCTGCATACATATGTGCACATATCACACAAATGTTTATATATAATAACAATAAAAGACAATACAAAATAAGTTTATTCTGTGGACGACATGATTTATTACACTCCTTGAACTGGAATCATGTGCTAATGACAGCTGCAATGCATGAGGGCTAATCTGATAACCAAATGTAACCTACTATAGAAATCTTCTGCACTCTTTCAAAACCAGGAATCTTTAAGGAAAAAATAATAATATCTAGTATTCATAGGCAATTTTCTTCTTATATTTTCTAGATTTTTAAATACTCTGTATACAGGAACAAATGTCACCAAAACAAGAATTGAGATTTTTAGCTCTTTAGGCTCAGAGCTTATGGAATGTGTGGAAATAAGTGCTGGACCACATTTGCTTGATTAAACTCCAAATATGATCTAATGTAACCACAGTGACCGCCGTGAGGGATGAGCTTGGTAGTAAGTACTGTTTAAAGAATTATACAAAAGGAGGAAAAAATACAGAGTATAGGGGCTGCTAAAGAAAATAATGACCTCAGGAAGCTGATGGCCCGGGTCTGGGAAGGCCCCTGGCACAAGAGGGTGGCTGCTCAAGGGTCATGGGGACCTGCCCCTTCAGGGAGCAGAGCACCTCGCTAGGGCAAAAGAATCACTGCACCATATACATGGAGGGTCTCTCAAAAAACCAAAAAGACTGGTGTGAACTCCAAAGCTGAACTTGAGGTATCTGTCCTTCCAACACAAGAAAGAATCGTAGGGTATGCTTGCTGGAAAAGCATAGCCATTTGAAATCACATCAGAAACTTTTAAAGAAATGTAAAGTAGGTAATTTCAAGAAAGAATGGACTTACTGCTTTTGTATTGGAAACTACTGGATTTTTAACTTAGTTACACCTTGTCTATTGTGTAGAAATATCCCTCACTGACTTCTCTCAACCATGATATCTAAAAGCACCTTTAAAACTGTTGTGGCCTTCCTAAAGGCTTTTAAACCAAAGCCTTTCCACTCTTGTCAGCATAAGAAGTACACAGATGCAATGAACACAGGCCTGAGGAGTGAGCAGAACAGGAGCCGGGAGGAAGTTGGCCATGGGAGTGACGCTGTTCAGTAAACTATGAAGCAGCCAAAAGCAGGACAATGGGGTAGGACACAGGCCAAAAGGTTAAAATAGCTCTTTTCACATAGCACCAAATGTGATTTGGGGTATATATTCATCCAATTTGTCTTGGTTTAAAAATACACAAAATTTAACTAAAATAAGTAAATATAAAGTTCAAGTTGTTTTTAAACTGGAACAACAGCCCCAGAAGCAGGGACTTGGGAGGGGCAGAGTTCTGTTATGAGGCTTTCTGGAAATGTTTCCTTTCATATCTTTAAAGACTTTGGTTACCACTCAGGAAATTTTTAATTTGGAAAGGACTGGCAAGATGGTCTGATAAATGCTCTTTCGTTCTGCAGCTGAGAAAGCAAAGTGACTTTCTTCCTCGTTTAATCAGGCGGACCCGGCCCTCTAGCCACAATTCCTCATTTAATCAGGCGGACCCGGCCCTCTAGCCACAATTCCTCATTTAATCAGGTGGACCCGGCCCTCTAGCCACAATTCCTGCCTCCAAAGATTACTCCTTCAGAAGAAGGCCCGGTTACCACAGAAAAATAAAACCTACTGCAAAATACAAGTCTGTTCACTGCTGAGTGGGTGTCCAAGAGGAATAAAATTCATGTCCATGAGAAAAGAAGTGTTCAAAGAAGCATTATTGGCAGTAGCCAAAACACTGGAAACAAACCAAACATCCTCAGCTCAGGAATATGTAAACAAAACTTGGTATATTCACACAGTGGAGTATTACCTGGCCATAAAAACAGAACAATGGTTCATGTTGCATGAACGATTCTTAAAAAAACAGTGCGCAGAGTGAAAGAAGTCACTCCCAAAGAACCACGTTCTTTATGAGTACATCTTTATGAAATAGGAAAACCTATAGAGTAGCTTTGTAGTTGCTAGCGCTGGAGGAAGATTCAGGGAGAGAGGGGGCAATGGTGAAGGATTTCCTCTTCAGGATAATGAAAATAGTTACTGCGGTGGTGGAAGCTACTGATGCAGCAGGCAGCACGCATTGCTCTGTGTAGAATAACCCTGAGGTTACATACTGTAGCTCCCAGCTTCCCACAGGGCATCTGCTGTGCTTTTGCTCCTGCTGTGCTGAGTTCAATTGTTGTACCCTCGCACGAGGACTCCTGCTTCTCTCAGCCAAGGTGGTAAATTCTTTAGCGCTATTTCCACTGATGAAATGACCAGCTTAACCAGCTACGTGTTCCATCTCCTGAGACGAGCCAGGCCTGCTTGGCTGAGATTGTCTCGAGCTTTAATAAACAAATGTGTTATGATGTAAAAATTTAATCTGTTTTGACAGGTTTGAGCAATTAGTTAGGTGTCTGGTGATTGGCTCGCGCAGGCCAAGCTGTGGGGAGGTTGCTATTGAGTGTGTAGCCTAACACCACAACCTGTGAGAAGCCACAGAAGTTTACAGGTCAACACACAGCACCCTGCACGACTTGGTCAACCCTTGCACAGAAACAAGAGGAGCAGATGGTGGGCTGCACTGTCCTGCTTCAGTCTGGACAACACCTGCTAAGACCTGGACCCAAATAGGTCACTGGCCATTACTTCACTGCCCGTCCCGCTGCTCCCCTGCCCCCTCCCCAGTCAAATGACAGGAAACAGCTCACTGCGTTTAAAGTTCAGGAGCAAAGGAGAGCTCTACTCTGGAAACAGGCCTCAAATCATTCCAGAAAACCTTAACAGTTCTTAGGCTGGAATCAGATGTACCTCCCAACAGGAGCACAAATGCAAGGAACAGAAATCAACTCCCGGCTCACACTTGGCCAATAGCTGCAGATCACACACACCCAGCTTTCAGACAGGGATTTTTAAAAAGGAGACTGGAAGTGTGTATAATGCCTAATGCCCCTGTTGGCAATGCTAACATTGCCAATGCTAATGAGACATAAGCTGCATGATCACCTGTCTAGGCAAGGCCAAAGGGTGATCTACAGGGTCAAAGATGAACAGTACATATCTTAGGCACCTAAGTCCACCAGTATGGCAGGAGATAGCCAGGCTTCTTTGTTGTAAACTAGTGCAGGCAGAGTGGGCATTCTGCTCTATAGTGTCTGTATTTCAGTTTCTGCATGTATCATATATCCTAATTTATGTATGTTAATTAATTTTGAAAATAGGTTCCCACTACAAAGCCTAGGCAGCTGTTGAACTTGAATGAAGTATGGGCTAACCTCAAACATTCTAGGTAGCTCAGGCTGAACGTGAATTTATAATCCTCTACTTTCAGCTTTAGAATTTAGTTAGTTAGTTAGTTAGTTGTTTTTTTGAGACAGAGTTTCTCTGTGTAACAGCCTTGAATTTATAATCCTCTACTCTCAGCATTAGAATTAGTTGGTTGGTTGGTTTTTTGAGACAGAGTTTCTCTGTATAACAGCCCTGGATGTCCTGGAACTTGCTTTGTAGAACAAACTGGCCTCAAACTCACAGAGATCGGCCTGCTTCTGCCTCCCAAGTTCTGCGATTAAAGGCATTTACTACCACACCTGGCAGAATTTTATTTTAATGCCTGAAGTATTTTGTTTTATAAATAAAACTTAAAATCCAAATAAACTTACTTTTATTAAAAATGAGTTGTCTTTGTGTTATTAAAACTTGAGATGTCATAGCTATTCTCTTGCTACATAATCATTCACTTCTACCAAATTCCTGTCAGTCAAGCAAGCAAGTTCAAGGACCCCGATTGACATTTCCATCTGGTGTGAGGGTACCCCCTAAAGCCTTTTTTTTCTCTCTCTGTAAGAAGCCTCTGACCAGCAGCTATTTCTGCCATTCTACCGGTCAAATCTGTCTTATTAACTGCAATACGGTGCTGGCAACTTTTGGTCAGAGAATGATAATCTTATTAATAGTCCATCTCATCCTGGCTAGTGAAACAATATCTTGCAGGATTCAGTAAAGTGACAACTAATTACAAGGTCCCCAGAACCACACTTTTACTTACGAGGCTTAGATGCCCAGTGAGCATAAACACATTTTCATACCTAGATGCAGTGAAGACTTTAAAACTTCTTCCAAAGATATAGGTTTGCTCACTCGTAATCAAAGGCCTTCTCCTTAACATGTGTGGCCACTTGTTTACAGGCACAACATCGCATCTTCCCAGCCACGGAAAATATTAAGAGTGGATCCGTGGCTGGTCTACTACTCAGATGTCCCATGTCTGAGCCTTGATTACGGCTCCCTCCCTTTCCTTCCTCAGTAATATTTAACGCGAACTGCAGGTGGGTGACCCTTTTGCCAGCACCTAGCTCCTCTGATAAAGGCTCTGGACAGAACAGCACCAAGTTTGAAGCCTAGGACACAAAGGCAGGGGAGAAAAGTAAGTTAACATAGAAGGATCAGAGGGAAGAAGAGGAGCCCCGGAAATAACTGAAGCTGACAGGTCATCCAGCTGCTCCCCCGTCTCTGAGGACCGGTGTTCAATACTAACGTGCCACTATCACTTCCTCCAGTAGACTGAAGCTAATAGAGAAAGCTGATCTTCACCTCAAAGAGCAGATTTTCTGAGAATGGGTGGTGAACCACTGTACTGAGTACTAGTTAGGAACCAGAGGCTCTGGTGCGCTGCAGCACAGGAGGGCAACTGAGGCAGCAGGGACATACTGTACATGAGCAAAAAGCTAAAAGGACAGATTTTAACATTTTTGCCACACAGATATAAAGTTTGAGGGCGTAAACATACTTAACCTGATTCAAATATCGTATCTTGCATACATGTGTCAGAATGTACACTAAGATGTGCAGTTTGGAGGTTTGACATCCATTTAAAAATAAGTTTTAAAAACTAATTTTGAAAATGAGTACTCACTAGAAAGCCTGTTGTTGAAACAAAGTGGCTGTTGAATTTGTATGGAGTCTGGGTTAGCCTTACACATGATTTTTCCACAGAATGTGTATAACATTTTACCAACTTGATTGCGAAAAAAATCATTACAGTGATGAGCAAAATAACGTTGCCAATAGCTGGCTTTCTTTGTAGCTGCTCTAAGAGCGTATTTACAATTGGTATGTATGAAAAGTTTCCTCCCCCAAAGCCACCGATTCTGCCACCCGTTGTGATGTTGCAGATGACAAGGACTTTAAGCCAATGGATACGGAGGAGAACTAAGTTCCCTTCTATGCAACAGAGATTTTCAACTATCTGCCATCTTGTTGAAACTATGCAGGGTGTATTCATCTATGCAGATGAGAAACCCTCCCTCTCATCCTTCATGGGAGGTTATAATATTTCGTCAGCACAGGCAAAAAGACACCAATGAACACAAGCCAAGGCAGGACTCAGCTTTCACAAGAAAATGCTCTGGGTTTTCAAAAGAGGCAACCAACCATAGCCAGCTGTGGTGGTGCACGCCTTTGATCCCAGCGCTTGGAAGGCAGAGGTAAGTTGATCTCTGTGAGTTCAAGGCCAGCCTGGTCTACAGAGAAGGTTATAGGACAGCCAGGGCTACATAGTGAGACCTTGTCTTGAAAAATCGAAAGAGGCAACCACTGTGTATATGTCCAGGGAGTGAGTACTTTGGGCACCAAGCATCCATGCCACACCTTCGCAGTAGGCAAAGGATATTCAAGGAGACAGAACCCTCAACTGCTGAGTGTTGAGAGCCCTTATGATGGCCTTAAAGTGAATACAATGAGGTCTAAGAGACTTAAAATGACAGTGAAAACTGCAATGCTTGGGGGTAAAAATGATAAAGCATAGGGCTGCAAAGGTGTGTTTTACAGAGAAGCAAGTGATCCATTCAAAAGGTGCGCATCCTTCAGGAACACAAGCCTGGTCAAGAGCCCAAGCCATGCTATCCAGGAACAGTACCCGACCTCAGCAAGGAACTCACTGTTCAAATCCACCCTCACCTAGGTAGTATGTTATCCTTGACCAAAGGCACATAATTAAGACTGTAAATCTAATAACAAGATTGCTGCCAGAAGGCTATTGTCTGGGAAGCAATTGCACTTTCCAGGAGGAAATATATACTAACAACAGAAGAGGAAAAGCAAGCATGTAGGACGCAAACTTCATCTTCATCACTTTAGATCAGCACTTCTTAACACTCTTAACAGTGTGTGTGCATCTTGTGTCTGGGAGATAGCCCTTGTCTGTTTACACAGTGAATGGGAAAATATTTAAAGATAATTTGCTGTAGCGTTCTCAGGTGTGTGCCTTTGGCTGTGCCAAACTCACCTTCATGACTCAAGGATTCTCCTTTCTGAGGAGGTGGCTCCAGGAATGAGCCACTCACGAATACTGCTCTCTTTTGTTGAAGAGCTTTCTTTTCCTAAAGTCCCTGGCATTCAGAGTCTATAGCCAAAGCAATCCACAGACCATGCATTGTCCTCTGCATCCAAACATTCCAAACATGCCTATGTGGGGCAGTCATGTTATCCACTGTCAGGAATGCTCCTGACGCTCTAACCCCAGAAGGGAAGCTGGTACTCATCTTCGGTTCGGGACAGGCTGTGGGAGTGTATGTAGGGTGAGGTGGACAGCTCCTCAGGCGATCTCCCTGAAGTAAAATTCTTCCCAACTGGAACGCACATAAATTGCTGTGTATGACCCCTGGGGGCCACCGTCAGGGCAGGAGGCAGAGAAGAGGGTGCAGGTGTGACAGCCGCCCTTCTGGATACACTCCTGAGGGCCAGGTGAGCCCAAAAGGCACCCTTAAGTTTCTAGTTTGTATAACCACTCTCCCTCTCACTTCAGATGGGCGCAAATGGTGGTGACACCTGTTCTAGGTAGCTGGGAGCCCTGGACTCTGCCCTGCTGGCTACCAAACCCCGGAGGTCTCCACTTACCTTGCTGTCTTTCTCTCTCTCTCTTTCCTCATATGTATACGTGCTCCATGTCTGTATATGTGCTCCATGTCTTACACACATGGAGGCCAAGTGCATGGAGGCCAAATGCTTTCTTGGTTGCTCTCCACCTCACACATTGAGGCACTCTCATTTGAACCCAGAACTCAGCAGTTGAGCTATTCTAGCTAGTCGGCCTGCCTCTGGAGTCTCCTGTCTGTGCCTCACTCATGCTGAGATTGCAGGTAAGGTGCGCTGCCACACCCGCCCAGCCTTTACATGGGTGATGGAGATTCAAATTCCAGGCCTCATATTTGTACAAGCACCCTGCCTGCTGAGCCATCACCCCACCGTCTACCCTTTCCTTTTGGGTATGAAAGTCTTCACTTGCCAACATCCTGACTAATACAGAACATTTTATGGAGAGAAAAAACCTTTAGAGTTATGTATTAAAACCATCATAACACAGATTAGAAAACTGAGCAATGGGTTACAGTTGCTGGATTTAATCGACTTTGTATACAATACTTTTTTCTGAAATTAAAGTGGATGATTTTTGTGTACAAAAAGATTTAGTAGCACATTTTCCAATGAGTAATTGAAAATACTTCTGTATTTGAGCAATTGTACTTAACATATTCTAAATCATAGTTTACATAAAGAAAATAACACTCGTGGAAGATTGCAGAATCAGTATGATCTTCATTCCCCAGGCCAGAGAGCAGTCTATTTTAACTTCATTATTTAGGGTCCTTGGAGAAAGGTCTTCACTAAGTTGTCAAGGGACTTTTGACAAATGTCCTCGAGATACCCTCTGCCATATCCCAGCAGACTTAATTCACACCCCACACCTCCACCCTTGCCATGTATTTCTTTCAGGTCTCTGCACAGGAAAAATGGCTTCTCATTAATCTTTTGAGCAACATGAATTCTATCATTGGCTCAGAGAGTCTGAAACCTCTTTGCTGAATCTGCCACCCGCCTCTAGCAAGGAAGAGCACGTCCCAGAAAACACGCAGCATGCTGTCTAAGCCCCGGGTCTGCTCTTCCTTGCCCATAGGTTCTCTGCTACTTAAAGCTTTGTTTGTTTCATCGTTTGTTCCTTTTGCTTTCCAGCCTTTATGGGCACATCAAATCATTTTGAACTGATGTATAGATAAAGACGGCGCAGATCGAACTTCCAAGAAAGGCCGAAAGTAGTGACACTTAATCATGAAGCTTAATCTACGCTTTAAACTTCATTAAGGATAGAAGTGGGTCTAAACCAGAATGATGGGCCTTAGTGCTTTCCTGAAGATCATCCTGGACCAGTTGCTTTCCTTCTTGCCTCTTGGAGTCTCCCTCTCTTTCTCAAGTAAACTCTGGTTAGATGCCACCTGTTACCTGCCACCAGCCACCAGCCACATGCCACTCATGACTGCGTCTTCTGCAAATTACAATGTTGTTTTTTTCACTTCATTAGCCAAAAGGAAGAAGGGTAACCAAAAACTAAGTTTCATTATGCGAACCTTCGGAAACCCGGAAAGATGCAGACTCCCTTCAGGTGAACAGCCATGAATGTTGTTGAATGGACAGTAGAAACAGCTCTCTCCTGCAGCCTCAACCTGAAAGGGCCCTAGACAAAGAGAGAATGG
The DNA here is from genome assembly GCA_028658305.1 of Pachyuromys duprasi. NCBI lineage: Eukaryota > Metazoa > Chordata > Mammalia > Rodentia > Muridae > Pachyuromys > Pachyuromys duprasi. The sequence goes on from CM053764.1 coordinate 36,204,893, forward strand.
AGGCTCCCCCAGCTTCTGAAGACCAATAGAAACTCTTATCTAGTCTAATTTATAAACCCCTATGCCTCACAGATCTATAAACTCCAACGGCCTAAAAAAGCACAACCAGTAACCAGATTCATGCCGCTCACGGCCTGTGAGCCTTTGTGTATTAAAAGTTTCCACCTCTAACACGTGAAAAGCTGGATTCAGTCTTCTTCCCTTTCTTTTTTCTCAGATTCACATCAAGGAATCCCTACAGAATAGATTCCACAAACCACTAGCAGGAAGATACCAGCCAGCCACAGACTGTAATCATGGAAGAAACGGGTCCGCCTGGGATGTGTGGAGGCATGACACCAAACAGGAGCAAGAGCATCCAGCTCTGAGCATGCACTGCGGGCCATTGCAGGTGACCTGACAACCACTGCCCTAAGAGGTCCTCTCAGGCCAGCCAACTAAAGAAAAAAAAAGCCATGCGGGGCAAGAAGCACCCACCCCAGAGCTTCTTTGGACCAGCAACAGGGAAAGGGCATTTGCCTGGAACTCTCATCTCCTTTCAAAAGTGGTTAGAGGTTGTCAGAGCTCTGAGAACTCACTCTTGGTTGGTCGTGAATCTATATTCATGACGGAGCTTATCTACTCTTGCAGGACCTGAAGCCAAGCTAGAAACAGCAATACATTCTATCACACTGAGCTTTGGTGCAATTTAGAAAATAATACCCAGGGGTTGTTTTGTTTTTTAGGTTCTGATTTGGGGGAGTGGTTGGGAAGATGTTCTCCTTTCACAGGAAAAAAAAAAACCAGCTAGCAGTCAAATTGATAGCAAGCCTTTCTTTTTGGGTGATAGAGATTGAGCTAAGCAAACAGAACACTTCTGTGTGCTAGAAATCTTCCTGAACTCTCCAGGAGACATGGCTTTCCCTGGTCACCTAGTGCAAACATGATGGATGCAGCCTTCACACACAAGGCTATCAGCTCTCCCACCTGGGCAGCCTCAGAGGCAGGCGTGAGAGGAAGGGGAAGACAAAAGCATAGGAATCCCAGAATCCAATAAGCAACCCAGACAGAACAATATTCTAGATAGAGAAAATGGCTCCATGTGGGCTTAGCCATCCCTTGCATCTCGTTATAATTCATTGTAATTGTATTTTGCCACAAAATGATTATATTAAATTATAAACTGACAAATGGTATGATTAAGTGCAGCACAGACACTCCCTGTTTCAGTTCAGAAAGGGAACTGAGGGGAGAAGGAACAGTCCTGCCCAAAGTCTCTCTCCACCATCCTGATCAAACTTACTAACAGGATGTGGCACTTTATGAAAACATTTTTCCACCACCCTACAGCAACAGTGCCAAAGTCTGCAACGGCATTATTAGCTGTTCTGTGATAAAGGTTGCTTCGATACAGAATTTCCCACAGAGGAGTCTTTAAGCAACTCTCATTATAGTGGGATGTCTGCACTAAATATGGCTGTACAGATATTGCCAAAATCACGAATAACATTTCCATAAGAACATTTTTGCTCTGTTCTGTCTACATCTAGTATCTTTTGGGTAGCATTCATACAGCAGGCATAGCATGATTGTGAATATCAATCCACAGTAAAGGAGTTCTTTACCAGAGGAGAAAATAGCAAAAGCTGGAGCCATCGCATACCTGCAATCCCAGTCCTGGGGAGGCTGAGGCAGGAGGATCATGAGCTTGAAGCTAGCCTGGGATACATAGAAAGACTTTGTCTCATAAACACAAACAGTCTCCTTTGGGGTGGGTGTGGGGAGTGGGGGCTCGCTCAGCTGGTACTCGCCTGCAAGAGGCCCTGGCTCCATCCATGACACTTCCTAAACCAGGGCATGGTGGCATACACTTGTAACCCCGGCAGTCAGAATGTAGAGGCAGGAGGGTCATAAGTTTGAAGTTAGCCTTACAGACATGATAAGTTCAAGGCCAGTCGGGAATATGTGAGGTAATACCCATGCCCCACACTCCCACCACCGAAAAGACCATAAAAGGAACAGTCAAGCTGAGTATAGAGCTGGGTTCAATTACTAACACTCTGCTCCTCGTCTCTTAAAGAAACACTCATAACGTTCAACCTCCTCATTCACAATCACTGTCACCTTTATTTTTGCTGGATTCCATTTAACAAGCAAATTCTAAATTCATTCGGGTAAGCCCTACACATATAAACTATCCATATTTGTTTTATTTTTATGCACAAACCACACACTTTGATTTGTCAAGCATTTGTTAGCATTCAACATTGTTAATTTTACATGTGCTTTCTCCTGATCACAGCCTGCTGGGTTTTGCCAACATCACACAAAGTACTACCATCTGGGAAGAGGAAAATATCAGTTGTGGAACTGCCTCTACCACTCTGGCCTGTGGGCATTTTTTTATTTGCTAATTGATGTAAGACAGTCCAGCCCACTGTGGGTGTACCATCCCTAGGTAGATAGCCCTGGATTATATAAGAAGCTAGACAGTTCCTCTGTGGACTCTGCTTCAGTTCCTGCCTACAGGTTCCTGCTTTTACTTCTTTCAATTAATGGCCTGTAACTTGAAGGCCAAATAAATTCTTTCCTGCCTTAAGCTAATTTTGGTGATGGTTTTTAACACCACACAGAAAAAAATTATAATGTTGCATAACTGAAATAAAAGGAAAAATGACAGGAATCCAGGAAGTGTCATGGAGGTGGCCCCTAAAGAGGCTTTTGAGCATTCCTTAGAGTGGCATAATAATGACCGAAAATAATTTCACATTGTGATTTTTTTTTAAACAAAAAGAGGTGAAAGTCTCACAAGTGCTGTAAATTGGAAAATACAATGTAGTTCACAGAGTGTTTCAATTTCTACGAAGCTGTGACCAGTTGTTTCACAGTGGTTTTCTCTTAACCAAGAACCTGTTTTACACTCACCTGTCTTCCTGGCTCCCTCTTTGTCTCTGTTCTTGTACAGCCTTCTCGGTGCTTAGGGGAAGACTGTTCTCCCTCCCTTCCCTAGCTTGCAATAACTGAGAGAAAAACAAAACCAGTAGAGTAAGTATGTGATATCATCAAAAAACCCAGCCACCACTTGCTACCAAAAGCTGTCTTTTCCTGGTAATAAGATAAATGAGTCCATGAGTTTTGAACTCATAAGATGTAGCCCACTTACCTATTTTAAATCAGCAATGAGAGGCCTCACCAAATCTGATGATCATCTCAGAGTGGGCCATGGTTTCTGCCTCTAAGGGCTTCTTATACCAGTGAGAGCCAAACCCATCACCTGGCACAAGACCAGCATGCATCAGTTGGGAGCTTCCATTTTTGAGCACTGTAGCTGAAAAGTGAGGACTGCGCAATGCAGAAGTTTAAAGCAAAGGACTGTCGCAAGGTCACTGTAAATCAAAGAGCTGGTATGAACTGAATGGGAACTGGAAGGAAATGGTACATTCTGGAGCCCAAAGGGCTAGTGTTACATAGAAGAGGAAATTCTTTTGGCACTGGTGGGAACCTCAGCAGCATTATAATCAGAGAAAATAGTAAAATTTCTGCATGGTGTTAATCAGTGGCAGTAAATGGGCCTAACACTGAAAGTGCCAATGTCCTGCAAACAGACAGGGCAGAGGACAGGGCTGTTGCAGGAGTCAACAGCAGACAGTAAACAGGAAACGACTGTGATTGAACTAATGTAATGAACAAGTGTGATACAGAGGATGGGTAGGAAAGGAGGCACAGAGGCCATTTAGAAGTCTCAAACTTGGGATAAAGGGATAACTGAGGTCCCTATTTAATTTATCAAAGCAGACCAGGCTGCCAGGTTCTCCCAGCATCCCTCAGTTCCTACCTGTGGCTGCATACCCCACCCTCTATCCTAAACTTCTTCAGCCTAGGGGCTGGGCTGCCCTTCCCTATCAATTCAGCCATTTTTGCTACCCATCCTTTTGGCTCCCTCCTCCTTCTCCTAGCATGGTCCAGCTCAGGGTCATGTTCACGCTGGACCCTTCCAGCTGCCTCCCTCAATTCTACAATAAACCTTCACCTCCACCGTATCTAGGAGCATCATGTCCTTCCTTTTTTATTTCTTTTTTTCATTCAGAGATGATTTTCATTCAAGAGTGGAGAGTGAGAGCAAGGGCTGGCTTTATCAGGTTCCAAGCTAAATGTCAGGTCAGAACCTTTGGGGTCTTGAAGTATCCGTGTATACATGATGGGTTGCTTTTCAGATAAAACCCAAGTGAAAACCTGAGATTCATTGTACACACAGCCTGCAGAGAATTTCACAAAATGTTTCAAAACATGTTATCAGGAAAGCCAAGTTTCGTCCTATGTGGTGTTTTCTGTTGATGGTGTCTTATGGGGCCATACTTCAGACTCTGAATGTTTGATCAAAAAGGCTCAACCCTCAGCAGATTGCTCTTAGGGAGTGGGGTTGAACCCCCCAGGTTAGTGACCCCGGGTTTCCATGTGTCTCCCAAAGCACGGGTGCATTTGAACATGTCTTTCCTACTTTCCTTCTAGCACAACATCAGGGTAGCATCATCAGAGAGGGCAGAGGACAGTAGAAGACAACAGATCACAAATGCCAAGCATACCACAGTCCAGTGTTGTAGACAGTGTGAATGCAGAAGAGGGTACTCAGGCTATGTGGCTGCAATGGAAGCGGCAACATTTAAATTTGAGGGCTAGATTAGTCTAAAAGACCTGCCACCTGTGTGCCTGTGTGCACATGCGTACACGTTTTAGCAGTGGCCTTTTCCACTCATCTGGCTGAAATGTACATGAGTTATATCATTTTAGTTCTACAGCATGGGCTGAGATTCTAGACTGTGCATATTAAAGTCAATCTCGGCGTGGATATAGCTTGCTGGCTGGTGTGCAGCTGCCAACTGCTACAAGGGAAGTCATTTTCTTACCTTTTCAAAGTTCAACTGTTAAATAAATCTTTTGCGCTAAACAAATAAAACTGCGAAACCACATCCAAAGCCCTGCTGGGTTCGGCATGTGAGTGTGTTTACCCATCACAACAAGGACCTGTGCTTTGAGCTGACCACACTTCACACTACTTTCTGTGGCCTTAGGTCACTTTCCATGAACTGGCAAAAGTTCCCACACTACTCCACCCTCCACATCCTTCCTGCTCTGGGTTACTTAAATAACTAGCCACGACACACTCAAAAATTCAGGAAATTATTGTAATGGGACAATCACTGGCTGTCATAGTTGTAATGAAATGGAGAACGAACCTAGGGTAGCATTCACATGGCTTTTAATTAAAGCTGTATTTTTTAAATACTAAACCTTTACTTTTTAGCCATGACTTTTTACTCATCCCCTAAAACATGCAGTGTATGACTAATTTGGTATAAAATGCTCTTTACCATTTTGTTCTGACAACAGTATCTTCAGAACAAAACGAATACAGAATGACAGAGAAACGCTTAA
>CM053764.1:36210404-36281637 GCA_028658305.1 Pachyuromys duprasi
AAACAAGGAAATCATGAAATTTGCAGGCAAATGGTGGGATCTAGAAAAGATCAACCTGAATGAGGTATCCCAGAAACAGAAAGACACACATGGTATATACTCACTTATAAGTGGGTACTAGACCTATAAGATAGGATAAACATACTAAAATCTGTACACCTAAAGACGATAAACAAGAAAGAGGACCCAGGGTAAGATGATCAATCCTCACTTAGAAAGACAAATGAGATGGACATTGGAAATCGGAGAAAACAAGTAACAGGACAGGAGCCTACCACAGAGGGCTTCTGAAAGACTCTATCTAGCAGTGTATCAAAACAGATGTTGCGACTCATAACCAAACCTTGGGCAGAGTGCAGGGAATCATATGAAAGAAGGGGGAGTTAGTATGACCTGGAGAGGACAGGAGCTCCACAAAGACCAAATATATCTGGACCCAGGGGTCTTTTCTGAGATGTTTCTCCAACCAAGGACCATGAATGCATATAACCTAGAACCCCTGCCCACATATAGCCCATTGCAGCTCAGTATCCAAGTCGGTTCCCTAGTTAGGGGAACAAGGACTGTCTCAGACATGAACTCAATGGCTGGCTCTTTGACACACACACACACACACACACACACACACACGCACACACACCCCGAGGGAGGAGCAGCCTTGCTAGGCCACAGAAGAGGACATTGTAGCCAGCCCTGAAGAGATCTGATAAGCTAGGATCATATGGAAGGGGAGGGACTTAGAGAGGGACAGGAAGGAGATGAGAGAGGGAGGGTGGGATTGGGAATGAGGGAGGGAGCTACAGCTGGGATATAAAGTAAATAAACAGTAATTAATATAAAAAGTAATAAATAAGAAAAGGAAAAATGCTCTTTACCCAGTGGCCCCAAATTATGTCACAATAAAATTTATTTTTATGCATTTACATGTTATAAAATTATTCTCATTTGAATTGTAAACTTTTAGTGCAGCTGCTTTATTAGTAGGTTAGTGATTTGGTTAAGTAATCCTTTATTTATTATATAAATATATAAGTCTGTTATAGAAGCTTACACATAGAAACAATCATGAACAAAATCAAAAGTAGCAAAACACTTCCCACTCAGAGAGTCAATATAGACAGAAGTAGTTTCTGTGGGATTTTCTAAAAGCAAAAATGCATCTATTTCTCCCTAAAATACGTCTCCACAAATATCCTTTGATGGCCATTTGCTGACATTTATATTTTTACTATAATTAGAAAAAGATGTCATGTTTCAAGTAGCCAGCCTTTACCATTGGGCATTGTGTTGCTTTATTACCACACACGTCGAAGACAATTTGTGTGTGAAGGTAAAAGCTTATAGTTTTAGCATTTCAGCTCAGGGTTGGATGGAATGGTGGTGTTATGCCCCTGGTAGGGTGCTGGGAAACAGGTGGGCAAAAACAACAAAAAGAAGAAGAAGAGGAGGAGGAGAGGAAAGAAAACCCCCAAGAATCACCTCTAAAGACCACTCCCCTGCAGCATCACCCTGTAGCCTTTAAACTGTAGGTGGGGGTAGACATCCAAACTACCGCAGGCACTGAAGCTGTAGTCAGTGTTTGTTACAAATGATACCAGTACAATGGTGCCTCCTCCTACACCCATCCCATTGTCCCTGGACCAGAATCCTAGAATTGGAGCGAGGGTTAAACACTGTGGATTAAAGTCATGACTTTTCCATTACAGGAAATATGTGTCTCATGAGTTCTTTCAGATATGTCTGGTGGGAGAATAATAAAGGAATGGCTAGCCGGAGATAAAACAGACAAGAGTAGGCAGCTCAGTGGCCAGCACACGCTTACTATGTGTGTTGCGGAGACTATGTACTCCACATGTAAATAACACAAAAGATAGATAACAAATATATTTATACTTGAGGAAACAAACACAAAGGAAAGCATTATTGTTACCTAAAGGTAAAAGTTTACATCTAACACACTAAAACTCAGCCATCAACAAAACCCCATATCCCAAATAAAATGTGCTGAAGATTCTATGATGCCTGCTAAGCTTAACACCCAGATGTGCTCAGGAGGCTTCTTGGAGAAAAACTGAGTGGGCGATGAGCTAGACTTCTGCCTTACAGTTCAGCTCTGGATAAGAGAAATAGAATACACACTACAAAGGCAAGCTACACTGTGATTTTAAATTTTCAAGTGATCACAGGTAGAAGAGAAAGACAAGTGAAATAAACTTTAATAGTGTATCCTATTTCCACTACTCTGTCCAAATTCTCCTCCAACATGAAATCGAATATGAAAATTGCTAAGATTTTACAAGGTCTTATTTATTTGTTTACTTATATCCTTATTTATTTCTTGTACCAAACTTCACTCCAGCATGTTTAACTATTTGTAAGCTCATCTCATTTTGGACCAATCATGTTTTCAGTGCATAAACTCATAGGTGGCTAGTGGGTACCACAAAGAACAGGGCAGTTAAAAAGGTAGAGGTTGGCATTTTTTTTTTATGTAAAGGGAAAAATGGTAAATATTCTAGATGGTATCCTTTAAAGAAAGCTTGAGGGTGCCGTGTAGGTAATTAAATAGAACTGTTTTGACAGGGTGGGCAAGGTGGTGAGCAACTTTGCACCAAGGTGGTGGACAGTTTGTACCCAGGTTCCCAGATGAGGACAGCCCTAGGATGGAGAGTGACTATCTCAAGGTCAGGCAGGATTTCTGTTCTGCTTTACCTGGACCCCACAGTCCTTGTCCCTTCTCCTGAAGACCAAGTCATCAAAACTGAGGAAAGCGGCAAGAAACTGTAAGTCCGCTGGACAAGTCAGCACCCTGCAGTAACCATAGCCAAAACCTCCACAGAGTCAGTGAAGACAAATCAAGGCCACTGGGTAAAAAGGAGAGCCCAGGGAGCACGGGGAATGGGAGCAGAATGTTATCTGGAGCCTTTTGATCTCTGCAGTTCCCAGTGCCTACTTATCTCCTCTCACCAAAAGGCAGACCCAGCCAAGAAATGGACTGTAAAAAAAAAAAAAAAACAAAAACAAAAAAAAAACAAACAAAAAAACATTGTAGTAGTCAAGGTTCCGAGGAATACTAAAGTAAAGAACCTCACTTGTGTCCCCCAGCTGTCTCTCCTCCCCCATATATTTGATAGTGGACACATCTAACCAGTAGCACCAGAACATACATGTAAATACATGACACACTTTCCAAGGCACTGCTCCAAGACACTGCAAACTTTGTTTGATATTAGAAAAAGTTCCCTGCAATAATCATTAATAATAATGAAGCCAAGCTCTACCCCACCTCTGCCTCACCTCTGATCTTACCCAAATATTATTTTTTCAAGTTGAATTTAAATGTTCCAGTGTAAGGCAAACTGAGCCTAGCCATTTCTCCCTCCTGTGAGCTGAACTTGGTTCCTCTATCAAGGATTACCTCAGGTACTCCTGGAACCCTCAATGAACACAGAGCAGAAAAGCCTTTCCCTCCCAGAACATGGACAGCCCTTACTAAGCATATGGGCCATTGGAGGGTGCTTTCTAGTACATCATCTATCTCTTCAGTCATCAGGGGCAATCAGACATCAGGGACAGAACCTTGAAATTCTTGCACAAACCTTAATATAGCACTTAATACTCAGTAAATGCTCAAACTTGCTAATTGAAAACTCAAGGGAATGAAGGCTTCAGGTTCTCATAAAAGTAGACTCAATTTGTGAGCATAGTGGAACTCTTAAAAAAATACCAGAGGTGAAAATCCACGTTTAACTTTTCAAAGGGGGACAAACTCCATCAGTACCTGTCCTCCTTTATCATCTTTGGGTGAAAATCACATCGTTTTGGCATGCCACCGCTAGCAATGTAATTCATGGCCAAAGTTCTGCTTCCTTTTATGATATACCTAACCTTTTCCATTTTCCCATCAAAACTAGATAGACTCTTTGCTTTTAAAAACCACTTTTTATATGAAAAAGAAAATGTCTAGAATACCGCAGCTTTGGTTACTAAAGCACCACTGTGTGCTTGGACACACATGGAAATGTAAGCACACGCAAGCACAAGTGCACACAGCAGAAGCAGCAACAGTCGTCAGCCCTTGCCAGAAGGAAGCCTCTCCTCCTCTCGGGGGATGAGGGGGGGGGGCCTCCATGTTACCCTGAGAACACTATCCAAGATCCTAAGGATGGATTTGTGTGTGCTCCTGAAGCTGTGAGGAAATGTAGATGCTCTGAATTCCAATCTGAATTCCAAAGCGTGCCACGCACTGAGAATTCCAAAACATTTTCAGAGGACTACAGGGATTCAATGTTTTCAAGCAACACTCCTTTAGAAAACAGAATTCCTGATGTGCTATCAATCAGGCACTAAAACACCCAACATGACTAACAATAAAAATTGCAGAAGTCTAAATTCTAAAATGGAAGGTTTTGACTTCTTTAGTACCTAGGAAAGTAACTCATATTGGCTTATTTGAGCCACAGTTACAGGGTCAATAGATAGAAACAGCTTCAAAACTTATCTAATTTGCTGTTAGATAAATGTGTAAAGAAAATTACAAGATGTCTAGAAAACACTTTTCCTAGACTTTACTGTAAAATCACTTGCCTGAACCCTAAGGAGTTTGAAATGGGCTCCCAAGGAGAGCAGTAGGAAGTTCCAGAAAACCCCACTTCTGTGCCAGCAAGGTTGTCATGGAGAAGATAGCAGGTACCTGCACTCCACACAAGACCCCTGAACCATTTCCAGACAACATAGTTTCTCTGAGCATCAGCTATAGAAATCATCTTAATTCTAATTCACAGCAGTAAGTTTTAAAGTAAAGGTAGGGAGGGGCAACACAGGAAGTTCGGTGCTGTTCCTTAGAGTCCTGCCTGTGACTAAGATTCCCTTTGCTGTCACAAGCCGTGCAGAAAGCTGTGATGGGAACAGCAGGTGGGGACAGGATCCCAGACCCGAGTGGAAAGGACCACAAGTCCAAGGTGCAAGGCAGCTGTTATCCACGTTAGAGGCAGGGAAGTCTGAGTCTCCTTATCCAGGAAGTTTTCATTGTTTTGGTTTTTTAGAACCACAAAGGTGACATAATCTAGTTTAAGGATAGGCTAACTAAAATACCCAACCATCGAGTTTATTATTCTTTAACCACAATGGGAAAATCTGAGAAGAGGAAAATGCGCTCCCAAATGAGTACACAATGACACTGTGTAAGAACCAAGAGCTGTTCCACTGAGCAGCTCTCTGTGCCCAGAAGAACTACAGGAAAGGATAAAGACAATCCCGTAAGGGTGGGCTGGCAGGAAAGCCTGCCATCTTTCCATGCCAGCTCTTACAATGAACACAGCAGCGATAAGCACTGAATTTTCTTCCTTCTCACCTGGCCATGATAGTCCCCACCTTCCAATTTACTTGTGAAAAGTTTGTAGCCTACAACACAACATAAGCACAATTCCACTGTGTGTCCTGCCAAACATGTAAGTAGAAAAGTTACTTGAAAACAAAGAAATGCCAATCACTTAACTCTTGTCTAGAGACGCACATTTGTTTCTAAGGTGGTAAAATGAAGTGCGGCCTACGTTAGTATAAATGTTTAGGGAAAGAATGACTAAAGCAATCAAATGGACACAGTGGTTAAAATACAACTTGAAATATTGAAGCCCAGGCCTTGTTAGCAATATGATAACTGTGGGCATCTCTGCCATGTGTGTTCAAATGGAGTTCATTCAAAGTCTTGGGCACTTTAACTAATATTAACAAACTAGGCGATTAGATTTGTGGTCCTATCTATTCCTGTATGCTAACTTTTAAAAGATTTGGATTTTATGTTGGGTATTCAACCAGTGGCAGAAAGTACCTTGAGTAGACTGTGAGGATGGGTACTTGCTTAAGCTCAAGAGAAGCTGTGGGTTTGTCCCCAGCACCACCAAACAAAACAGAAACCACTGAGGAATTCAAGTGAAGATTAAATACAACAGGTCTTAAGGTAGAGACTAAGAGAAGCTGCCCTCATGAGGATGGACAAAGGGAAAACCAGCTTGACCTATCTCAGCCAAGAGGATGTGCTCAGTGTGCACGGCCCCTGCCTTTCATCCCCAGAACCAAAAAAAGAAACAGGAGACCCCCGCTGCTCGCTTTTTCCTTTGTCTTGTTTACATGGCTCTACCAATCCCACAAGTCATTTACAAATGCCCTCCTAAAGTTCCTCGAAGTATTATATACAAAAGAAAGATAAAATATTACAGTGTGAAAGCAAACTAAATGTCTACCTATGGGTGAGTGCTTATTTTATATCTGCATGAAATTATGCTATCATGTCAACACAAACTGTTTCCAAGAAAGTTACTGTGTGCTCACAATATAATGTTCAGGAAAAAACAAACAAACAAACAAAGGACCCCCAAAACAAACAAGATACAATTTCTGCAGAAAATGCAATTCCAGTTATGACCCCTTTGCAAATTTCTATTTACTATATACACATGCAAAAAGCACTAGTGAGGCAAATTCATATAACTTAATATATAGTTTTCTCTACAGGATGAGATTTCAGAAGATTTAACTTATCTTCTCCCAAAACTCTCTGTAATTTCCAAATTTTCCAAAATAAATGCTGCTTAATAAATGAAAATTAATTTTTTAAATGTTTTGTTAGGATGGTATTCCATTTCAAACAGAACAAAGTATGGAAGTCATCATAGTTGTACATTATTTTCTCTTTCCGTGTACAGTGTTCACATTCTCAGTAAAAAACAAATCCTATTTTAAAGCACAAACATCAATTTAGCCACTTGTTTAAAAAAAAAGTTGCCTTACTTTAAGACACATAATATGCTCATACTGTCAGGAAGGTCTATACACCAGAAAAAAAAAAATCACACAACAAAGATCGACTCCTTGCTTACCTAGCCCCTAAGGTAAATAATCCTGCAGTTGGTTAAAGTACTCTTCCAACTGTTTCAGAAATTCACTGAGTGAATAGGTGGGTGTGGTGTCACATGCCTGTAACCACTCAGAGAGGCAGAGGCAGGCAGATCTCTGTGAGTTCAAGGCCACCCTGGTCTACCAAGTGAGTCCAGGACAGCCAAGGCTACACGAGACAAGAGAAACCTTGTCTGGAAAAACAAAACAAAACAAAAAGTTCATAAAGAAAGCAGATGAGCTGTTTGCTCCTCAAAGCTAACTAGGAAATGAACAGAACACATATAACCAACCTTTCACCTAGTTTGCAATTTAAACATCTCCCACTTAAATGAGAGTAAAATACAATTATCAAGAGCTCAGAATAACATTTTATAAGTAATACATAGATAATCAATCAATCAATCATGTTATAGCTTTACAAAAAGCACTTTTTACACAGATATCCATATTTATTGAATATTCCCCCTTTACTAGGTAAGAACTATTATGCCCCCTCTGTAGATGAATTGACTAAGCTGGAGAACAGCAGATCCAGAATGCTGCACCCTGGCCTCTGTTGGGGCTGACGTGGGGCTACAATGTGTTCCAGTGTTGGTTGCTTAATCCCCAAGATCCTTGTTGTCCTAAGGGCAGATTCTCATGTTTTCACAATGACATTGTGTGAATGGAAGGAAGGAAGAAAGAAAGAAAGAAAGAAAAAAAGAAAGAAAGAAAGAAAGCATAGAGATAGATAGAAAGAAAGATAGATGTATGGATAATTATAGACAGACAAACAAAAAATCTCCCATTCAGAGCCTTCTGAAATGACAGAGGGTGCTGACTTCTGCATCTTCCGTCCCAAGCACCTCATAGTGCTGGGCAGACCCCATGATGGAGGCCTGAGCTGCAAGTCCAGACCGTGGAGCCCCCAGAGGCTGGTACCCATCCTTCATTCCCTCAATGCCCTGGCTCACAGCGCCTTGACCTGGCACAGATTTACAGACCTGTAGAGGTCTGTAAAGTAGCTTAAGGCTAAATAGAAGCTCACAGACAGCTTGGCCTAACTGATGTGCTTTTAAGAACCTAGGGCAGAAACAGCAGCCTATACAATGAGCTTAATGAAAGGCACCAGATCAGACTAAGAAATGTTTCACTCTAACTGCAATCATGCCTTGTCCAGTCTGAGAATGAGACTGGAGACAAAAACCTTTCCCTCCTCAGCACAGACTTCTGTCAAGCTCAGCAAACGCTGGAAGCGGCCTGGCTCCTGGACACTGGGCTTGCCATTTAGTAAAAGCTTGTCCTGGGAGAACTATGAAACTGCTCTTTAAGCTCAATAGCTTCTCCAGCAAAGAAACAGAACAGAGTCATCTCCAAGCTGCAAAGACTCAAGGTGGTAATGTTTATGGAGTGCTTGAATCACTGTTAACTCCTTAACATGAAGTTAACAGTAGTTGGCCTGGGGAGGGTTCAGGAGATGAGGCACTTGTTGTGTAAGTGTGAGAACCTGAGTTTTCATCCCCAGCACCAGGTAAAAAGCCTGCTATCCCAGCAGTGGAGGGGCAAAGACAGGTGGATCCCGGGAGCAAAGGGCCAGCCAAACTAGTCATATTGTCCATCTCTAGTCTCATAAGAAACCTTGATTCAAAATAATATAATAATAATAAGGTGGAGAGCAACTGAGGAAGATTCCTGTGCTAGCTACTTTTAGGTTAACTCGATATAAGCTGGGTCATCTGAGAAGAGGGAACCTCATCTGAGAAAATGCCTCCAGAAGATCAAGCTGGAAGCAAGCCTATAGGGAATTTCCTTAATTGGTGATTGATGGGGAGAGCCCAGCCCACTGTGGGTGGGGTTATCCTGGGACTGATGGTCCTGGGTTCTATAAGAAAACAGTCTGAGCAAGTCATGAGGACCAAAGCCAGTGAGCAGCACATGTCCAGGGCCTCTGCATCAGCCCCTGCCTCCAGGTTCCTGCCCTGTATGAGTTCCTGTCTTGACTTCCTTCAATATGAACTGTGATGTAGACATATGAGCAGAACAAATAAATCCTTTCTTCCCCAAGTTGTTTTGGTCATGGTGTTTCACGGTAGCAACAGTGACCCTAACTAAGACAATACCCCACATCAACCTCTGGCCTCAGGACATGTAAATGTGCCCTCGCATACATACACATGAATACACACACATTATTAATTATCAATTAGCTGATCCTTAGACTATACTTTAATACAAAACAATGTTCATTTGGAAACTGAGAAATCAGTATTCTAAGTGAAATTATTATTTAATATTACTTCCTAAGGAGAAAGGAATTGGTTTAGGCAGACAGAAAAATAAATGTTTTAAACTAAATGCTTATTGACTGAAGTAGATGATTAAGAGGAAGAGCTATCCAGACATCCAGATATAAGAAAACTATTATAGAGAAATGTATAAATTCATTATGTGGGAACTAGATAGGGCTCATGCCATGGGACTTTCAAAATATATACCTCATAGCCCATGAAAATTATAAATGCAAATAGATATGAAAGATAATATTATGACTGCAGAATGATATTTCTGATTTCTGCTTTATCTTGTACAAATACATAATGTTCAAAGATACTCAAGATCAGATTGATAAAGATCAGTTTTAATTTGATGTCTTACTTGTTTATAATTCTTGAACTGAGAGTAATAAACAGGTATGTTTTGAGAAAGAAAAAGTTCTCTGCTCTTCTTCGAGAACTATCACATATTTGGACCGCTATAAACTGATTACTTGTGAGAGCAGAGGTGCTGGATGGTGTCAAGGAAAGAGTGCCTTCCACACACACCGGGACTGATGCAAATATGAACATACAGAGACTATGGCAGCGTGTATAAGACCTGCACAGGCTCAAACCACACCAAGTCACAGCGCTGAGGAGGGGAGGTGAACACAGCAACTCACCTCGAACTATTTGTAAGTGATATCTGCTGAGAAAGGGAAAATGAGTTTTCTCCAATGGAGTGAAATTAGGTCTATCTATCAAATTCCAGGGCTGGCCCCATGTCCAGGAGCAGCTAAGTAACACAAAAACAGACTCCATGAGTTTCGCGTGCTTTTGGGTTTGGTTTGGTACTTTTTGTCTTATTGAGGTTTTGTTTGTTTTGATTTGGGTTTTGTGGCGGGAGGAGGTTGAGAGAAACCACATAAAATTAGCTGAGTAGAGAGGTGGGGGGGCTCTGGGAGGAGTAGGGGAGGAGAGGAAGAGGAAGACTATGATCAAAAACACGTTAGATAAAAAGGTTTTAAGCAATAATGTTAAAAAAAAAGATTATTAAGTGATAATGGCCAAGTAGCTTATTACATTCAATCCTCCCCGCCCCAAACACCAGTAATTTACAAGCTGAAAACAATACAAATGAAGGTGTGTTTGCAAGAATCATTGGGCTAACAAGATAGCCAACACGTAAGGAACAGACACCCCAGAGCAAGGAAATACGGAGTCTGGGGTCTGGGAAGTTTCTCCCCTCCAGGCATTTTCTAATACACAAACAAATCCAAAGGTCCAAGAGGTTGAGAAGCTGAGCAGAAAGCAGCAGCTCTAACACAGACTGGGAACCATCGCTGTGGCCATCTCTGGTGCAGAAGAGACTAACGGAGGAAGAGTTGTGTAAATGTCCTCGTCTTCTGGCTAGGACGCTGGACATATTGTACTTCAGAAACTGGGGCAAACTGGCAGCAAAGCTCTTGCAAAGCCTGAAACCTGGCTGACCAGCTCAATCCCAGAATGGATTAATGCAATGCACTGACACTAATGCCTACAAGAAAGCAAAAGTAAATCCCCTCCGAAGGAAAATAACACCGGGGCCTCAAATCGCGTGTTTCTCATGCACAATGTCCAGCATTCAGCCCAAATTACCCGTCATACAGGCAGCTATTGGTTTGCCACCACCGAGCCCCCATTAAAATGGACCTCCGGAGACTCTGTGCCTCTCTGAGCTGAAATTGCTATTTTAGGAGGGCTATATGAAGGCTTGAGTAGGAAGGTGCAAGGAGCCACCTGTCAGATGGAAAGTGTTTATTTAGGGATGTACCTGGTCTGGGCCCAAGCACCTTTCCATTTTAAGAAGTAGCAAGCATGGCATCAGGTGTGTATCAGCAGCTACCGGAAGGCTGAGGCAGGAAGATCACAGGGACAAAGCCAGTCCAAGCAATGTAGTAAGGCGGAGTCTCAAAAGACAAAACAGAAAAGGAGTAGGTGTCCTGTAGAGACGTCAGTCTCTCCCTCTACTACCCCAAGCAAATCTACTAACACAACAAGGCTCAGGACACAGAGCCTAGCTCCCCAAATGCCTGGACCTAATCCAGGTAAACTGAGACCAGTGATGCCTTCTGAGATGCTGGGTATAGCTGTCCATGGCCAGCATGGCCATGGGTACTCCAGGCTGGTGGTGGAACTCACTCTTTCAGACTATGCCTGTGGCATCACTGCTCAGCCTTCCATGAGCAAAACTACAAACTGACACACCATACAGATCCCTTCTTGGGGATGTGAGCCTAGAAACAAATCATTCTGCTAACTGAACTGCCAGGAGCATGGGCATAGATACCCCCAATAAGGACTGGTTCTTTAAGGGGACCACTTGGCCCCAAGCTGCAGGTCAAGTCTCACTGCTTCTGAAACCAAGACTAGCAATTCACATACACTTGGGACTCTCCACAAGCACTCATCCATCTGTCTCACAATGGGACAGGTCACATCATGAGAAGCATTGTCCCTTCTGCTTGTGACAGGTGGGTGGCATTAAACCTTTGAATGCCTCTCGGGACTAATGGTGCCCTCATCACCATCAATAGTTGATTGGGTTGCTGCTCGGCTGGTTCCAATCATACTACTGTAGTCCTTGAATGAAGCAACAGATGGGTTGGCGTCTTTTCCCCATTTCTTCATCCAGTCATTTTGGGAAAGTAGCGTGACCACCAGATTGGGTGCAGAAAGGAGTTGTTCTGCTTGGCCGCTTTCTAGGTAATAATCAAATCAAGCAAGGTGGAGAGCACGATTTTAGGATTATACAGAGCATGGTATAGACCCAGGTTGAAAACCAAGGATTCTACTTTCCCCCACAGCCAGACCCCTCCCACATGAAAGATAGGCATAAGTAGGGGATGGTTTAGAAAAGGTGAAGTTGGAGTTGACGGGATGGACTGCCTGGTTTGTGTAGGTGGAGAAAGAACCTCAACCCAGCGTCCAGGGATGCAACACTTTAGACACCAGGAGGGAACATTAGAACATTAGAGCTGTAGCCTTTTCCAGAATCACACTTACGCCCTTCCTACAAATGGAAAACACTCTCCCATGGCAACTTCCAACCAGCACACCACACTTAATATTGTGTCTTCTGAGCTTTGCCTGATGTCTCTGGCCACCATTTGACACACCACAGCAGCAGAGGAAGGCTCCAGCTCCTGCAGCTTCTTAACAACAACTCCAGATACTGGCTTATCCTTATATTCAGATCAGGGACAGACAAAATGCCACCAAAAAAAGGAAAAATGCATGGAGCTTAAACTACATTGAAGTTTATAACTTCTATTCACCTAAAGATAGCATTGAGAACAGACAAGTCAGAACATAGTAGGAAAAAGAGTTTTCAATACACATAGCTGCCAACGAATTCATGTCTTCATAGGTATTAGGGTAAAAATTATATATTTCTGATAGTCAACCTTCATGTATAAAAATGGCAGGTCATATAGCTTAACATGATACTTAGACTCCTACAGATCAACCCAATGAAAATGGGGTAAAGACTAAGCAGGCAATGAGTATCCAAAGGGCTCTCAGCCTTTTTGTATTCTTGGGATGATGCCTCTTTATGTAGTCCATGCTGGCCTCAAAATGTGTGGTAACCCTGCCTCAGTGTGTTGAGATTACAGGCATGAGCCAGTTTGCCAGCTTCAGCCTCATTCTTCATTAGGTAAATTTACCTGAAAACGAGACATTGCTGTATGTTTTACCACTAAACAGATCGATACCAGAGGCCACAAGAATTGACATGAGCCAGAAAGCTGATGTACAGCTGTTGGGAGCCTAGCAATAGAAACAGCTCTTTTGGAAACTGAGCAGTAGTGCTGAAGCTAAATATTCATATGCTCTATAGGCAAACACTTATTCCTGTGCATGCCTACACAACAGAAATGCACTTGTGCATGTGTGCATTTCAAAAATCTGCACATGGGTTTTTGTAGCACCGAGTATAATAGCTCCAACCCGGAAGCATCCCCAGTGCCATCAATGGCCCAATGGATAGAGAAGCTGTGCACATGCCCAGTAGAGTGCAGAGAAGGGGAAAGAATTGATGCATCCAAAACCACAGAGAAATCTCTCAAATAAGAAGTTCTGGAAAAGAAGCCTGACACAGAGCACTGTGGTGTGAGTGTGAATTTGTGAAACTCGAAAGCAAGCAACAGCAATCCATACTGGGATAAGGAAAAATGGTGGCTTCCCCAGTGGGGGCAACAGGGATGAACTGACAGGAAGTTGGTTCCTAGAGAGCTGGTCATGTCAGTTACTTGACCTGAGTCTTAATCGTAAAAACTGGTCTGTTTTATGAAAATTCACATAGTGGTTCACTTAAGGTTATCCATTTTCTCTGTCAGCTACATTTTGAAACTAAGGTTTCTTTTAAGTTTATAATTTATAGAACATTTAAATACTTTTTAATATATTAGAAAGTAATGGGTCATTGTGAACATGCATCCAAGCAGTTCAGGAGGCAGAACAAGAGAAGAGAAAGCAGATCATATTATTATATAGAGATCTTAGTGATAAAGTGAAGGGTAAAATTGCTTTTGAAAGAAAACACTGTGGCTTTTCATGGTGAATAATACTGGCATTTGGAATCATAGTATTAACTGGCTTGACGAATGCACCATATACTTCAATAACTATGTACATCACACCCACTAATTTTTCTATGAAACCCCCTGGGACTTGCTGGTTTACAGTTAACTCACAAACCGAGCAGAAACATAGGATTTTTTTTCTTAAAACAAAATATGAAGTGAGACAATCAGATTCTTTCACGGAAGAATCAAAGCCTGAATACAAGAGTGAATGAGAGATGCTTCAGTGAGCAATGCAAGCTTTGCGAATGAGCTGTAAAGCTGGGCACCGCCACTCACCCCAAATCCCAGCGCATGGAAACCTAAGGCAGGGGGATTTCTTGGAGTCCAAAACTAGCCTGGACTACGTAGTTAATTTCAGGCCAGCCTGAATTATACTATGAGAGCTTATTTTATAAAGACAAAATACTGAGTTGATAAAACTATGGGAATGGTAACTAGAAGTTAGAGATGGGCCATGGGGAGTCCATTAGAGTCCACACAGAGTCATTAGTGACAACACATTGTAACACAGCTAAGAACACTATTCAAAGAACAGCTAGGTCCTAATACAGGCACAGAGATATTCTGTTTATGGTCTTATGGTATGCATCATTTCTAGCACTCACATGTGACCATTATTTAAGACAACTTGAGTTCACGTGTCTCCCTTGCAATCAAAAACCCATAAAGCAGTCAGCCATAGAACAAACCCTATTAACCCTAGAAAGGACTGGCAGTATGCACAAAGCAAGCCACACACTTGATTAAGGAGGTCTTAACAGCTGCATTAAAATAATATCGACTGTTAGTGATGATTTTGAAAGATGGAGAAAACACTGGCTGATGGATGGTGCCCTTGGTACTGCAAAACTACAAAGAATTGAGTGTCGGGATGCATTGGTGGCAACAGTGGATAAAACACTCATACCTGATTCTAAGTGTAAACTAGAGGAACTTGATGAATGCACCTCAATAGAGGGCAGATCCTCCAATAAAAGAGCAGCTGATAATTTAAATGTTCCTTTCTATAGAGTCCAATCATGGTCATCCCTTCATGATCATGGGTAAATGACTAAGTGCAAATGTTCTATTCCTCCAGGTGTAACAGGTTGCTGCAGTTCATCTAAAAGCTATGTCCCATAACTTTTGTAGCTTCGTAACAACTATCTTCAGTTTTTCCTTTATTAGAGCATCAAAGAAAAAAAAAGATGCTGCCATTATAATACTATGCTTTATTACATGAAGAATCACAAGCTATTTCCAGAATTATGTCTACTGTGGTCTCCAGTGCCAACCAAGAGCTAAACCAAAGAGGCAAAGCTTTTCTCTGTACAAGTGAAAAAATATGATGTCTGAGAGTGGCTTTAAACTAAACCTCCCTACCCCTCCCCAACACACACACACACACACACACACACACACAGAGAGAGAGAGAGAGAGAGAGAGAGAGAGAGAGCAAAAAAAAAGCAATAAAAGTTGGAGGTTGTTTAAACTAAATGATAGTGGTCCATGAATTCTTGTATTGTATTTGTGTGCTTTAAATAAAAGGAATAAGGAAAACCTCTTCCAAATTATTCTAGTAAGAAAGAAAGAAAGAGAGAGAGAGAGAGAAAACAAACAAGCAGCAAGAAAGAAATGAGACATCCTCTGACAAATGTGTTATTTGCCGTGTGTCTCTATGTTAAGAGCCTGGGTAGATTAAACTACCAATGAAGTCTATGACTGGGTATTCACAAACCCCTTCTTCTAGGCTCTTTCTCAGCCCATTTTGGCATCATTAAGCTTACAGAGATGTCTCAAGATGTCAAGTGGTGTAAGTAACAGAGCCTAGACCTAAACCCACACTGTTTTACCCCTGAAGTGAACCTCTACCTCTCCTGGTGACATTCTTACTGAGATTCTTACAAGTCTTTAAAGATCCATAAAAGTGCCCCTCTGACTCCCGCGCATCACTGACATGGCCTCTTCTCACTTCTGAACTGAGTTACAACAGCCCAAGAGAGCCTTAAATCAAGCTACCGTCTTCCAGCTCCCACACCGCTAGCAAGCTGAGAGCCCATGGCTTTCAATAGTTGCTCTGATAGGGTTGGGGAGACTAGACCTACTGTTTACATTAGTCACATAAATGGCGTGATCTCAGATTCAGTCCAGGAAGTGAATCAGGCGTTGTGTAAGTTAAACACCCTAAACAAAATAAAGCATTGCAGGAGCAGCAGTGGTCGGAGTCCCTCCCTCTGTTCTAGTCCTCCGCAATGTCTTTTTGTAAGCAAGACCCACGTTTGTAAGTAAAATAATGGCCTGAGGCACCACACATTCATTTCTAAAGATAGCTTGTCTTTTTTTTTTCCTCCGAGACAGGGTTTCTCTGTGTAGCCTTGACTGTCCTGGACTTGCTTTGTAGACCAGGCTGGCTTCGAACTCATAGTAATCCATCCGCCTGCCTCTGCCTCCCAGAGTGCTGGAATTACAGGTGTGTCCCACCCGCACCTGGCTGAAGATAGCTGGTCTTGAATCGTTTTATTTGTATCTTCTCAAGGCTTTAAGAAGTCCACTTCTCATTAGCCCGCCTTGATGCTGTAAAACTGTTCTTGGTAAATCTCTTCATCCTCTGCAGCCTGTCTTCCATCAGAGCTCAAAAGAAGCAAGATGCAAAAAAAAAAAAAAAAAAAATACAGAACAGCTCAAATGTGATAACGTTTTTCTGCCTTTTCCCTAAAAGCATCTCATAGCCGATGTGAGGTGGTTTAAGGAAAATGGTCTGAGTTTTTAGTTTTCAGGTGGCTAATGTGTTTTCTAGCAAAAAGGAAAACCATATGATCCTGTTATCTGCACCTCTGACCCTCCTGTGGCATGAGTGTTCCCTGCATGGAACAAGGGAGCGCACACTGCTCCGTCCCCTCGTACGAAGGCCATCAAATTCCTTGGGCAAAAATGGAGAAGTCAACTGACATATTTTAACTTTTCAATCAGCTAAAATTTAGAAGTTACACCAGTGAAAAATGTAACAACTGATTTGAAAGAATGCCATGCCTAATCAGGAGCCAAGTGTCTAACAGTCAAACATTTCACACAGTGCCATGTTCTTACTTAACACCGGCTCAGCTTTCGTTTAAATACTGGCTGTGATTTTACTATACCACCATACATCACATCAAGACAGGGCTGCATCCTGAGAAAGGAATCGTTTCTTTCACTGTGTGAACACTGCCAAGTGTGCTCACTGGAACTGAGAAAGTGTGGCCCACCACACACCAAGGCTATGGGCATAGCCAGACCGTAGAGACAGCACAGCACAGATGGAAAGGTCATTGGTGATGTAATGCATTGCTGTTTACAGGCTTTCGTTCATGTAAACTAGTTTCAGAGAATTTCTCCTGTGATTTCCATTCACCACACAGCTGCAGTCATAGAAAATAAATCTTCCCACACTCAGGCAGAATGGATCTGCAGCTCACATATTTTTAACTTTTTGAGATTACAGTTCACTCCATAATCAAGACTGGCTTCCAGCTCACAGCAATTCTCCTGCCTCAGTCTCTCAAGTGCCAGGATTATAGGCTGGCTTTGTAACTCACATCTGAAGATATGTAAACTCCCAATATATAAATATATAGCAAACAGTTAATTTTCAATAGTCAAAGAAAAGAAACTAAATAAACAGATATACAACCCTTTCTTAAAGGAGAAATAGACAGGAATAAAAATAGAAGGCCACTTCAAATTTGTGAAAATTGGGATTTAAGACTTAGTAAATACACCCCGGCAATCTGATTTATTTCCTCACAAAATGTATTTTTAAAACTAACTTTTTTTAATATAATAATTAAATTATATTTACTGCAGTAGGAATATTTATGCAATTTTGGTCAAAATGGACAAAAATCAACTTAAAAATACAGTTTGAATAGCTAGACAATATAATTGTTTTTAACTTCATGTCTTGGAACCAAATGTAAAGCGAAAATAGTGTCACACTGCAAATGACACTTTCCACCTATCGTCACTGAATAAAACCCACAGACCAATGCAGCTCACAGGACAAAGCATTTTTACACACACAGCTTACACCCCAAACATGAGTTTTCCATGTTATATTCTCAACACTAATTACAATAATCTAAATATTAAAGTAGCTGGAATTTAATAACCAATTTTTGCTAATCTACAAGTCCCTTTTCTTTAACTTTAATGGGAAAATTTTTTGAAAGTTCAAGTAAGAAATAGTTTTGAACATTTTATAAGATTTAGCAAATGTATGTATTGCCTTTTCCCCTTTCTTTGTGTTCAGTAAGCAAAGACGAAGAATAAAATGTGGAGTTGGTTATTACACCTCCATTCAATACTGTGAACTAGAATGAAAATTCCCCTTCACAGATTACACCCCCTACAAATAGTTCAGTGCCTGCATGCAGTTCTACCTAATTCAATAAAACGTTGAAAAAACCTCTGCCTTGGGGTCAAGTTAGGAAAGTTAAAATGCCTGTCTAGTAATGAGGTGACAGAGAATTTGCCGAACCTGTAATCCCTTTACAATTCAATCAGCACAAATATGACAAGCATGTGTAATTTTTCCTGCCTCTAGAGCCAAGGATACCATCCCCCAGCAACCCCCAGCAAGCACATGAAAGTAGGTTGAATACAACAGCAGATGAAGAAGAAGAAAGACAGTTGCTACACATCTTTCCTGCTTCGGGCAAGACACATAGGGCTGCTTAAGTGGACCAGACTAACTGGGCTGTACTCTCACTCTAAGTGCAAACACTCAAAAAGATCTCTCCACTGAAGTGAACGGATGTCACATAAAGTTGGTGGTTTGAAAATAAGCCTCACTTTTCCTTGAGCATGGGATGCTCTGTAGCTGTGCTTTTCAAAGCTCAACAATCATTTGACTAGTTTTTAAATAAGAACAAACAAAACAGTGATTCATGCTTTACACCCCCAACTTCTATGTAATCCAGATTTTTTTTTAAATCTGAGCTCAGTGGATTTAAATACAGCCTCCTAGGCAAAGCCCTCTTCAATGTGTGTAGTCATTATATCTAGAGTTGGACCTTGCCTATCTAGAAGCCTGAGCTACAACAGGTTAAAATGAAAGTAATTAAGAACAAGGAAATGGGAAGAAGTCTCTAAGAGCTGAAGAGAATGCCAAGTTAGAGGAGATGGTAGAAGTTATGACTCAAATCAAAGCAGAACACCCAGAACCTGCTTGCTAAAAGGAGAGTTGTTCACTTGCCCTGAGTGGGAATTACTCGGAAAGAAATACACCCAGGTACATATTTGAACTAAGAAACATCCTTTTGGAGGCAAGGAATCACTTTAAGCATTTTTAAACAAATTAATTTGATTATATCATCATCACTGTTCTCAAGAAATAGCCACTATGAAAACCCTGATAAGACAGCCTAACAATTTCCCAAGAATCTGCCAGAGAAAAATCCTGGAATAGCATGAGATCAACAGAGAAGCACACATTTTCCTTCAACGTGGGCATATTTGACAAATGAGCTTACTGACAAAAAAATAAAAGAAAAAAATCAGGGTTTGTGTTTTGGTCCATTTTCTGATTTTTTTTTTGTCAATATGCTTAATTTGAAATATTATTTAGGCGAAGCAAACCAGTGGATATGTCTTCTTAAAGCTTAGTTATAAACACATGTAACTAGAAGTTTAAAGTTATTTGAAAAAGAAACAGAACTGAAAAACAATTAGAGGTGGTTTACAGGAAAAAAAAAAATGAAACATTCTTCCATCAACCAAAGATGCCATTTTCTACCTCAGTGATGTCTCTGACTTAATGAATGATGTCCTTATAGGTTTGTGTGGCTGATGACCCGATTTCTCAGAAGGCCCATTTCAATCACCTCTGTCCTTAGCTTTTCAGACACAGTTCTTGTTTGCTCTTCACAACCCTACATAGCAAAAAAGTGGCAGTCTTTTATAGCCTTAAAAACACATGATCACAGTATTGGAAAGTGACACAGTTCACTGAAGGAAGGCCAGCTGCATACACTGTGGACTTAAGATGGAATGTTTCTCCTCTCTTATTCCCGGTGTCTCTTCTTAATTCTTCGTGGCTACGAGGAAGCAGTGGTTAAGAAGAGCATTGTCAGCCAGGCTAACGCATGTCAGCAGACCATTTCTAACATTCAGCAAAATTTAAAAACTCTCCAAGCCCAAGTTCAAATCCTTTCTGGAATGGTTGCCTCACTACATCTCAGTTTTATCTACAAACCTCAAAGGTCCCAAATATGCATGCGATGACAGGCACCATGACTCAAGTGATGGTGAAGAGAAAACACTTACATAAAATGACCTTCCTAGACCCCTAATTATTCAGCAATTTCAAGTCTCTGTTAGAGTTAGACTTAAAGAAAACTGTTCTGAAGCTGCAAGCCCTGACTTTTTTCCAGCAGATAAGCAACACTTTACATACAATGTTAGCAGGCTTAACAGCCACAAAAGCTCTAACAGCTCTGGAACTCAGCTCCAGAGCAACCAAGAAGTGGTTACTGTGAATTTAAGAATAAATACAAAGGAAATAAATAGTTTGGATTTGAGTGATATGTATTAAAACTTTTAAAGGACGCTGTTTTATTTTTATTTCAGACATAATAGCACTCAAAATTCTTTTTTGGGGGGCTGGGAGAGGAGGTGTCTTGCATGTCTTCTAACACTTAATATTCAAACACACAAACACACACAGAAAGACAATATTTTTAAACTATCTGTCTCCTTAAAACTCTTCTCCTAACTCAGATTCTAGACTGCACAACTTGAAATTTTTTTCCATTTCTTATACCTGTATCTGCCAGCTTAGTTTTTCAAATGACTGAAAGCACCTTCGAAAATCAAAGGGCATCTTTTAAATTTCAAATTCTTACTCTTTTAATGGGTTTAAGCACTTATCATTTACTAAAGTTAATGATTTACAGTGAAAACAAAAACCAATCTTATGCATGGTGTGGTTTCAACTCCTCTGAGTTCTAAGCTTTGTTTTAAAAGGCAGAAAACTTAAGTGGCCATCCACCCTAACCACCATTCCACTGTGCCTGCTGCAGGCTCGGAGGTTTGCAGTAGACATAGCCTGATACGACTTGCACAGAAAATTCATCCTAGAAACATCTTTCTGCAACAGCAAAGGCTCCACCCACACACCTTCTCCTTTCAGGGTCGGGAATATAGAGGCAAAAAGAAAGCATTTGGCTGAATAAAACCATTCTCCTTTAACTTTAGTAAACAACTGGCGTTTGAAATCAATATGTTTCCTACTTGCAGGAATTCCGATTAAGCTAGCGCCGGCTCCACACCTTGAGCATACAACAAAACCATTCAAATTATGACCTACAACTAAAAGGTCGCATTTACTTTAGAGTAGAGTGTTTTGTTTGTTTTTTAAGCATAAACTCGGGGACACATTCTAAGCCCCAGGAGACCATGTCTTCACGCTGACCTCGTTGGTGAAACGTACGCAAGGGAAAGTGACCTAAACTGCAAAGCATGATTGGCAAGGACCAACAGAAGCACCTATCTTGGTGGTTCCATTTGCCCCCAGCACCACCGGTGAGCCATTACTTGCAGGTAAAGAACTCTGCCTGTCCCGAGCCAGCAAAAGAAGAAACCAAACTTTTCCAAATAAGTTAGTTTGTTTTCACCAAGCCAATCTAAATCCAACAGGTACCGACGCACATCGCCCCACATCTTTCCTGAATAAGGGCTAGAGCAGCGCGGAGTGGTTAGGGAGGAAACTGAAAGAATCCGACCTGACTTCTAAGAGGACTAAACAAACCAGCCTGGACCCTAAAGCAGCAGATCCCGACGCGGTGGGATCAAGGGTTGGTGTTGGGGGGATCTCTGCTCGCACACAGGAACCTGCCTGGCTGCAGGGTTTCCGAGCACTGTCCCTGTGCTGTCCACCCAGCACCCGAGTTGGACGAGCAAGACGGTGAGGCGCCTGGGGATGGGAGCCAGGGAGAGGAGCGTGGAGATACCTGCTTGTCCAGCGCGTCCCGGGCGCCCGCGGGTCCCGCGCCGGTCCGGGGTGGCGCGGGCGTCCGCTCGCAGCTGCAGCCCTCCAGGAGGTACATGCCCGCTGGGCGGCCGCTCTGCTCGCCCTCGAAGTAAAAGAGCACATTCTGGTAGAGGGCGAACCACTTCTCGTGCCAGCGGCTGGCCTCGGCAGCCTTCTTGCTCAGGAAGCCGCGCTTGGTGCCCTCCTTGCGTGCCAGGAAGGCCAGGTACAGGGCGTGCCCCTCGTTGTAGCGCAAGCTCTTCTGCATGGCGAGGGCGCGAAGGGGCGTGAGGGGGGCACCTCAGTCCCGCGGCGGGGCCATCGCGGCGCGCTCTCCCGGAGGACGCCCCCCGGGCCGCCTGCCACCCGGCGCCCCGCCCGCAGCTCGCGCGCAGACCTGGGCTAGGGCGCCGTCCCCTCCCCGACCGCGCCCTCTCCGGTCCCCGGCGCCTCCTGGTCCCCGGAACCCCGGGGCCGAGTGGCCCTCCGAGGGCGCCCGCACTGTGCCGCTGCACCCGAAGTTGCGGGAGCCGAGCCCTCGCCGAGGACTGCGCCGCGAGGCGCGCGGCAGCCGAGCACTGTCCCCGGGCCACGCGCTCCGGGAGACAGAAGGTAAGACGTCACGTGGGAGATCAGCTGTAATCGGCTTGGAGAGCCGCTTGAAGGGTACAGTCGGCGCGGTGGCGGCCGCGGAGGCGTGCCTGCTCGCCGGCGCGCGTCCTTCGCTCGCCTGCCAGGACCCTGCCTTGGCCCGGGCCAGCCCCGGATGGGGCAGACCGCCCGGGAGGGGGCAGATGCGTGGTGGCACCCCGCTGCCCACAGCACAAACACGCCCAGATGTGCCCTCACACATACACAGGCGAACGCACACCAAATCACACACACAAACCACACAAGGCTCATATTCGTACACAAAAGCACACATGCACACAGATACAATAGGCTCAGGAGCAAAGCATGAGTGCACTCGCAACATAAATTAGCAACTACCCTTTCACCCAGTGCTAACAGTCACACACCACGTAAGAGGACAACGCAGTCACGAATAACATACTCCTATGCACACAGATACACATTCACAATTACAAAAACACACCCTCAGTATACGCTTCTCAAAAATGCAAACCCACAAATTTGTACTTACACAGGCAGCTACATGTATGTACATACCTTAGTGCTGTCTCAAACGCTCTCATATTTACTGTACCCAGTGTATATACACTTACATACATATCCACACAAACATCGGACAAACACACGCCTCCACTAGCCCTTTCTGTCATACCTGCACACAATCATAAACACATGCACTTACATGCAAATGTGCAAAAACATGCACTCCTAAACACACTCACCAGATAGCAGCACTTACAGACAGAAAACGGACAGCTGTCCAGGCGCTTGCAGCCGCATTTTTACAGCTCCTGTGCGTGCCCTCACACTCACAAAAAGGTCCGGTAGCAGCAGGTGGAGTCAGAGCCGGCTTTGCATAAACCACAGTACTGGCTTTTCAGCTTGGACCCCAACTGCAGAGTTTAAAACTAGCTGTGAATGTTGGTAGGAGAAGTGTTCCCAGAGAGCCGGCAGACGTGTCAATTCCTTTTGGACACTTGTTATTTAAGAGGGTTAAGATAAAAGAAACCAAATGTTTAGTATGGAGTTTTAAATTAAGGGAGCTGAGGTGGGGAAGGGGGGTAGCCTTATGAGGGAAACTTTGCTAGCAGGGACAGAAACTGTCCTGGGAGGCCAAGCTGTCACACACAGGCTGAGCAGAGTCCCTTGTGAAGACTGGAATTCATTTGCTTAACAAATCTTACAGCTACCGATGGAAAACCAAGACGCTCTGCTCAAACAAAACACAAGTGGGAAAGAACCGATGCTCCAGCAGCTCTAAGACAAAACTTGTGCAACCCGGCGGTGCCCTCTTTGATTCTGCCTCACCTGCTTTTAATTCCCAGTAGCCACGTGTTAAAATGAGTGCCCCAAAGACTACAAGAACAAAATAGCAAAATAACCTCCTTTCAGGGCAGTGAATTGTGGCAACACACCTGTCTTGTCCTGCCATTGCAGGACAAATTGACAGCCAGAGGGCCCGGCCTGTTTCAAGAGGCTGTCTTTGCAGGATGTTTTAACTCTGCCTCACTGAGTGGTTTTGCACTTTACTGTCGAGGAAAACTTCACTATTAAAAATCCATGTAATAGGAAAATTGCCATTTCAAATTGGCTGTGAGAGAACAGTAGCCATCTTGTTACATACTTTTTCTGTATCTGAACGGCAATGCTGAGTTGAGCTGAGAGCGGGAACTGTTACTTAGAGAAAACCAGTTCACTTGCTGCTCCCTCTGTTCCAAAAGTAGGGGGGGGGGGCTGCCTCTGGGGACTTTTCTTTCCTTCTCTGTGGCCCGGCTGCATGCAGCTCTGGGAAGAGGAAGCCGAAGGACAGCCGGGTAGTTGAGATATTCCATTTTCACCCAGGAGCCAGAACGGGCCTCACGCCAGAACAGAAACAATTTCATCACATGTATTTGTACATTCTAACCCCTTGTGTTCCCTTGGGTGTGAGGACTCCTGCTCAGTAAGCGCTGTCTCTGACATCCAGCTATTCTCCTACTTCCCCTCTATCTATAAAAATGTCCCTACCTGAGTCCCAGGAAGTACTCACCTCAACCTTTGTCCGATCCCATCTCTGCCATGTGAGGTGCAGTGAAATAAAAAGCACTCTGGTTTCCTCCGTGTTTTGGTGCTGACTGCATTGTTGTGGTTTTCATAAAAAAATGTGGTGTGGTGGTGGTGGTGGTGGTTGTGGTGGTGTGGTGGTGTGTGTGTACATGTAGAGGTTGGAACAACCTTACTTGTTGGTCCTCACCTTTCACCACACCTATGCCAGGCTGGCTAGTCTTCAGGCTTCCAAGAATTCCCTTGCCCCTACTTCCTACTTCACCACAGGATAGCAGAGATCACAGACACTTGATGCCTTCTCTGGCTTTCATATGAGCTTTGGAGATCCTAATTCATGTCTTTGCACTTACATAAGTGCTTCGCCCAACAGAGCCAGCTCTCCAGCCCCTATCATGGATTTTAATGTTGGAAATTCACTGCAACAGCTACCGGGCAGAAGCTGATGTTTTCAGTACTATTCTTGGATGTTAGGAATGGTGTAGCTTGTGCTATCAGTGTGCTCAGTCCGGAGAAGGGTTTCTCAGTTAGGAGTATCTCATTTGGTTCTTAGTAGCAAAGCCAGATCCTTTTGAATCCAGCACCTACAGGGAGGGTTTATATGCAGTAAGCAGAGAAGTAATCCATAAGTATTTTCTAGATTAATTTAGCAATTGGTTATTAAATTGTTAAGGAAAGCATAAATATCTGAAAATTTGGGGCATTTTTCAAGACTTTAATGGGTGGAAACAACTAAAAACCTATGGGTTTAGGAAGCCATAGTAAGTTTGTGGTAGGCCTTTGTGAGCCCTCAAATCCAGCGGAAACTGCTCCCCAGACCATGCCTTCCCACATCCCTGGACTATCATTTTCTGTGTCCCTGGACCATGCCTTCTTGCATCCCTGGATCATGCTTCCCTGAAAGGGCCAGAGGGTGATGGAGATGAGGGTGTTTTTCTAGTAGATCTCATGGCTTAGCAAAGGGACACTGCTCCAGAGAGATGGGAACAGGCTCTTCCATGAATTCAATGTCTTCTCCTCTTGTATTTCATGAATTCTTTCCTGAGAGGTTCAATCTGTGGCATTTTTAAAGAGCAAAATGCATTTCTCACTGATAATTCTGCAAGTATTTTATTTGTCCTTTCCTAGGCAAATTAAGAGGAAAAACAAACAAAACAGGCATTGAGCTTAGGTATCTAGAAACCCTAATAACTTCTCCCAGGAAGAAATGTGAATCAGAGAAGTTCACAAAAAATCACAAAGAAGAAGAGGAGGATGAGGAGACAAGGAGATCGGAGAAGATAAGAAAAGAAAGAGGAAGAAATGAAGGGAAGAAAAGAGGGAGGGAAAAAGGGGGAAAAAGGAAGGGGAACGTTTTGGGGAGCTACCCAAAATGCTTTGGTTGGTTTGAGTGAGAAGAATTCAACCTGAGCTACAAAGTTTCAGGATCCCAATCTCAGGCCTTTTTTTTTTTTTTTTTTTTTAGTACAGAATGGAGGTTTTCATTTATTTTCCCTTTCCATAAATGCTGCTGTCTGTGGAAATTTGAATGGACCTTTCCCTGTGATTTCTGTCATTCAGAAATGCCTCAACACTGGGTTCTTGGGGAAGTGTTATGTTTTGGAGGTTAAGAAAAGTTTCCATTGTCTCTGCAGGTTAGCTAGACTGTAGTGAGCAGATAAACTATAGAAAACAGTCATATGGTATAAATACCCATAAATCCAAAATGATCCAGCATTGTCACACAAAGCAAAAGCATTTCCAGAATCTCTTTCTTGGCCGGATGGAAAAATATTTTGGGAATTGTCATTTTGATGGTTTGTAGATATGGAAACTAGTAGAGATTCAAAAAGAATGAAGGCAGACGCTGACAGATACCAGGTGCCCATCTCATGCACAGAAGCACTTCCCTGTTCCCTCTTGACGCTCAATAAAGGTCTACATAAAGTTTAAAGAGGTCATCCCTCCATGACCCCAGTATTCTTCTGGTCAAATAGCGTTCCTTATTTACCAAACTAGGGAGATGGGCACAGAATATCAAACTGTCATTTAGAGCTGATAAAATCATTTGATACTGATGTTTCATCTAACTTAGAGGTCACCAATAACTAAAGCGTGTCCTTCAAACACTAAACCTATGTATGTTATGCATCTATACTGAAACATGAAGATGATTTAGCGTTTTCTGGATTATTTAAGTGTAGGTTGTGGATGGAGTCCTGAGCAAATGTGTGTCACTGACATGCGCACAGCCTTCCCTGGGTGAGACTCACAGAAATGGCTGGTCCAAGAAGAGGGTTTACAAGCAACTGACCAGTGTGTAGAACTAGCAACTTCAGCTCCCTCCTTGTAGGTGATTGCAAACCCAAGCTGGTCACTATGGAAACCCCTTCCCTTGAGCTGGAGCTGAGTTTCGGCATTGCACTGTAGACACCCTCCATCAGAGTGAACGCAATCCACCCAGTCTCAGCCTGTGTGTGTGTGTGTGTGTGTGTGTGTGTGTGTGTGTGTGTGTGTGTGTGCTGTTTTTCCATTCTCATGTAGACCCAGTCTGGTTTCGAAGACCAAGTCTTGCACAGCGTGTCACTGAAGGTCCTGTTCTAGGATTAGATCAAGCTGTCACTAACCTCTACTCTTTTATGCAAATTAACAAGGCACACCCTCTTGGAGAATAGATTAAGGAAAGGCATCCTTTGGTGCAAACAGCCTTGAAAAACAGTAAGAGGATAGAATCTTTATTTGAGTAAGAGGCATGCCTTCCCCTAAATGACTATGACCCTGTTCAGGGAGCCCTGTGCAGTCACCAACCTTAACAATTGAACATGGTATCCCATGTGCTGGTCACTTCCCTCCAAATGGCCACGGACAGTGTACTTCCTGAATTTCTGTATCAGTTCTACAAACCTTGATCTCAGAGAAACATGGAGGCTAGACTCTATACTAAAAAACCAAAACAGAACAAAACACACACACAGCTGGGGTGGGGACAACACCCTTTGATCTCAGTACTCGGGAGCTGAATTCCTGTGAGTTCAAGGCCAGGCTGGTCTACATAGTGAGTTCTAAGACAGCCAAGGCTATGAAGAGAGACCCTGTCTCAAAACAAACAAACAAACAACAAAGAAAAAGCAAACTCATAAAATATAAGCATGAGGGCTGGAGAGATGGCTCAGAGGTTAAGAGCACTGTCTGCCCTTCCAGAGGTCCTGAGTTCAATTCCCAACAACCACATGGTGGCTCACAACCATCTGTAATAATATCTGGTGCCCTCTTCTGTCATTCAGATGTACATGCAAATAGAGCACTCATGTAAAATAAAGAAATAAATCTTAAAAAAATAAATGGCCTGAAGTCACAGGTGACTACTGGATCTGGTCCATACATTTAAATATATATATGTGTGAGTTTTCAAATATGAGAACTTATATTGCATTTGTGACAGATAAGGAAAGGCATCACAGCTTCCTGCTGCTACAATGTTCAGTTCTATGGTGGTTTGGTTATAACAGCAAAAAGTCGAAACTCCCCAGACATTGTAACAGAAATGGAAAAGTGAGTGGTGATGTGTAGTGGTGTCCTGCAGACTTAGTCAATGCCTGGGATTCAGTAATGAGTAAAACCCCCTCTTCCCTTCATACTCAAACTTCCTTGTGATAAAACTATCTTTATGCACTGGCTGGACTTCTTCGCCATCTTTTTCTGAAATACTCCATTCCAGCTTCACATACCCAAAAAACTCACAGCTACCCCCAACCCAATGTTGTAGATATAAACATGTTTTTGTCTTGATCCCAGGTATAAGATACAGGACTGATTCAGATGGTCCACAACAGTAGACTATTTGCTTTGTGTGGGCTCTGAGAGGAGCTCCTAGCCAGCTGCAGATAGTTTAAATCCGGGGGCTCTGGAGAGAGAACAAATGCCAGAGCCTGGGGAGTATTGGAGAGCTCTGAGAAGGAAGGCTGCTGGGGCTCCCCTCATCCCCCTCCACCCCCGCTGTTCCTGGTTGCTGCTAATGCAGCATGAAGAGAAGAAATTGGAGATATCCTTGGGGACTGGACTTGCCCCAGGGAACCCTATGACCCTAACCAGCAGGAAGTAACCTAAGAGAACTACGCCCCCTCTCCCCACTAACCTCCTTGTCCTCCTACCTGGTATTGGAGTGTTGGAAGGGACTGGAGTGGAACAAGGAGGGAGAGGCATAAGAAACATAAATAAAATAGTTAGTAAAAGTAGCACCTACATAACCCCATAGTGTCAGACTACAAGGTCAGTTCTCCCTGACCTGACACCAAAGCTGCACATGGTAGAGCTAGCTGACCCTTCTCTTTCTTCCAATGCCTCCCCCCTTAGCTTCTGCACACTCCAAGTCCCTGCGCCACTGTCTTAGCTGCCTTCCTTCCCTTCTTGACCTTCAAAGCCGCAATGTGCCCTCTAGCCTTCTTCTGGGCTGTTAGCTCTTCACAGTTTTCTGTTTGTTGGTTGGTTTTCAAAAAACTATTGCATGCCTTCATTTGTTTGCTTGAGGTACTAGGGGCCTTGTACATGTGAGACAAGTGTTCTACCACTGAGCTACACCCCAGCCAGGCTCCATGGCTATAACTAAAATCTCTCCACACTCTTCTTTCCTATCTGCCTACTCGACACCTCTCCTCATACATCTAGCAGGCAGCTCAGGCTCAGCACAGTCAAAATGCTCCTTCGATAATCCAACTGTTACTCACATGGTGTTCTTCTCTCACAATATGGCAACTCCGTTCTTCTTTTGAAACCACATCTTGGAGGCATCTGGGAGTCCTTTGACCCTCTCACCAGCCAGCTGACTCTGCTTTTCAGGAATAGCCTGAACTGGATGGCGTCATACAACCCTCACTACTACCCTCTCCCTCCTGTCCAGCCCATGGCCATCTCCTTACTGTTGCTCTTAGTCTTTTTTCATCTGTTCTCCATTCTGCAGCCAGTCAGTACCCTTAAAACACTGATTACTGCTCTGCTTCTTCTCTGGTTATCACCTGTCAACAGCTTTCTGATGTCTACAGCACAGCTGCACAAGCGCCGTCCCTGGTTCTTTCACCTGCTTGCCTGGCCCAAAACTGGGTCTGTGCATTGACTCTTCCCAGAGCTGCTTGGCTAGGTTGTCCCTTCATTCAGATGTTATTTCAGTGTCACTTTAAGAACTGTGCCACCAGCTGACCTGAAGCAGCAAGTTCCCTCCCTGACTGCCAGACTCACCTTCACTTCTCTCAGAGCACAAGTTCATGACTACCTGTTGAGTGAGCATCAGGAAGAAATGGTAGTCACTTCCTGTCTATTGCAATAGTTTCTCTTCTACATCAAGCGTTTTCTCGTGGGCGGTTCCTTCTGAGACTGGCTCATACACTGTTCTGCTCTGTGACTTCCTTCTAGTCCTTTTCCTCATTGAACTTTGTCATTTCTACCCACCTCAAGTTAGCCTCTGGAGAGGACTGAGAAACTTCATCACAGTTGCCATGAATCCAGAGCATAACAGAAGCCTGTGCAGCGCTGCTAAGCTCTCTTTTCAGGCTGATCATCTTATTCTTTCTCCCTACCTCCTTCTCCCTTAGCATCCAAACCTTTTCTGTTTGAAGTTCTACCAACAGTCAGTTCTCTGTGAAAATGACCCTAAATAAAACAGAGATACGTGAGGATCCAGTACTCTCGTGAGCCAGCCTGCATCAATGACTGGTCCATACAATTAAGGTTGCGCTCAGTCTGACTTGGGTATCTTTGTGGGACTCCGGTGAAGTCCAGCCAGGAGTAGGGTATGACTTTCTGATGCAGGGAAGCATCTTCCCAAACAAAAGAGCATTTGGCCTGAGTATTAATACTGATTATCAATACTGTTTAAGAGGTAAATAGGATGGAAAATAGGATCTTTAATGAAGAAAACTATGGAAGTGGATGATCCGTACCAGAAAAGTCCAGGGCTACTGGGAGAGGTAGGTGCAGTTTCCTGTGGGGGTTGAGAATGAAGTTTATGGGGTGTGGTGGAGACAAGGTGCCATGGAGGTTGGCTGGGTCGATGAAAGTGGCTGCATGAATAGTCAGTCGCGCACCACATGTTTCTGAGTTGCAAAACATTGTGGCTGGATATTGATGCTCATGTTCTCCTCCTCTTGCTGCACCTCTTCCCTTCAGACAGTCTGGTACAAGTGAGAGCTGCCATCTTTTTTACAGGTCCTGTCTCCATGGCCACAGTGACCAGTCCAAATTGGGGTACTAGATTTGAAAACAACCATCACAGCCATTCGGAGCTCTGCTTTCCTCTCGGCATCATTGCACAGCCAGCAGGAGAGCTGTTCTAGGTGGCAAGCTGACAAAGCAGCTCCTGATCCACGACCCTTGTCGCCTCGGCTCTCTTTGCCGTTCTATCTTCATACAGTGACCATCTTGTTCTAGTCCACCAGGACATTCCCCAGGTTTAGCATTGAATATCCGGCACCCTACCTCTTCCTCTTCAACAAATATGATGGCATGTCACCTCACCCTGTGTCTCCAGTGTGACTTTTAGGTTCCTCAGAGCTCTTTCCGGCACATTGCAGGGGTGAGTCACTCTGACCATTCCTGGGCAGAGCTAGCAGGTTCTCAGATGCCCGAGATCCACCATACTGGAGCTTATTATCGAACTGTGTGCCTTTAAATTGTCATAGCTTATTTTAAGTAGTAAACTTCTCATGTTCTGAGACAGCAAATATGTCAGAGGCACATACACACACACAGTAGCATCTGTTTGCCTGTGGCAAATAATGAGATTCTTTAACTATGTCAGTTCTCAAGCAGTGCAGGAAAACATCTTTAAAATGTAGGTAGGTATGTGTGTGTGCGAGGGTGCATGGGTGTGTGTGTGTGTGTGTGTGTTATAGAGAGGGGGAGGGAGGTTAGGTATAATAGTAAAGACAGGCTAGGTAAAACAGTAAAGACATACACAAAGTTTGATGATATGTATGTGCTTTTAATTTTTGTATTTAATGTTATGTGTGGCTGGAGGGCTATATAAGTCTAAGTACCATTTGCTTGCAGTACTCCTGGAGGCCATAAGAGGACATCAGATCACCTAAGACTGAAGTTACATATGGGAGCTTCCGTGTGGGGGTGCTGAGGATTGAACCCAGGTTCTCTGGAAGACCAACTACTACTTTAACCACCGAGCAGTTGCTTAGCCCCATATGTGCACTTTTTATTGAGAAACAAACAAACAAAAAGAAACATTTCTCTTTGTAGTGGAGTGAATAAGAATGACTCCCCTAGGCTCATGTGTTTTAATACTTGGTCTTCAGCTAGTGAAACTATTAGGGAAAGGTTAAGGGCTGCGACCTTCTTGGAGGAATGTCACTGGGGATGAGCTTTGAGGTTTCAAAAGCCAACAGCACTCCTGGTTAGCTCTCTCTACCTCATGCTTGTGGATCGGGATGTAGTTCTCAAGCACTGCCCTGGCTCTATGCCTGCCTTGCTGCTGCCATGCGCCTACCATGACAGAAGTGGACTGACCCTCTACAAGCCTCCAATAAACTCTTTCTTCTGCAGGTTGCCCTGGCCATGGTGTCTCTTCACATCAATAGAAATGTAATTAAGCCAACTCTCCACTAGCAAAACGGGTCTCTGGTTTGATTTTCCGGTACCAGAGATGGACCTGGTACTTTATCCACATGCCGCCATCAAGTTCCTTCTGAAACAAGGGTAGAACTCTAGACCAGCACACACTAAGGTGTGCCAACGGTGGCGCAGAACACTGAGGTGTGCTCGCTGTCCCACATATAGGCTAGAAGTGTGTGCAAAGAGTTCAGGCTTTGGGAAACTCAGTCTTAAGTGGAATGTCTTCATAAAATCTTTCGCTCAGGGCGTTATGTGGAAGAGGAGGCAGAAAGATTCTAAGAGCCAGAGGGGATGGAAGAAGCCAAGGAAATAGTGCCTGCCAGACGCAACAGGACTGGCAAATACATGAATTCAGAGACTGTGGTAGCATGCACAGGACCTGCACAAGTTCAAGCCACACAGGGTCCCAGTTCTGAGTGTGACGTGGGCACATTCACCCACCCCTAGACAAGAAGCTATCTCCAACTGACAAAGAAACATTTAATTTTCTCCACAGCCTCTCACTGGGTATATTAAGCACACTTAAGGGCAGGCTCCGTGCCCAGCAGTAGATGGCCAACACAAAATGAATTCACTGTCATTTTTGTAGACATTTTGTCTCCTGTTGTTTTGTGTGGTCTTTACTTGCTTACATATTATGGTTCCCAATTTTACATTTTCATGGTATGTGTGTGTGTTTCTTGTGCTTCTCCTAATTTTTTTTCTGGTTTCTTTGCTTTTTTGGTTGGTCTGTTTTCTAAAGAGAAAGAAGAAGGAAAAGAAGGGATGAAATCACTAGGGTGGGCTGAAAGACGGCTTGCTGGGCAAATGTGGGACCTAGGTTTGAATCCCCAGCCAAGCATGTATGCACATCTGCAATCCTAGCACTCCTACAGGTAGAGGGGAGAAACCCTGGACGCCCGTGGGTCAGTCCCACAGCACTGCAGGACCCACACACCTGAGAGGCATGACTGAGTTCTCACTTCGACAGGACTAGATTAATTACAAGAGTGGATTGCTCCAAAGTGACCTGCCCGTTAGGTTGTGTCTCTTCCACACAAACCAGTTTTCACCCTTGCTTCTTCAGTGTGTGAGCATGTAGCCCAAGGCCCCCACCAGACCTCAGGCTTAAAACATCCAGACTTGCAAGTTAAACAAAATTTCTTTCTTTAAAAATTACCTGGTCTTGAGTAATCTATTATACAACAGACAATTACTTAGGATAATATCTAAGCTCTTGCCACAGTCTTGCAAGAAACTTCCCATTTCAGCCTCTACCTATGTTCAGCTCTGGGCCACCACCTGGTCTGACCCCTAACGTTGACTGCACTCTTATATGATGAACAGTAGCCCCTGAGAACTCCGGGAAAACAAATCTTTTCTGTAAGGTGAACTGTACTTCTCTCCAAGGCATCCCTGTCCAGAGCCTGAGTCTCCACCCCTAGCCTCCTATGGATTCTATTGCAATTAGACTGAGGTGTATTTAACCATCACATTTGCACCTATGATGTGACATCTCTTAAAGTATGACTTAATATTTAAAGTCACGTGCTCTCATGGACTGACAGCTAGATGGTGGGCTTTTTTAAAGCTACTTGCTCTCTTGTCCTGGTAGGGTATCATACAGGTCCTAAGACAGGATGCTAACCTTTGCGAAGTTTCAGACACGTGGATTTGGGCAGAGGGCTCATGCTTGAAGCTCCAATTTTAAATCCCACATTTCAGTTTCTTTTCTATTACTGTACAAGACACCATGAGCAAGGCAACATATAAAAGAACCAATTTAATTAGGTTTTTGTTTCCAAAGGGTTAGAGTCTATGATGGTGGAGTGAAGGCATGGGAACAGGAACTAAAGTAGGTTGAGCAGCAGCTGAGAGCTCACATTTCAAAGCAAGCAGGAGGCAGAGAACATACCAGGAATGATGTGAGTCTTCTGAAAGCTCAGGCCCGCCCCCAGTGACATGCCTCCTCCAACAAGCCCACACCTCCTAATCCTTCCCAAACAGTTCTGCCGAGAATGAAATAGTCAAACATATTAATCATTCTCATTCCGACCACTACATCCCACCCCCAGGCCTCTATAGGCATTTGGTCACATCATAATTCAAAATGCATTTAGTTCAACTTCAAAAGTCCCCACAGTCTTTGAGTCTCAACCTGTTTCAAAGTCCAAAATTGATAGCCTTTTCTGAAACCCAAGACAATCTCTTAATTGTAACCCCCTGTAAAATCAAAAAGTGAATTACATACTTCCAAGGTGCAATGGCATGTTGACTATACATTACAACTCCAAAAGGGAGGACTTGGGGCATAGTGAGGAAATACTAGACTAAAGCAATGCCTAAACCCAGCAGGGCAAACTTCAAATCCTGTAGTTCCATATCTGAAGTCAAAGGGCTTTGACGACCCTTGTTAGCTTTGCTGCCTACAACACATTTATTTCTCTTTGGCTGGTTCCCATCCCTATACACAGCCCTCCTTAGCCAATATCCCATGACTTTGGCACTCTAAAATCTTAGAGTCTCCAACATGATAATTCAGATTTCACCTCAATGGATGCACACAATGGCCTCTCAGGGCTTCTAAGCAGAGACTCTCTTGCCACATGTCTGTCCTCACCTGCCCTCCATCACCACAGAGGAAGATTCCATGATTTCTTTACTCATGTATCCTTCATCATTCTAAAGCCAAAATTGCATGGATGACATTGCCAAGTTCAGCTACAAGTGGGACTACCTTCCCCCACTGACACACCTCCTCCAAGACCACACCTTCTAATCCTTTCCAAATAGTTCCACCAACTGAGAAGCAAATATTGAAATGTATGAGCCTCTGGGGCCATTCTCATGTGGTTGTTCAAACAATCACAGGCTGTCTCTGACATTTATGACAATTATAAGAGTTACTCAAGTGTTGTAGAACAGAGAAATTTCCAGATGGTAGTAAGCATTAGTTATGTTTGGCCCACTATATTAAGTATGTCTTACCTGTAGTTATCACTTCCTCACTTATGTTTTTAATTCCAGAGCAGTTGTATGTATGTGTGTATGTATATATGTATGTGTTTTTATTTTATCTTTATGAGTGTCTTGGCTACATGTATGCACATGTACTCACTACATGTGTATATTGTCCAAGAAGGCCAGAAAAGGGAATCATATCCCCTGGAACCAGAGTTACAATGGCTGTAAGCTACCATGTGAGTACTAGGAATTGAACCCATGTCTTTTGCAAGAGCAGCAAGTTATCCACATTTCCAACTATTGAACCACTTTTCCAACCCCACTTGAGTAGTTTTTAAAGTTTGTTGGGAATCATAGATCTTAGACATAAAAATGAGTAACTTGACTTTGATGTGAATGCTTCAAAGGAGAAAATAGAGGTCAGATCTTCTTAACTACATGTTCTTAGAACTGCAGGCCCCACACACTGAGCTTTGCTATAAATGTAATTCTGTTTGTCACCATTCAGAATTTAGGTATGAATTCAATTGCCCAAACAATATCAGAAATAGTAAAGCTTGGCTTACTTTAGATTTCATTTTCACCAAGCCTATATGTGTCCTGTTTGTAGATGCATAGAAATGAAAAGGCTATTCGAGTAGAGAAGAAATGTTATCACTGAGGCCATTAAGAACTAATGGAAACA
The DNA here is from genome assembly GCA_028658305.1 of Pachyuromys duprasi. Taxonomy (NCBI): domain Eukaryota; kingdom Metazoa; phylum Chordata; class Mammalia; order Rodentia; family Muridae; genus Pachyuromys; species Pachyuromys duprasi. The sequence continues at coordinate 36,246,048 of CM053764.1, forward strand.
ATTCTCCAGTCAACAAAGACCAGAGAGTGTAACATTTGAAATGAAGATCCAAAGCTAAAGTGAACTTTGGAATCTCAGGCCAGCAGGCAGGTGGAAGATCAAAGGGCAGGAATATATAACCAGCAACACCTGTCTTTTTAGTTAGATAGACATTTCATGACTTTTGGTATTCCTAATAAGTTCATCTAAGTTCATTTGCATGTCATTTTTATGTCAATGAGATAGGGGGATATTTATGACAAAGAATTTGTAAGATTTTGGAAATCTAATGTTCTGATTATATGTTCCATGATAGTTACTGTGTAGCACTCAAGAGAAAGTTAGTCAAAGTATAGCCATTTTTTCAGTTCTTTCAGGGCATAGATGTCATTGTCATAGCTGGTACACCTTAGGTAGGTAGGATCAAATGCTGTTGCCATTCTCTGGCAGAGATGTCATGAGGACAGAAGGTCCCAGATGATCTTCAGCATTTTTTTCCCAGATTAGCACTATGGACTTTTTTTTTTATAAACTCCAGGATACTTGAAGATATGAAGATTGGCCTTTTCTTTTCTCCCCTTTCCTTCTAGAAGCCATAGACTGACAAATAAAAACCCAGAGCCAGGTATACAATACCTCCCATTGAGTTTCTGGTCAGGGGTGTCCCAGAGATACCCTAAACAATACAAGCTATTGCTCTTGATTGTCCACTAGAACTTGATGATAAAACCCTATTCCTGAATGATCTTAGGACATGGAGACATCAAGTAGGTACTGATTAGGAAGATTCCTCTTTGCTGGCTAGCTTTCATAGTAGTGGAAGGTGGGGGAAAATTCACCAATAGTGTTACCCAACAGTGAACCCAATGAACTGAGTAATAAGTGACAGGCCAAGATACATCCATGGATGCAATAATAGCACAAATGCTATGGTGACAACCAACTGGATTTTTTGTAATGAATTTAAGGGCCCGCTTCATAGGCACATCTTTGGTACTACAAGTCAGGCCATGAACCCATGGCCCCAGAGATGAACTTACTGATATTTGTGTTCCAGATGAACATAGTATCAATCTGCCTCTAAATTTACATCTCCAAACCCACAGGTTAGTGCAGCCCTCAGACCACAACAGAAAAGTGTTTATGCAGTGAACAACAACTAATAAAGACACACGTGATCAATGTGCAGAGAATAAATGTTAACAACAAGTGGAAGATCCATAGCAAGCCCCTTCCAGAGGTTCAAGAACTAGCTCAGAGGAGGAGCCCATAGAGATGGTAAGAGCCAGAAGTCAGGGAGGACCAAAGCAAACAAACGTCTTCTAGATGCAGCAAGACCATGGTGCTCATTAACTCACAGCAGCTGTGATCGGCATCAGCTCAAGAGAGCCAGCATTCTAGCATGGAGTGGGAATGGCTTCATGAGCCCCCACCCAACGGGAAGGGAGAGCATGTTTTCCATAAGGGTGTGGCACCTGGTAGATCGATCATTCTTCAGCAGATGGTCCCAGGCCCAGAAGTTTACGAACATAACAAGTCAGAGTTAATGGGTTGTTGTATACAAAAAAAAATTTTTAAGCAAAGTTAGGGTGAATCTGAAGAAGTTAAAGGGAGGAGTTGGTGTGAATATAATCAAATACATTATATAAAATTCTCAAAGAATGAATAAAAATGTTTTTAAAATAGACCTAAGTGAAAGAAGAAAGGTAAAAACCTATCAAACTTGGGTGTGTTAGTCTATCAGGACCTGAACTGGCTACCTTATCCCAACTAAATCACTAAACTTCTAATCTCCTTGTTTGTTTGAGGGCATTTCTGAAGACTGCGCTTCTGACACATTATCCAGGAAAGAGGAGGCAAGCAACCTGTATGGGTGTGAGGCAGGATTGTTTATAAAATGCACCCATAGAGGTAAAGCCCAGTGAGACACTTCAGTGGGAGTCTGAGGAACAAAGAACAAGACAGACAAGAGCAGTCCAGAAAAGGCTGTCTGAGTGAAGTCATGCCACAATAGGTCCGGGTAAGCCATGAGTTCTCCACTGCTGAGGCCGCTCTGCGTGCCTGAGGCATGGCCATGGTGCTAGTGTGCAGAAGCACTTTCAGGCCTAAAGGTCAAGAATGTGCACAGTGCGTCTCTGTTGTTCATTCAAGGCAAGGCAGGCAGATGTTCGAGCTGGTACCTCAGATTCCAGGGGAAACGTGTCCACTGATTCCAACATGTAAATATGGATAACTGACGAGGCTGATACATAATAATTCTTTTATTATTATTATCATCATCATTATTATTATTATTATTATTATTACTATGCTGACCTCGTTGGGTCTCTTAATGTCTGACTCCTGCTAGGTTTCTAGCACAAGGCTCATTAGCTAGCTATCACTAATCTATCCACAATCACAGATCTTAGCCAAAAATTCCAAGAAATTCAGATTTCTTCTGGGATCCCTCTTCAGTGCTGCCAACCTCGCTCTCTTTCCTTACCAATTTGATGCTAATGGGTAATAAACTGCCTCTTGTGACACAAGCCATTCTAGTTCCCTATGTGGAGACAAGCTCAATTTCCTGGGAAGGGCCATCTGATGTTGCCCAGGACTGCCCTTTGGAGCCAGGAACACCGGCTGACAGTGGGTGTTCCTTGCAGGAGTCAATAGCCATATTTCGTCCAAATTACAGTCCTGTTCTCATCTACTGCTGGCAGGAGATGAAATGCACACTCATTTACAAGACAGCGGTCTCTGTGGCCGCCATCTCTGGGTCTTGACCCAGTCCATAAATTCTGTGATGTTTCATTACGGAGGCAGCGAGAACTGGAGAGATTCGAAGGGAAGCCTCAAAACCCCACATGCCCTGGGTGCTCTGAGAAATCACTCTTTCAGGCTGTGAGGCAGGCAAGTTTGCACCTTCCTTCCTCTGTTTGCGTGGCTGTGTGGTGTTAACTGTGTGTCTCTGCCGGTGAGAGCTCCTGCCGTAACCACTGTTCATGGCAAAACAACCTCCTGATGGGAGAGCAGAGGGTAAATGTACCCTCAGACACAAACTGGGACTGAGGATGAGACAAGGAAACTGATTTTCAAATGGTCTTTATGGAAAACAAAATGTCGTAATGGTGTCGTGAAGTGTTTTTAACTAGCTTTTTGGGGAATTTAATTTAATTTGGTTTGGATGTATCCCTCCAAAATTTGTGTGTTCGCACATACAACCCAGACAATGAATTGGAAGGCAGATTTTTGGGAGGTGAATGGGTCATTGTACTTCTTTCCTTTGTCCATGTGATGACCCAGCATCCATGTCTTCTGGAGGACACAGCAGCAAGGTATTTGTCCCTGGGAGCAGAGAACAGTGCCCCATTCTACCATACACCAAATCTCTTGATTGTTGGATACCTCAGCTTTCAGAATGGGCAAAACCACATTTCTGCTTGTAATTTCTCCAGTCTTCTATATTTTGTTGTAGTAACAAGAATAAATAAAGCTATATTCTAACTCTAATGACTATTCCACCCTCAATTCTGTTTCTTCTGCTAAAAACTTGAATTTTATCTCTCGATTGTCTGCCTTCCTATGGTGCCACCGTAACTTGTCAGGTTGTTGTGGGAATAAGGTTAAACCACAATGGGTCATCTTTCTTTCTGCCTTTTTTCTTTCTGGTTTTTTGAGACTGGGTTTCATGTAGCCCAGGATAATCTTGAACTTTGAATTCTCCTATCACTACTTCCTCAAATTCTGAGATTACAAATACCAACCATCATGCCCTCCAGGGTATCCTTAAAGGGAGAGGCAGAGACTCTCTTTCTCTCTCCCTCATACACACACACCACACCCATACACATGGGTGTTGTATGCATGAATGTGAACGTGTGTTCAGGTGTCATTTGGCTCTTTGTGTACATGTGGAGGTCAGAGGTCAGTTTGAGTGTCTTCCTCTATTGCTTCCCATCCTATTTTTTTGAGACCTGTTCTCTTTGTGTACATGTGGAGGTCAGAGGTCAGTTTGAGTGTCTTCCTCTATTGCTTCCCATCCTATTTTTTTGAGACCTGTTCTCTCACTGAACCTGGAGCTTGCTGTTTTGTCTATACTGACTGGCCAGCAAACACCTGGGGTCTGCCTGTCCCCGCTCTATAAATCCTGGTGTCACAGATGAGTATGGCTCTTTCCATGTGATAGTTTGTTTTGTCAACTTGACAACAAGTGCAGCCACGTGGGCTAGGGTTCCTTGGGTGATGAATTGCTACCATCGGAATTGCCTACAGGCATGTCTTGCTTAATAATTGATGAGGAGGATCTAACCCCCTGGACAGGTAGCCCTGGGTTGCATAAGAAAGCAAGCAGAAGGAGCAATGAAAAGAAAGCCACTAAGCAGCACTCCTCCTTGGTCTCTCTTTCCATTCCTGCCTACAGGTTCCTGCCTTGGCTTCTCTAGATGATGGACTATAAGCTGTAAACTGAAATAAATCCTGACCTCCCACAATTGGCTTTAGCTGGTATTTCATAACAGCAACAGAAAGCAAACTAGGACAGCATAGGTGCAGACTTGAACTCAGATCTTCATGTTTACACAAAGCAAGATTTACACCCACTGAGCCATCTCCAGAACGTGAAGATGTACTTTTTTTTTTTGAAAGTGTTTGATTTCTTTATTCTCAAAACATTACGGTACTAAATTAAATCCACGAGCTATTGGGTTGATCTTTGGTCTCCAGAGCTTTAGGGGAACCAGATTGAGCCCAAAAGAACTGCTTCATCTCCCAGATCTAGTAGGTCCAGTTTGAAGGCATATATCCCAAGAGTGGCAGGCCATGGCTCCAGCTCTTACAGAGGAATGAAAGTTAAACTGTTCTGAAAAGGCAGCTTAGTGAGAAGGGCCAGGCATCAGAACGGTGGAAGAACATGGGGAAGGTGAAAGGTAGGAATCCTCCTCTTCCCATTCTGCTGCAACTTAAGAACCAGAGACTAGTGACCCCAGCAAGGGACCAAAACCACTTGGATCCCAGCAGGGAAGCACCAGAGCTCGCCAAGGCCCGTCAGCTGGCATGCTCAGGAAGTGAGATGCTCTCCATGAGAATGGAGACGAATGTTTCCAGTTACTGAGCAGCTGCTTTCCCAGTCTCTAAGACTTCCTTGCAATTGGCCTTCCAGGTTCTCATAATCCATGACGACCTTGTTAGTAATGAGTGAGAAACCAAAGACTCGAAGCCCACAGTGCCGTGCAACGATAACTTCTGGGACTGTGCTCATGTCAGCAGCATCCGCTCCCAGCGTCCTTAGTAGATGGCTCTCTGCCACAGTCTCAAAGTTGGGACCTGCCAACATCACATTGGTGCCTTCCTGTAGTTCTCATTGCTCCCCCATTTGTTTCCAGGCAGTGAAAGCCTTCTGCCTCATGTTCCGGTCCTAAGCATCAGACATGGCAGGGAAATGAGCTCCAAACCTTTCATCGTTGGGGCCTCAGAGAGGGTTTTGACCACAGAAACATGGTAGGTTGATGTGATCACGGATCAGCATGATATCTTCAACTTCAAATTTGAGGTTGAGCCCTCCAGCTGCTTTGGTGACCACCAAAGTGATCACACCCAGAAGATGGAAAACCCTCCCTGGGAATGTTGCCTTTGACAGTGGGTACCCTTCATATATGTGGAACCTGCCCTGCATCATCACACAGGATCTGCCATTCAGGAATCCAAACACCAGTCGACCAGCATGACCTTGCACTGTGCTTTGGGGAAAGTTGGGTATCTCACTGTAGTCAAAGATCTGAGGCTGAGATAACTTTTTAGGCAGACCTTCTAACCCAGAACCACGGGTCACTGTCACTCGAGGTCAGTGCACAGTGTGAGACAGAAGCCACTCAGCGGTGCTCTGGTAATCTTCCTACGTGAACTCGTTCTCCATGGTGTCACTCACTGCGCCAAGATCCTGCCCTTTCTGCTTCTCTGGCGACACCGCCTGAGTCTGGTCAACGCTCGAAGATACACTTTATTAAGAATAACAATTAATATTGCAATTACTTTGAAGCCAAGATGTGGGGAAAAGCTGTACTTAGGTACACTTGATGAAGCTAGCCTTAGTGTATTTGTAAAGGAGGGTTTGCTCATCAGTACTGAGACCTTTAAACAAATGTTAAAATGTTGGGAAATTCTAAATTTTCAGGCATTGGGAACTTCTTAGAACCTTATTATTAATTTTTTCTATGTGGCAAGGTAACATTACCCTTAGAGCATTTACCAATCTAAATTGCTAATATACCAAGGAAAAGGAAAAATAAGTCCTTTATCAAAGGCATTTCTTTGTTCTTCTTTGGCCTGGACCTACAGGTCAATGAAAATTTTCTTGGACCACACCCTGATGTAAACAATGAACCATGCCAAGTTCATCCTTGGGCCTATGTCACTGGAATTTTTGTTAGAGCAATTGATGCGAACAACACCTCTCTTTAGCACAGTTTCGTTTCAGAATCTGTCAACATGTAGCCATATGTCATCTTATAGAGACCACATTTAGACCATGTAGAAGAGGTTCTCAAAGCATTGGTTTTAATTTCAGCGAGACAGTCAGTTTGACATTGTATCAAACTTTATTATTATTCTATTTACTAAAATTTAAAGAATCCTCCTTTACTCTGAATTTTTGCCTTCCATATTTTAGGAATTGAAATATTCTTTTAACATAAAATGTCATGATTATAGATAACAAGATATCCTGAGCATAAAATGAAGACTTGGCAATCTAGTCCTCTGCTCCTTCCCAACCCACATTAGAAAACAAAACAACAGATCAAAAAGCAACAATGATCTGCATTGTCAGTCTGTCCTCTTGCATAGCTGGGAGTCACACTGCATTCATCTTTACTGTCTCTTGATTTCCCAACAGTGTCTCATACTTTGCATGCAACAGATGCTCAATAAATACTTATCATAGGTGACTATGAAGCACCCTCCATTCATAACCTAAATATCTTCCAGAGAAATGACAAGCAGTCTATTTTTCCTGCCAACAATGTATGCCGAAACGTGGTTCTAATAGTAACTAACCCACCTCCCACCCACACACAAATAGAAAGGCACTCAAGAGCGGTGTGGGAATCTGCATTTGGGTACCCTACTGAATGCTTTAAATGTCATGACAGAGTAAGGGTGGCTCCATTTTCCAAAGCATAAAACGGACACCCACTGAGGGTGGGTGACTGGCTTTGGATAACATGAGTAGAATGAAGGAGGTTAATGGACATTTAGCAGAGACTCAAAAGTACTTTATACTGTGATAGCACATCTGAATCATTGGTTTGACTGGCCTGAGAAACACCAAGGAGCTAAAGGCTTGGCAAGTTCACAGCAATCTATTGAGACATCAGTCTAAACTACTATGTGCACTTAAACTCTACTGTTCTCCCCTTTTAAAGCAGAAGGCTTGGTGTGCAAAGCAATGCTGTTGTGTTAATCTGCTTACCTGCTATAATGCCCAGACTCTTAGACTGTCTCAAGCTATCAGAATGGCATTGCTTTTCGTAGTTAGATGCATCAGATCATATGATATAATACAATTGGTACTTAAGAGGTAACTCTAACAGTCATGATTTGAAGTCATGTTAGAACTCTTGGTCAAGCTAGAGTTATAAAGACTTTCCCCTGTGTTTTCCTCTAGTACTTTTATCATCTAATGTTTCATACTTAGAATTCTGATTCACATTGAGTCAATTTTCATATAAGACCTAAGTGAGGTATGTGTAGAACCACTTTTCTGTCTGTTAAAATAATGTCCACATTTTATATCACAGATTTTTGAAATTATTTTCTTTATTGAATTCCCTTTGTCTACCTTTGTCTGAAAATCAAATGGCTATATTCATGTTGAACCTGCGTCTGATCTTTCTTTCTGTTCCATTAGTCTACATGCAAATCTTTTCAGTAACATTAGCATCTTGCTGATGCTATAGTCTTCCTGAAGGTCTAAAAATCAAGTCAGATCACCTTTGTTCTCAGATTTCTTTTGGTAATTCTAGCTCCTTTTGTGTAAATTTTAGTATCAGGCTGTCAATTTCTAAAAAAACAAAAACAAAAATAAAACCCAATATTGAATCACTAATTAATTTGGGGAGTGAGAACACCTTAAAGTAAGGGAATCTTTCAACATATGAGCAGAGTTTCTCTGCGTTTATTGAGATGTCTCGTTTCTTTCACCAATGTTCTGCAGTTTTCATATGAATAATGATGTGAACCCCAGCATGTGTCTTACCGTTCATTTTAGTGGTACTGTGCAAGACTGGAAACAACTGGTGTTTGAATATCAGACTTGTATTCTACAGCCTTCAGAACTGTCTTTTTAGCCCAGAGTTCTGTAAAAATGGAAATCTGGGCATGATGACACACTCCTTTAATGCCAGCAATCAGAAAAAAAAAAAAAGGCAGATCTCCATGAGTTCAAGGGCAGTCTGTGAGTAGTAAGCTAGCTAGGGCACATGGTAAGGCCATGAGTTTGGATTCCCACCACCTGTGTGAAAAGACAGGTACATTAGTGCACATCTGTAAACTCCAAGTTGGTGGAAGAGAGGGGTGTAAGCAGACTGGTGAGGCTGTCTGGCCAGTCAGCACAGCTGCCTTGGTGAACTCCAGGTTTAGTGAGCGACTATTGCAATTTGAATGAGAAATGGTCCTCCGGGCTCATGTGTCTGAACACTTGGTCCCGGGTTGGTTACAACGTTTGGGGTCATTGTGGAATGGTTAGGTAGTGGAGCATCGCCGGAGGGAGTTTGTTGATAAGAGGCAGGGTTGGAGAATTCATAGCTCCGCTCCGCTTCCAGCTCTCCCCATGCGTCCTGTGTGCAGCGGAGATGTGAGGTCTCAGCTTCCTGCTCGTGCCAGTGTGCTGGCCTGTCGCCATGCTGTCCCAGCAATCTGGTGCTCTGGAACTGTAAGCCTGCACAAGACCTGCATAAGACCACACACCAACATGAGTGGGGGAAAACTTCACAAAGTTCCATCCAGCAATAGAAAACTACATATGATCAGTGTCTGCAGAGGGAGGGAGAATTAGTTTTCTTCAGAATCAAGGCTCCTGGGAGGTTAGCCAAGCCTAAATCAGCTCTAAACTGGTGTACATATAGACAACACTAAGTGGACTAGTGTGTGTGTGTGTGTGTGTGTGTGTGTGTGTGTGTGTGTAAAACAATAATAATTGTAGAAGAGGTCATGAATTTGAAAGATAGATGTATATGGGCACAGGAAGAATAGAACAGGGAGACATAATACATAAATACATAATGACATAAATACAATGCATTTGTGTGTAAAATTATCAAAAATTAACATGTTGACAGTTAGTTAGTGGCTGAACTAGACACCAGTGTGGAACTCTGGCCTCCATATGCTCACACACACAGACACATGGACACACACACATACAAACCCCCACATGTTTTTTCCTTAAATGGATGTCTTTAAACACCCATGTGACTTGTATAATAGTGATTAGCAGAAGCTGAGAAGAGCAATGGGTAGTACGATTAGCAGAAGCTGGCAAACGCTCATCCAAAAACAGAAATAGTAGGTTCTTATGTCCTCCAGTGTAGTGCATGTCTGTGGAGAGGCTATAGTTCACCCGTACACAGAGAGGAACTCAAAGGCCCCTAAATGAGATGATGAAAAGGAGATTGAAATATTGTTTTATTTAAGCAGCACACACTGTGTACATGTATTGAAACATCATTCCACACCCTGTAAGTACATACACTATTTATTATGTGTTAATCCAAAAACATTAATATTTGAGATAGAAATGTTATTTGCTCTGATTTGAACATTACATAATATACACACATATTGAATTATCACAGTATGCACTATTAATTTGTACAAATAAAATAATTAAGCCAGGTTTGATGTCACACTTGTAATTCCATACACTTAGAAAGTGGAAGCAGGAGAATCAGGAGTTCAAGACTAGTGTCTCCTATATAGTGAATTTAAGACCAGTTCAGGCCATGTGGCCTAAAATGTTTTTAATTTAAAAAAATCAAAAAAGCAAACAAACACATACATTGTATTAAATGTCTTTCTGCCATCTCCTGAGATGATCACATAGGCTTTTGTTCGCTTGTTTTGTTTCCAGTGGTGCTGGACTCAAACCCTGGGTCCTCTGCACGGCTGCAGAGCACTTTACCACAGAGCCACACCCCAAGCGGGATCCCATGGTGTTGGTATTTAGTCTACTAATCTGGTTTCGTTTACAAATGTCACCTGCATCCTTTATTCCTGGGACACACCTCTAGTGTTCAGGACACATCGTGTTCAGGACTTCTTCTATATTAGTGGTCGCATTTTGTTAATATGTGAGGGATTTGTGTTTATTGGAATTGACCTAGAACTCACAATTGTACCGGAATGTCAATTCTTTGTTGACTGAAGTGTAGGAATGCAAAGGTAGTACAAGCGATCTCTCAGTGTTTTCAGAACTTGCACCAGACAGCTAGGTGCTGCGGGAGGAATAGGCGAGGTTCACACTCAGTTAACGCCCCCTTCCACCAGCGACAGACTCTGAGCGGGGCAGGAATCAGCTGACTGGCACCCAGATCACCACCCGGCAAGCACTTCGGACTGAGCAGGCCACGCTCTCGGCTGCTTGTTCTTACTGACTGTGTGTCTTTGTTCAAGTCTCAGCTAGGTGTTCTTCTGTGAGGGAACTCCCTGTTCCAGCGCCAGCTCTGAATCAGTGCACCTCTCAAAAGCCCCTCCTACATACCTTCCACAGAAACATCTCTTCCATAGCATGGGCATGGCACAAGACAGTAGAATACGTGTGATAGAGTCAGAATGTCTGGGCTTAAAGTCTGGATTTACTTTTCACAAGATACAATGGTGAAGAAATAAAATGAAATGATTTCTGTATAGCCGTTAGACATGTACTTTGTACACAGTAATTAATCAACAAATACGAGCTGTTATTAAGTCTCTAAGTTTCTAGTTTATGTAAGCATATAGTAGTTTCTGCTTCCTCCTCCTCCTCTTTTTTCCCCTTATGGTATAGCCAAGGATGATCTTGAACTGCTTCATCCTCCTGCCTCAGCCTCCTATGTGACAAGATTACAAGTATGTGCCATCACACTTGACTCAATAACTTGCAAGCAGAGTTTTATCTAGCTCCTTTGTCATTCTCCAGCACTAGCCATTATGGCTGGCAAACAGTAGGTGCTCAGTAAATGTTCTGTAGCTTTTTGATACAAGCAGAAATAAGAAGGCCACATCTCAGAGGCAGAGGGGTGAAAACAACACAAAAACATCTTTGCGACTATCCAGAGAGCTGAGCACTGCTGGACTAGCTCTGTCGACCACAGGCTTTGCCGAATTAGTCTCTGACCTAGAACTCAGTGTGGCGGTGCCCAAGGTTTTTCAGTGACACGACATAACTTCCTGGCCGGTGGCCTCTTCCAAAGTCCTTTCCTGTCCAACTCCTTACTTGTGACCTGGGTCAGGCAAGTAAAAGAACAGTAGCTGTCTCTCATTACTCCCTTTCTTTTTAATCCGCTGTGATTCCTCTCTGTTCCCCGGTGCTTCAGTGGACCTGGAATCCTGAAGGAAAGACCCAGACTCAAGGAGTATGGAAAAGCAAAGAGTGTTTATTTTGCAGAGAATTCCAGTATGCTGGGGTCACCACCTTCAAAATGGAGGCAACCCAGAGGGGAGCTTGAAGGCCTCTTTTTAAGCCAGAAAAGGGAATTTCACTGTGGCTTCATGACCTCAGTTGGGATTGGCTGGTGCCTATGGAGGCCACATAACTGGTCAGGACTGGTAGGTACCTATGAAGGCCACATGACCTCGATTGGGCATGGCTGGTGCCCAAGGAGGCTACGAGACTCTGGGCAAGACTTAGGAGCTTTTCAAATCGCTAGTGAAACAACCTTATCTTCCCCAGGCCAGATGCCTTGGCTATTTCTGATTGGTTGTCCTTTTTATGTGGTTTTTCCTGTAACTCTTAGGCCTGTTCTATCTAGCAAGAAAATGAAGCCTGTCATGGAGTTGGTCAGGCTTGCTTAGCCACTGTCTTCCTTCTCTTTGATTTAAAAAAAAAAAAAAAAACATCTTGACACTCAGAGCATTACTGAGAGCTTTTCCTCCTATCGTTCCTTCAGAATTCAGCACATTCTATCTGAACGCAGTCAGTCAGAAAGCAGGGCAGGAAGAGGGGAGGAGAGGCAGTGACCGCAAGCCTCACAGGGCCGAGGGAGCTGCACACTGGGCCTGGAAGGGGCCAAAGCTCCACTGGGAAATGTCCTGGCTGAACTCTGTCATGTCAGTGGTGTTGAGAGCCAGAACTGGCTACAAAGACAGTTTTGTTCTACATAAAATACCCTGAAAAGAAGTCATCCGAAAATAACCTCCGAACTTCCTTCCTTCTTTCTTTCCTCCCTTCCTTCCTAACTTCCTTCCTTCACTCCTTCCTTCCCTCCTCCCTCCTTTCATCTCTTCCTTCCTTCCTCCCTCCTTCTCTTCATTCCTTCCCTCCGCTTACCCTTTCTTCATTTTTATATGGTGTGCATGCGTGGGCTTGTGTGTGCTCCCGTGGTGCATGCACGCATGCTCATCTGGGTGGAATTGTGAATTCAACACCAGGTGCCTTCCTCTGTTGGTTCCCATTTCTCTTTTGAGACTGGTCTCTCACTGAGCCAGAATCTCATTGAGTTCCAGGGTTCTGCCGTTTCCTGCTCCCCTAGCAGATCCTGTGCCACCACCAGACCACACACCACAGCCCCACACCACCAGACCTGGCTTTGACACAGATGCTGGAAATCCAAACTCAGGACCTCATGCTTGCAGGGCAAGCTCTTTCACCACTGAGCCAACACCCTTCCGGAGCCAGGAAGTTTTCTGAGCGCTTCACGTCTGTTAACCTGATCAATTTCCAACGTGACCTAATGACTTGGCTACTATTACTATACACCTTTAGCTTGTCCACAGTCGCTCAACACTGCTAGGAAAAGACTGACATTTGAGTGGTAATCAAATAGACATTCTGGAGTGCGCCTCTGCTCTTAACCCATGTCCTCCTCTGTCCCTTTAAGGAAATCAATGCTTGCTGAGACCATCTTTGTAGGGAAGTAAAGTCTAATTCAGGTCTATTGAGGTGAGTCTGCAGTCCTTTAAATACAATGTCACAGAAGTCGAGGGCTTTTAAAAGTGAAAGCAAGAGAAAGTCACCACACATCCATGCAACTCAAAAAGCTAGGGACAGGAGGGTCAAAGCATTGGTGAATGGGCTCGGCTCTCCCTGGCCCTGCAGGGTGAACATTTACTCATTTTCTGCTGGGGTCCTAGCAACTTGTCATTCCTTAACTTTGTTCCCTCAAATTAATGAGACAACCTACAATCACACTTTATTGCAGTACAGCAAATATTATTTAGCACTTTAACATCCTTTATTTGAAAACTGGAAAAGTCACTACTTTATTGTGGAAAAAAAAACTGGACCCACTTGGAACTCCCTGAATATTTCTCAAATGGTCCCTTATCATTTAGTCTTTGAAAGTATGGCATTTTACGGGAGCCAAATATCTGCCAACTCGGTCTCATCTTTCTGGTGTTTCATGCCCTCTTGTGTTTTACATTTACCTTTAAAATAGTCTTAGTTGTTTCAGGGTGGACGGAGTCCTCCTTGGCTGAACACGGATCTGCATTCTCTCCCTCCTGGCTTTGGCTTCCTTCTAGCAGTGAAGCGACATTCCAGAATTACCACCTCCCTCTCATTCCCTCCCCTTGCCCAGCTCAGTTCCTATGTTTTTCTCCAAGCACCTCTGCAGCAATTCTCTTCACTTCCCCATTCCCACAAGAAAGTCTCTCCCACATATGTTCATTTTCTTTAGCTATTTCCCGCCTGGAGCTTGGAGCAGCACCTGCCACTTACAATCAATACCTATCTATTCAATTAATGAAGGGAGCATAGTGACTGGCCTCAAAGCTGATAAACAGAAATAGCACGTGCTTTTTGAGTCAACTGTCTCAAGCAAGAAGAGCTACACTATCCTCATCTTTTAAAACTCTCTTAAATTAACATTTAGCGTATCTGATGATTTTAAAAGCAATACTTAATGAGGAATATCTTAAAATTTTGTTCTTACTTTAAAAAGAAATAGAACTGATGCCACCTGTCCCCAGTGTCCCTGTTTGAGTGTCTCACAACCCCCATCTTATCTTTGTTTTTCTTTACAATTAGCATTCAATATGTTGTGGTTTTGTTTGTTTGTTTGTTTCTTGCTTTCTAAAGCCTGCTTTTTATTTATCCTTTTGTTTGTTTGTTTTGTCTACAGAAGAGCATTACACCCATACTCTGCTCTTAGTCATTGCAATATACAGTTTCAGTTATATTCTAGGTGAAATAAGCTATTATGAACTAACCTAGAAACCTAAGTGCTTTTCTTAACCTTGTTTCCATGGGGAAAATGCATTTCAAATAACCAGCCAGCATTGACTGCTTGAGTGCAAGCTTTCTGTATATGACGGCTGCCTGAACCTGGAGGGCCCCTGACTTTTATTTGTCACCCCGATACACAGTAACAAAGCGGCTGAGTTTGGGGTCCATATTCCTGTGCCCGCCTTTCTCTCAAGCACCAGTGTTTCAAGGTTTTGCAGACACATGTTTGCAAAATGGAAGTGCTCCAGTTAAAAAACAAAACAACAATAACAACAAAACTATGAGAAGCATCAAGTTAGGCAGCCACAGAGCTCTCAAGAGCTTGCTGCACTGGCCTCTTCCAAGACAAAGATGTGGACAGTCAGCAGGAACAGATTTGTTAGGGGTTGTTTGTTTTGTTTTATTTAGGGGGAGTAAAGTTTTTTTTCTAATTTAAGGCATAAGTTTATAAAAATAATGCTAAGGACTCAGATGCTGAGTAGCAAAAGCCTTGACCTTGGCAGACTCTAAGTATAATGTAGGGAATGTAGAAAGTAGGGAAAAACTCTTGAAACTAATTACTACAGATTTTATGTAAAGCAAATTAAAATAGGATAGCACAAATTTTTTAAAAAGGAAATTCTTTTGGTGAAAATTAGTTTAGATAATTTAGAAAATAACGTTTCCTCAAACATCAGTTTAATTGGTCTTGGAAGAATTCATCTGACACAGTTATTAAAGTTGATTCAAGTAATTATACAAAACAAGTTTTACATTTTTCCTTATTAATAAAGTAAAAAGGACATGGGAGCACAGATGATTAAAAAAGGGTATCAAATAACAAAAAAATTAACAAAAAATGAAATACAGTAAAAAGAGATTTAAAAAAAAGTCATGTAAGAACAATTGAGATATTTCTAAGTCTTCCCAGAACCTGAGCTTCATGCTCCTGTGTGAGTGACAATCTGACATAATAACAAAGAAAAAGAAAAATTATGGAATGATTGTATTTCTGATGCCTGTTATAAGGTCCATAAACACAAGCATAAGAAAAAGACTGAAAGCAGCAAAACATGAATTGTGGGGGGGAAATACAACCAGAAAAACTAAGGGTGTCTGGAAATTATGGATGATAACAAAATGTCAAGATAAAACTGCTCCGTGAAACCATGACAAGACCAAAGTTGGGCTGAGAATTTCATGCAGTTTCTTATCTGTATTTGTGACCTACACTGAGCGCTTGCTGCTTTCAGCAGTGACTTGGAGCAGGCAGGTACTCTTGCCTCACAAGACTGATGCACAGAGAAGCGCATCTCCGGAGCTGAAGCATCCCTCACACTGGCATGGCTCAGCACTGGGGTATAGGAAAACATGGGGCTAGAGAGAGTGTCATGGGCATTTTCCCCTGGGTTTTTAACAATTTTGTTGTTTGGTGTACCCTTTGTTGAGTGTGGTGGCAAAGACCTGGGGAGGAAACGGAGGGCCAGGTAGATTCTAGAACCACCTAGAGATGCAAGGAAATGAAAACAAATGCGGCACACCGAGGAATTCAGCCATTGCCCACACCAGAATGGACTTTGTGGGGATTTAAATTTAACAGTAGTTAAAGAAACACAAACATTCTTTGACGTCTCACTGTGGTCACTTAAAGAGCTCGCAAGATTGAGTTATGTTTAGTCATAAAAAAATGAGCACTTGCGAAATGAGCCGAACGAATGACACTTTGTTCACTTGTGTCGCATCAGTCAGGAGTCTTTTGGAATGCAACACACAACCTGAGCCCCAAACACATGAGCAGCTCAGTAAGAAGTCCAGGTAGGCAGTCCCGGGAGGCTTAACAGTTCAGTTATATCCCCAAAGACATCTCTTGGTTCTCACTGCACTGCTGTTGGCATGCTGGTGTTCATCAGTGGGGCAGAGTTTACGCAGCACATTCTTACATGATGGTTCTAAAAGATGAAAGCGGAGGGAAACATGTGAAAAAAATCTCCTCCTGAACAACCAAATGAAGAGAACAGGCAAAACTCCAAAGAGGTGTTCTCTTTGTTTGCTACCCTTACCAGAAGGAAAAATTCCGTTGAACTTTCAGGCTGATTCTCTTGAATTGCATTCAAAGATAGGTCACATGTATTCCGTGACTAACTCCGGATTGGAAACTGAGCTGCTCTGGCTGGCTTAGATGTTTTCAGTTGTAGTTGGGCACGCCGCTGAAGGTGCCGCTAGAATGAAGCTGAGATTCTGTTTGGAAGGGGAAAGGAGGAAATTTGGTCTTAGGGACGGGATGAAAAACAAGGCTGGCTGGTGGTACATGCCTGTCCATCCCAGTGCTCTAGAGGATGAAACAGGAATTCAAAGCCATTCTGGGCTAACTACTAAGACCTTGCCTCAAAACGCAGACAAACAAATGAAATAACAAGTGTAGGAAAGCATTATATAAACTATGTAAATGTTTATAATGCTGCTGCTCTTTTGTGAATGGAGAAAATGCAATAATCAGGATAGGATGAAGACCTGCTGCAAAACAACCAAGCCCAAGCAAACAGGCTGTTTTAGTTACTTTTCTATTGGTGAGAAGAGACCATGACCAACGCAACTTGTAGGAGAAAGTGTTTACAGTGGCTTACAATTCCAGAGAGCGAATCCATGACCATCATGGTAGGGGGCATGGTAGCAGGCAGGCAGGCATGATACTGGAGCAGTACCTGAAAATTACATCGGATCCACAAGTAGGAAGCAGAGAAAAAGCGAGAGCTACCCAGGGATGACATGGGCTTTGGAGACCTCAAAGCCCACCCCCACTCACATGCCTCTTCCAACAAGGCTACACCTCCTAATCCTTCCCAAACAGTTCCACCAACTGCAGAACAAATATTCACATATATGAGGCCATGGGGGTTCACACAGGCTTATTTCTCATTTCTACTCTAATCAACATATAGAACGAGGTTCATAAAACAGATTTTCTTGGGGACATTGCAGGTCTTGGGGCAGAGAAATAAAAGGCACTGTGAGCAAAATATTGGGTCTGAACATTTTTCCCCTCAGGGTGACACTTTTCAACACTTACAAGGTGTTACCCAGGGGGAAAGCGATTTGCCATTATGAGTCATTACAGCCAGGAACTGCAGTCCACTGACAGAAAGGCAAACCCAAAAACAAGCATCAGTCTATTGAATAGCAATGCATTCTCCTATGAAGTGAAAGTGTCCTTTAGCCGTTCCTCAGCAGGCCATGCAGCTGTAACACAGCACTTGGCATTTGTAGACCGCAGCTTGCTGAAGCATTTGTTGTCACTGAAAGCCCAGCAAGTGGACCTCACCATTGATCCTCAGATAATCAGCTCCCCAAGGAACAGAGTCGATGGACAACAACAGCATTTATTAACTTCTTGCACTAGGATAAAAAAAATGCAATGATACTAAAAACTATTTAAAACAGCTATTAAAAATTCTCATTTCCTGTCTCCAATTCCCTCTCTCCCCATTGAAACAAAAGGGGGGGGGGGTAAGCCCTTTGTGCAGAAAGGACAGTTCACGACCCTGTTGCCTCCTGTTCCTTTTTCTCTTACAATTGTACTGACTCCAGGGATTGTTTTGACACACTCATGCCACAGCCTACATTGCCCCAGTCAGACATGACCTTACTGGGAAAGAATAACTCATTTTTACTGTTACAAAGGTTATTTAAGTGGCAAAACCCATCTTTTCTACATCTCTATTCGACTCCTGCCAGAGCACAGCTTGGGAACATCCTGCCATCTTAACTGTCCCAGAGCAGCCTTTTGGAACATTCTCATTTGTGAGGTGAGAATTGGGTATTTACATAACTCCCTGTAAGTTCCTTGTGGTTATCCAGGAAGGAAATTCCTGCTTTCTCACTCCCTTCGGCTTTGCAAGAGCATTTGAAATGAGTTTTTTTGAGCTTACCAAATAGCTTAACTAATTTTGTAATGAATGAAATTTTATGGCAACGTATGATACAACCTATGATTCACGAATGCCTTTTTGAAACAGTTAATTATGGCTAGCTTTCTGATTAAAGAATTAAAAGGGAGAGAAAAGAAAGATGCCTTTCCCCTGAATTTCTAATGAGACCCACACTTAACCAACACAGCAATTGGGTAACCTCAAACTGTACTGAAGCATAATCAAACTGACCACCTGAGCATCTTCTAGCTTCTGTTCACGTAAGTGAATGCCCACTGTGCAAGAGCCAGCGCAGCCATCTTCAGAACTGAATCCACTGAACACATTCCCGTCCTTCCCATTTTCCTGCCACTCCCTGTGGATTTCAGTATTCTAGACGTCACACACAGTAGAAGCACGGGCTTTTTGTAGCTATCTTTTTCACTTACTTTCAAGGTTCATTTATGTTGAAACATGCACCAGAATTTCTTTTCTTTCATTTTAAAAAATGTTAAGTCTGTGCACAACATGCATACCTGGTGCCCATGGGAGCCCAAAGAGAGCACCAACGCTGGGGTAACATGGTTGTGAGGCGCCATGTGGTGCTGGGAACTGAAGCTGGGTCCTCTAGAAGAATAGCGAATGAGCGCAGCATCACTTCTCCAACCCCAGTCATGTGTACTGCACGCATAGCTCACGTAAGCACAATCAGGATGCAGAAACCCTAAAACTTTCTTCCTTATAACTTTCCCCCAAATCCAAAGCATCCACTAATCAGTTCTTTGTATATAGCTTACCATTTCTAGAATGTCAAAAAAATGAAACCATAGAGAAAGTAACCTTTCAGCAAAGAATTTTTTTTTCACTTGGCATGACATACGTGATATTTAAGGATGTCACTGTATTAGTAATTTTTTGTTGTTGCTGCTGAAAAGTTCCATTAAGATAGATTGGTCAATAAAGTCTTTCCTGTGCAATCATGAGGCCCTGAGTTTGATCCTGAGCACCCACCTGAATGCTGGTTGCAGCGGTATGCACCCATAATTCTACAACTGGGGAGACGGGGGGGGGGGTCCTTGGGACTTGCTGGCCAGCCTAGCCGGCAGATGATGATCTGTAGGTTCAGTGAGAGACTCTCAAAAAATAAGGTGCTACGTGATTGAGGAAGACACCTCTGTCCTCCACATGCATCGATCTCTCTCCCTCTGTCTGTCTCTCTCTCTGTTTATCTTTCCAGTTGCATGGTGATGTCACAGATTACCAGTTAACAGCTGAAAGGTGTTTTTGTTGTGTCCAGTTATGTGCCATTATAAATCAAGTACAGGCTTCCATGTGAATGCATTCCTTTTTAAATTTTCAGTCTACATTAACTATCCAGGCACGTGATGTCAAATCATTGGCAACTTTATGTTTCACTTTTATGAAATGCTTACAAAGTGGCCATGCCATTTTCACACCCACCAGCAGCAGATGCGTTCCAGTGGCTCCACATCACCACAGACACTTGATGTTGTCACTTATTTGTGTGTGTAGCCTTTCTGCTCAGCAAACAATGTGTCTTGTGCTTGGAATTTGCATGTCTCTGACAGCTGATGATGTTATACATCTTTCATGCTCATTCATGCCGCCTACACATCCTCCTGGTGAAGTATCTTTTCTTTTTGCCCAGTCTTTATTATATATGTAATAATATAATGTATACACACATATATAATATTTTATATATATATACATATAAATATATACATATAAAGTCTCTCTATGTAGCCCTGGCTGTACTGGAACTCACTACATAGACCAGGCTGCCCTCAAACTCACAGAGAATCACCTGTCTCTGATTTCCAAGCCCTGGGATTAAAGACATAGACCATTTCCAGCCCTTGCCCACTTCATGTGTTCTTTAAGAACACTTCCTGTATTCTTAAGGTCAGGTTCTGATAGTTTTTCATATTACATGGCTACAGGCTCTTTGTTGGATGCATGATTTGTAAATATACTTCTTAGTCTCTGTATAGTTTATCTTTGACATCTCTTAACAGCGTATTTTACATGACAAATGCTTTTTAACTTTGAGGAGGAGATACATTAGTTTTTAAAATAGATTACTTTGGGCACCTTTAAAACTCTTTGTCAAACTCTAGGTCATGAAGGCTTTTCTATTTTCTTTTAGTGAACTTGGTTTAGATTGTATGCTCCCAGTCCATTTGGACTCAGTCTTTGTGTAAGGAGTCAGGCTATAATTCTGGTTCATTTTCAAAGGTACAGATGTCCAGTTGTCCCCATTCCATACTCTTTTCTCTGAAGAAATGTCTTCACTTCATGGTCAAAAGTCAATTGAGCAGCCATGCACAGTGGCACAGACTTGTAATTCCAGCACCTGGGAGGCTGAGTGGAGACCATCTAGAGTTCAAGGTGAGCCTGGGCTACATCGTGTGTACTGGGGAAGTCAGGCCTCCATAGGAAGACCAGGTCTTAAAACGACAAGAACAGTAACCAATCGACCACGAACATGTGTGTTTATTTCTAGCCTCTGTTGTTTCATGGGTCTAGGTGGTAACGCTAGGTAATGTCACCCCATCTCAACTACTGTGCACTTATAGTAACTCTACAAACCAAGAACATAGTGCCAGCCCCACTGTTTCAAAGTCAATTTCATTTCCTTAGAAATTTTAAAACATCTTGTTTGTAACTACAAAAACCCTTGTTGGGGTCTGGGTTAAAACTCACTAATGCTTTAGACAGATTTGGGACATCTTAACTCTATGAATTCTCCTCATCTGTGAATGGTACCTCTTCACTTATACTTAGAACTTCATTGACTGCTATAGTTTACATCTCTAGTTATCATCATGTGGATCCTGCAGACTTAGACCAGACTTGCATTTTGGAAGAAGTAAAGTGTACTTCTTTTAAAAATCCACCACTGTGTACAGCATAGCAATGCACACGTAAGTGTGTGGGTTTTATATTACCAGGCATCATGCTGATCACATGAAACCAACTTTTAGTTTTTAGAGAGTCCTTTAGATTTACTACATAGGCAACTTTCTACACAGGCAGTGGTTTGAATAAGAATGGCCTTCATGGCCTCACACATTTGAAACCTTAGTTATCAAGGAGTGGCACTTCTTGAGAAGGATTAGTAGATCTGGCCTTCTTGGAGGAAGTATGTCACTGAGTAGAGGCTTTGAGGTTTTAAAAGCCCATGCCAGGCCCAATCTCTCTTTCTCTCTCTCTTTCTCTCTTTCCCTCCTTCCTTTCTCTCAATTACTTCTGCAGCACCATGTCTGCCTGCCTGCTGTCATGGTCCTCACCATGATAATATTGGGCTAAACCTCTGAAACTGTAAGCCAGGCAGAGACAGTTGGATCTCTATGACTTTGAGGCCAGTTTAATCTACAGAGAGAGTTCCAGGACAGCCAGGGCTACACAGAGAAACCTTAAGTGGTGGTTTGGATAGGTAGGCCCCCATAGACTCATGTGCTTGAATTCTTGGCCCATGGAAAGTGGTACTATTAAGAAGAGTGGCCTTGTTGGAGAAAGTATGTTACTGTGGCCATGGGCTTTGAGGTCTCCACCCCAGAGAGGTATACATTCTCCTTGCTGCCTAGAGATCAAGATGAACTCTCAGCTCCTCCAGTTACTCATGTCTGTCTGTACTCTGCCATGCTTCCCACCATGATGATAATGAACCAAACCTTTGAAACTGTAGGCCAGTCCCAATTAAATGTTTTCTTTTATAAGAATTACCTTGGACTTGGTGTCCCTTCTGTCTCTTCACAGTACTAGAACAGTACCTAAGACACACTATCTAGAAAAACCAAACACCAAAATCGAAACAACAATAAAAAAAAAAAAGGAAGAAAGAAAGATCTTCTATCAAGGTTTAATAAGCAAGTTTAGGAAGGAAGTTGTCCTATATTCCTACTTTGTTTTCAGGCTTTTCAGATGCAACATTTGACATATTTGATCATGACAGTATGACCATGTTTTAGACACTTGAGTATAGAGGCTTACATTGATTGATTTTCAAATGTAGCTAACTGGCCTTGTGTTCCTAAGAGAAATCCATGTAGTTCTCATGCATTTTTATATTTATAAATTGTTGGATTCAGTTTGTCGCTATTTTCTTAAGGGCTTTATGATGACATCTAATCATGTTTTTGAAATGCTCTGCTGACTTTAATAGTGGGGTAACATTGGCTTTTACTATGTACTGGGCATTCTTATTCCTCCCATCTGATTTTTGGAGAATGTGTATAAAATTGATTACTTTTTAAAACCCTGGCCTGGAATGCTTTGTTGACAGATGTTTTTATTTACAAATTCAGCTCCTTTAATGGATACAGGACTATTCATGATCCTTATTTCTTCCTTGGTGTGCTTTGATTATTCCTGTCTTTTAAGAGAATGGTCCATTTTACCAAGGTTGGTGAATATGTGTGTGTAGACTTGTTCATAGTATTCCCCCATCACCCTCTTAATGACCATTCAGTCCATGATGATTTTGCATCTTTCATCCCTAAGACTTATATTTCCTGTTTTCTTGCTGTTTGTATTAGTCAGAGGTTTATTGTTTTTATGAAGTTACCTTTTGATTTTATTGTTTTTCTACACTGCTTGCTTTAAGTTTATTTTGATTTTTCTTGCCTCTTTCTCTTATGTGTGTAATGTCCATATGTGTGCACATATATGGACGCATAAACAACTCATACAAGTATGTGTGATCAGAAGTGAACATCAGGCGTCTTCCTCAGTCACATTCCACCTTATATTTTGAGACAGGATCTCTCACTGAGCCACATCTTACCAATTTGGTAAGATTCACTGACCAGTGAGCCCCAGAAATCCAACCATTTTGTCTTGGGTGCTAGGGTTCCAATGCAGGTCTACAAAGTGCTTGTATGGTATGCACTTTACTGCCCAAGCCATCTACCAGCCTGCTCCTTTTCAGTTTCTCAAGGTAGAAGCATGCATTCTTTCCTAATGAACACGTGGTGGTGTCTATTTCCCAGAAGGCACTGCTTTCACACTTTGCGTCATCATTACACTCAGAGGATTTCTCTTCCTTTTCTCTTTGTCTTATTGATTCCAAAAGCTCTTTAGTATGTATATGTGTAAGGGAGAGGTTTTTGATTTCTAGCTTAATTCTGTCTTTTGTATTCTAAGCCTTTTTAATTTTAGGGTAGCTTTATGGCGAAGGATATACTCTATCGTGGATGATATTACACCTGAACTTGAAAAGAATCAATATCTCTCTTATTGTAGAATTTATCTCTTTTTGGGTGAAATTTCTGTAAAGGTCAATTAGATCAAGGTGGCTCATGAAGTTTAGGTTTTCTGATTGGTATTTGTCTGCGTGTCCTATTGATTGCTAAGTTCAGGCAGAGTTTTACTCCTAAAGTTATATGTTTATCAATTTCTCCCTTCAAGGCATATCCACTTTCGTTTTATATATTCTGAAGTTTTGCTTGTTGTGTGTATATACAAAAGCATGAGTGGTTGGTCTTTTCAAAGATTCAATTGCTCAATTATTATTTAAGCCCACTCTCTAAACTGTGTCATTCTAGAGCATCCTTTTATCTAATATAGTTATTCCAGCTCTCTTTCAATCAGTATTTTCATACTATGTCCTTTATATGAGGGATATCTTCAAAGAATTCTAACATCTCTGCCCTCTATATTGTGCAACTGAACCCACCCAGTAGAAAGTTCACTTCAATTATTTGTTGTTCTATTTTGTTGTTCCTTCTTTCCTTCCAATCCTATTCTCTCTCTCAAAAGATGTTATAAATATCATTGTAGGTTCTTCTACCTCAATTTACTATATGATTTGGATTGCAACAAAATTCACTATGCTAACTGTTTTAATAATACAGTTTAGTACTGTAATTATTCTTGAGGCTTGAATATGAGTTGCTTTAAAATTGTTTATTATATCTGACATTTTAGCATCTTAGGTATAGGCTTCTTTCTGATAAATTGGCGAAATTTTATTTTTCTTTATTTTTCTTTCATTTTTTGAGACAGGGATTCTTTGTGTGTAGTTCTGGCTATCCTGGAATCACCTGTAGACTAGGCTGGCCTTGAACTCACAAACATCTGCCTGCCTTTGCCTCCTAAGTGCTGGGATTAAAGGCACACACTACCACCATCCAGCTGAGATTTTTCTCTATTATGTAATGTTGTGGATATCTAGAGTTATTTTTCAATATTCTAGTTATCATAAGTCTCTCAGTGTTGTTAAATATTTCATTTGATGTGCATTTGTTGCTCTTGTAGCAACATGGCTGGTTCAGGCTGCACATTTGATCTACCTGCACAGGGCTGAAGCTTTAATGTTATCTCCATTTGCAAAGCCTTGCAGTACTGTTTGGAGTCACCTAATGTGAGCACCATCTAGGAAGCCAGTCTGACCATGCTCCACCTTGTACCTG
This sequence comes from Pachyuromys duprasi, assembly GCA_028658305.1. Lineage (NCBI taxonomy): Eukaryota > Metazoa > Chordata > Mammalia > Rodentia > Muridae > Pachyuromys > Pachyuromys duprasi. The sequence goes on from CM053764.1 coordinate 36,270,746, forward strand.
GTTCTCCAAGTCTTCATTATGTTGCTTTGGGTCAGATCTATGCATAGACAGCTTTGAGTCAGATCAAGAACTTCAAAGGATACTCTCAAATTGTGTAATTTCATTCATACTCTCCAGCTACCAGGAGGTCTTTTCCTAATTGCCTGTCTAGAAAAATAGATATCTAAGGTTTTATTTTCCTTTCTTTAATAGTATTTTTTCTAGTATTTAATCTACTACCATTGCACAGTGTTGAAGAATAGAATGTGAAAAGAGAGTGTATCCTCTGATGCATTAGTGGCATAACTGTTATGTGGGTAGCCAACTGTTTTCAGTTGTGTCAAAGGCCTGCTCAACAGAAGGCCTTTTTACTGTAAACCTGGTAAAAAGCCAATGGATGGTGAGGTCATAGGCTCTGTGAGTGAGCCACTAAACAAATAGTGAAGTTCTATCAGTCCCTATTCAATGAGAAATTATTTTCTCTTTGCATTCTACATGCTTATGTACCTACTGTTGCCACCACCAGCAGCATCACTGTAAGAACGGAGGTCGGCATGTGCGGTTTGGTTTGGGTGTGCTGGAAAAGAAGACATTCCAATGGCTTTGACTGACCCTGTCTGTCCTTGATACCGCTTTTCCGTGCTCTGTAACAAGAGAAATTCTCTTGGAACTTTTTTTTCTGTTACAACCACTGTCCAGTTGTGTTTCCATCTAGGCCAAGAGACATGGAAAGAAAAGATGAAAGAAAGAAAGAAAGAAAGAAAGAAAGAAAGAAAGAAAGAAAGAAAAACCCAGGACTCCACTACTATGTTGATCATACTTCATGTTTTTTATTTTCTTCCTCTGATGTCATTATTTATTTTCTTAGCTCCTAGTTGCTTAGTTTCTTTTGTTCAGGTTTGGTTATAACCACTAGGAAAGATGAAAGTAGTCTGTGTTCAATTCGATCAGGGCTGCGGAAATAGGCAGGGTAGTAATTAGATGCTTAGAAAAACATTTTATCTTACTGCAATGAATATTAATATTCTAAGTAGTATTAGCTATTTCAGTTTATTCAAAAAATTATTAGATATTGTTGAAATAATTATATAGAGAGCATAGACAGGGCCATTAACATCAATTTAAACTCTTAACAGAGAACTAAAATCTCATCAAGTCTTCCTTCTGGTCCTCAGAAATTGCTGTACCCCTTCCTCCTCTCCTCCTCCTTGTTTTTGAGACAATGGACAAGGCCTTGTTTTATAGCCCACAGTGGCCTAGAAATCATGACCCTACTGCTGCAGCCTCCTAAATAGTGTAATTACAGGTGTGCACTACCAAAGCGTACAGCCTCCTTCACACTTGACTCAGTACTCACAATGAGGACATATCAGAGCTTGAGCAAGACATCATTCCAATGTGTAAGATGGCATAAACTAGTTGCAAATTGTATATCCACACACAAACACACAAAGCTCTGGGTGTTGTTTTTTACTAAGCAAAGCACAGCCAACAAGAAACAGCAAAGGACAAAAAAGAGAATTCAGAAATGAAGTCATTCTTATGGTCTTCAGGAACTATGTGAACTTGTTATCTTAAAAAATTCACCAGTGAAACTGAGTGCAGTGGGCGCTCTCAGGGAGGCAGAGGCAGGTGGATCACTGTGAGCTTGATGCCAGCCTGTTTTACAAATTGAGTCCTAGACAGCCAAGGCTATACAGACAAATACTGTCTGGGAAAAAAGAGAGAGAGAGAGAGAATTCGCCAGTGGAAATAGTAATGAACATTTTATATTAAAAGAGTTCATGCCAAACTTAGTGGTTAAAAACAGGTTGTTAAAAATGTGTTACAAATTCATAATTCTTAAGAGGAAAAGTGTCTTCCAGGAAATATGGGAAAGACATAAGCTGAATCACTCCACCCGCCCCATCTGAAATAGGAATCACAAACCCTGCCAAGCTTTGAGAAAGAAAGATGGATAGTAAAGGCACAGCAGCTGCAATTCCATTGAACAGTTTCTAAAAGGCATGTTACATACAATGAAGTGGAGACCAAAGCCTGAAGGGAAGATGGGAGATTTCACATACTTGTGATCTCACCTCAGGCAGGACAGCCATAGCAGGAGGGGGAGGGGACCCCTGTCTGCAATGTTTCCCCATGAGTTAGGGTCAGGGTTGGGTATGGTGAGGCTTCCCCATAAAAGCACTCACTCCTATTCACAGCTTGAAGAGAAGGCAGGTTTGAAGGGTGCTTTATCAGCTCACTTTCAGAGCAAAACCTTCCTATGAAGCATGCTGAGCATAAAGTCACACAGTGAATGGGTGCAACCAAACATCATCTCACGCGACAGAACACCATCCCAGCCACCTTCTCTTTCACCGATGACGCTTTTTAACAGTATGTTTATTTTGCTTTTTCTCCCTTGTGGGGCTCATGGACGATGCCTCCAAGAGAAACGCCATGGAGCTAGCAAGATGGACCATGTTCAAACCCCAGAAATCTCAAACTGGAGATCTAAAGTCTCACCCTAGATTGGATGGTGTGGAACAAAGCTCTCTCCTTGTTTCCGAGCGTGTGACACAACCCCAAGGTGGTCAGTCACTTGAACCTATCACCTTTTCCCATCTTTTCCCATGTAAGTTTAAAACGTTCCCAGCATCCTAGTCTCCGCCAATGAAGTACATTCACACCCAAACCCCTCCTACTGTCCAAGGGTTATAAGTCTTTGTTTCACATGAAATAACACACACATACACGCACACACGCACGAGCTGTAAGATCTGCGGAAAGGAGGGCCTCCCTTGTACCCGGGGAATTCATTGGTGGACCGCCGGACTCGGCTGAGGGTCAGGCCGATGCTGTAGAACTGCTGCAAGCTTCTGCTGTCCACTGGCGAGGGAGGGGCAATGCCTGATGTCTTGCGCATCACTCCACCAGCTGCAGTGCCCATCTGTGGGAGCCAGCAGTCAGCTGTTCCCACAGCAGCCATTCCGCTCGCCTGAGTCAGGCCGGGCCTCTGTCACCACATCCCATGGTCTCGTAGCCCTGAGCTCCTGCCTCTTGGCTCAGCTCCAGAACCCGAGCTCCAGCTGTAATCTGATAAGGCGTGGGTGATCTAAGTGCGCCCACACTGTCTGCCACTAAAGTGGCTGTTTAACTAAAAGACCCATAATATTTATTTTGGAGAAAAACCTTCTTTTCCCGAGCCCACCTGCTGGACCGGAGGTCTCATGGCACAGACTTCATTCAGCGGCCCCTTTCCCTCTCAGGAGTCTGATGTTCCTGAGGGAGGCGATACCTCACTTCATTCTTTTCTGCCAGCAGACTGATGATGCTGAGACCTGCCAGTGGAGAGGCGCGCACTTCCGGCCTCACAGCGTCTGGGCCTCCTAGGAGACATGGAAGCATGCCTTCTTGTTGTTATTAGTTTTTACTCCGTGTGCACAATATGAATGGTAATGACTGTTGGGCATACCAGTTCTATTCTTCCCTATTTGGATCCTAAGCAGGAAGAGAGTCCAGGAGATGAGTAGAGCGACCACCGAGCACAGATGACTGCACTAAAAGAAATAGGATCAAACCTTAAGCAAATGGCCCATGAGCCATAGGATCTCACAATGTCCTGAAAACAAACCGGGGCTCACATGAAAAGCTTGGGGTCGTCTACTCCCAACGTCACCACAGCACCTCATAGCGATTGAACACGATCGCGGCGGGATGGTTACGTGCTTGGCAAAGGCATCCTAAGAGGGTTGGGTGGTTTCTTACTGCTCGCCATCAAAGTTCCCTCCCCACAGCCCCTGGACAGACTGAATGACTGCGTGAAAATTACATGAGGAAAGAGTGAACAGTCACTACTTGGGCGGACAGCAGGTCTAGGAGGAATTGTCTCCATTCAAAGATAAGAAAACAACCGTATAAAACACATGCAAACATGTTTAAAACATTAATGCAGAACACACACTTATGATTCTTCTTGACACTTAAATTTTTAGGGGCAAATGTGTCCTGGGTGATCTAATGACCTAAAAGGACAAATGGAGAAAAGAACAGCAATGGAGGGTAAGAATATAATGGCCCAAGATCATAAGGATGGAAGTTACCACCAACAATAACAGCATACAGAGTTCAGAGACAACACATGGTAACAATTCCCTAAATGAGAAAAATACAAAACATTATGCTTGAATATATGGCAGAAGAAGAACTTCTCAGTATGAAAGCAAAGTTAGAGTAAGGAGGACCAGTGTTCACAGCGAATAGAACGTCAGTAATGAAACAAACTGCCTACACTCATGCACTTCGAGAATAGAGAATATCAACAAATGTGGAGGATATCACAAAGGGAAACAAATCAGACGGAGCCCACAATTCTCCATAGTGGCATTCTGTCGGAAGCTGATGTAGCCAAGTTTGAAATGCTTCCATTTATATGTAAATGCAGGAGAAAGTCTGGCTCATGTATTCCAGAATTAAGGAAATACAGTAGACATGATTCATTTTTAAAATATACTGTTGAAGATACAAGTAAACAATAAAGAACTCTCAGAAAACTTTTGACATGGAAAGGCTGGAGATAAATGTAAAGTCCCTTAAACACGAAATGTGTATGTAGGAAACATAAATAAGAACAGGCTTCTATAGCTAAAACATTTTTGAAAAGTTAAGTGACATTTAGAAAGAAAGAGCTTATGGTATCAGATGTAGAGAAAATGACTGACTACCAATGCAGAAGCAAATGAGATGGAGAAAGGAGGAAAGCAGTGTTATGAAAATTGATTCCATATTTTCTCTTCTATATTACATGGAAAATCAGACTTATACATTATTTCACATATGTAGTCAATCTAAACACAGCTATTGAGACAATGGGCAACCAAAAAGAAATTGTGATGGTTAACCCTGAGTATCAATTGGATGGATTAAGAACTGCCCAGATTATTAGTTATAGCCTGGGCTATAGGAAACCTTGTCCTCCCAACCCCCATTTTTCTTTAGTCAAAAGAATGAAGCCAGATTATTCTCTCCCAGCTGCACAAAGCAAAACTCCAAATGCATCCACAGAAGAGCTGATGCCTTACATCTAGAGAAGAAAGTAAAGAGTACGCTTGAGCTTATAGACACAGAAAAGGATTTTGAAAAGCTCCTCTGCAGCACGGGAGCTAAGAACAACGCTGGCAGGTGGGTCCACATGAAACTGAAAGGACATGTCGTTCAAGAAAAGAGGCAGCCTAGAGAATTGGAAAATATCTTTGTAAGCTATACATCTGACATCAAAGAAATGCAAGTTAAAACTTCTTTGAGATTTCATTTTACCCCAGTTGGAATGGCCAAGATAACAAAACTAAATGATAAACAGTGCTGGTGTAAATGCAGGGAAAGGAGAGCACGAGCTCATTGCTGGTGGGGAGCAAAATGGTGCAGCCACTATGGAAGCTAGCGGGAGGCTCCTCAAGGTCTACCACATGATCCAGCTTTACCACTCTTGGGCATGTACCCAAAGGACTCCATCTTACTACAGAGACACTTCCTCATCCATGCTCATTGCTGCTCTATTCACAATAACCAAGAAATGGAAGCAGCCTAGGTGCCCACCAGCTGATAAATAGACAACAAGTTTAGTACATTTCCAAACACAATGTATGTTATTCGACTGTTGAGGGTGAATAGATAGAACCAGAAACAATCATCTGAGTGAGGTAATGCAGATGCAAGAAGACAAGCATCAGATGTGTTCTCACATGTATGGATGTTAGCTTTGAGATGCTTAAATATGTACATTCCATTTGGGATACTCATAAGGTGGTAAGAAAAAGAAACAGAGTTAGGCTCTAGGCTGAAAAGACTCCATTGTTTCTTGTTCTATAAGCCCAAAGCTGTTGTTTCTGTTTTCCATTTCAACGAATTCTCTAGTGTTTGCCTGTTCCTGCGACATAATGAAATCCATCACTATTAACTAAGATTGCAACTATTCACTTACACACAGATCAACGAACTTATAACAAATTTCCATTGGTTTTAACAAGGTCTGAGCTACGGTTGGACACTTATATAACATTTTGCATAGCTGGTCAGATTGCCTGAATATAATTAGGTGTCTTGAGACTCCCTGTCTGCCATTTATAAATCTATTTTTAAGATTTGAATCAGATCCCTTGAAGTCTGTGGATACTGTCTTTACAGACAAGCCAGCATTTCAACTTATTCCTTCCTGTAAGGTTTTATCTGACATTTGAGCAATTCATTGTTCTAGAAGAATCTAACATTGCAGTGCAGGCTAACTCATTGCTGTTTGGCAATCATTTATCCATAACTGTTTTTTTTGCCTGTTCATCACAAAGGGTGAGTTGATTCCTAGCCCCACCAGCATCTCTTTAAGTCCAGGGCATGTTTTTACTTCCTTGAAGGAAGACTTTGGAAACTCAGTTTGTGTGCAAAGAGCAAAGCTGTCGATTGCTGGAAACCAAGCTATTCACAAGTAATGATATTGAATTAGTGCTTAGGAATAGTCTTCTCTTCTTTTCTGACAATGTTATATACTGAGGTGAATATTACTATTAATATTCTGATTATAAAGTACCATACAACTTATGAATGATTTGGGGTAACACACATGCTCTTTATGGACACTCACAAAACATTAACTTTTTAATGCTTGCTTTTTGCCTATTATTCTGCTAAAAAGAGTTTCCAACTTTAAAAATAATTAAAGGGTGTGACTCAGGTGTGACTCATAGAAGCTGTTGCTTCTGATAGATAAGAGTGAAGACACTGGGGTCACACTCAGTCTTGACTCTTAATCTGCTGAAAGATCATTTACAATAGTTTAAGAAGAACAACATTTCCTCGGTGTATTTCCTGCTCAGTTTTGCTGTGAACCTAAAAATGCTCTGAAAACTGAAGTCTAATGGAGAGATTGCACAGAAGTTAAGAGCAGATGTTGCTCTTGCAGAGGACCTCAGTTTAGTTCTCAGCATCTACATGTTGGCTCAAAAACATCTGTAACTACAATTCCAGAGGATCTGACACCCTTTCCTGTCCCTTTGGGCACAAGGCCATATGCGGTACATAAATATACAGGCAGGCAAAACACTTACATAAAATAAATGTAAAAAGAATAAAACAAAGAATTTAGATGGATATAAACCTTAAACCTTATAGAAAAGCTAACTTAAAATTAATTGGTGTAAAGATAAACATTATAAGAGTCTTCAAAGATAACCACAGTAGAAAATGTGGCTAGGCACAGAAATGACATTTTTTGATATATCAAAGGCATGAGTCATGAAAGAATCAGTGCTGGACTTTATTAGAATCAATTCCTGCCCCATGAAAGGTTCTGTCAAGAGAATAAGAAATAAACCTCAGATGGGAAGGACATATTTGCAAAAACATGTGTGATAAAGGTTGTGTGATAGTTTGAATAAAAATGGCCCCCATAGGCTTATATGTTCGAATGCTTTGTTATCAGGAAGGGGCACTACTTGGGAGGGATTAGGAGGTGTGGCCTGTTGCAGAAACTGTGTCCCTGGGTATGGGCTTTGGGGTTTCAAAAGTCCAAGCTAGGCCCAATGTCTCTCTTCCTGCTGCTTGTAGATCTGAATGCAGAATTCTCAGCTCCTTCTCCAACACTATGTTGGCCTGCCTGCTCCCATGCTTCCCACCATGATGAAAATGGACTAAACCTCTGAAACTGTAAGCCAGCACCCAATTAAAAGCTTTCTTTTATAAGATTTGCCATGGTCATGGTGTCTCTTCCCAGCAAAAGAACACTAAGACAGATTGTTACCCAAGATATACAAAGAACATTTAAAATGCAACAACACAATAATAATCAGGAAATACAGGAATGACAACAGAAAACATCCATGTGATGTCATACACAGTATGGCTAGAGTCTGGAACACTTACATACCTAATGCTATCAAGGACAGGAACTCTTGCTTATTGCTCATGCCCATGCAAAATTGCTTGGCCAGTTTGGAAGAAGGGTTAGCAATTTCATGTAAAATTAAATATACCTTTTGGTAAAACTAAACCATACCCCTTGGTATTCACCCAGCTGAGTTGAAAAGTTGTATACACACAAAAACCTGTGTAAAAGATGTTTATAACAGCATTAGTCAAAAAATTCAAAGCTTAGAATCAACCAAGATGTCTTTCAGGATCTGAATGAACTGTGATAGAGCTAAACAGTGGAATGGCACCAGAGAATATTTTTATTGTCACATATTCATTGGACATGGAACTATCTTAAATGCACATTGCTGGTGAAAAAGGCGCACCTAAACATGCTACAATTCCTGATTCCGACTTTGTGGTATTTTGGAAATGGCAAAACCATGAAAGATGATGAAAGAATCAGAGGTTTCCAGGAGCTTAAGGAGAGGGAGTGAAGGTTGAACAGGTAGATTGTGAACTTTTAAGGAAATGAAACTGCTTTGTACACTCTATGGTAAGAAGATGCTATTGTCCAAAACCAATGTACAAGGGTATACTCTAATACATGCCGTGACTCCGAGTGATAGTGAGGTGTCAAGATCAGGTTCTCCGCTGTAACAAGTGTACCAGATGGAAGTGCGGGAAGGCTGGAGGCAGAGAGGATATGGAAACTCGGCTCCTATTTGATTTTCTCTAAATCTGAAATTTCTCTAAGAATTAATCTATTAAAAAGATGACATTCCTTGGGTTCCACATAAGGCCTCCTCAGTCATGTGGAATCTTGGAGGGGACTGAGGAAGGGACATACACACCTTACCTTGAAGACTAGATCATGGACTATGAAGGGAGAAGTGAGAAAAAAGTAAAGCGGTGAAAAAGTGATAAAGATATTGATGTTTAATGATAGTCTGTCTTCCAACCTCAAACATTCAGATTCAGAGTCAGAGAGGGATTAGCTTTTAAATCTTCCTCATCTAACTCTGACAGAGGGCAGAATTCCCTACACTCTATGGGGCTTCATGAAGTATGACGCAGAAAAGGACCCTTGAGAAGGAGGTTAAAAATGACAGTACTTCAGATACTCTCCAGATACTGTCCATCAGGGAAGATGGATAGAAGAACATCAAAAACTGAAAGAGAGGGAGGAAGCCTGTTAAATGCCATCTTCTGGACATGATATTGTGAGTGCCAATCCAGAGTCCACAACAGTTGCACTCACTTGCGCTACAACGGCCCTGTCAACTGTCAGTCATGGGTGGGCTAAGGGTGCATAGGGTCCTACCTCTCCCGGCTGCATCATCTGCTATTGATAGATACTAGCAGAGGCACAACCACTGTCTTCAGTTGTGTGCCCCCACTGTAGTTCCGGATCCATGCTCACAGAAGATGCTGGTAAAACCCAGTGGGCCATCAATCAGTGCCATGCTCAGCCATCATCCAATGTGTCTTCCTGTAGTAGATGGGGACGAACACAGACACCCAAGATTGGACAATGTCAGTCCTAAATGGGATACCTTCATCAAACCCCTCTTCTCAAGGCTCAGAGAGCTATGCAAAAGAGGAGGTTAATGGATGATGCCAAGGAAACAGTATCTCCTGGACACAACAGGATGGATGCAGATATGAACACACGAGGCTGTGGGAGCACACACAGGCCTGCGCAGGTTCAAACCAGGAGAATCTCACCGACATACTGATCACACGCTAGGCTTCATGCCTAGGCCCCATGGCCAACACAAAATTAATTCAATGGTATTTTTGTAGACTTTTTTTTGGGGGGGGGATGTCTCATTTTGCTTTGTTTAGGCTTTTTTTTTTCCTTATTGGCCTTTTGCTAGCTTATTTTGCTTTCCATTTTTGTGTGTGTTTCTTGTTATTTTGTTTCCTGTTTGTTTTAAGGAGAGGGAGAAAAAACATAAAGTTGTGTAGGCAAGGAGGTTCTGAAGGAATGGGAGAGAAAATGATCAAAATGTAGTATATGAGTTAAAAAAAAATAAAGCTCAGTGGGTCACAACACAAAACTAAGAGAGAGAGAAATGGAGGCTCGATTCGAAGGAAGGGAGAGAAGAGGTGAGAGAGTAAGAGATTAAAACGCAAGCGAACACATATGAGGTCGTCTAAAAACAAATCATTAATAAAAATATTATAAACGTAAAAAATTTTAAACGTAAAATTTAAAAGTCACTGTAACCATTGACACTAACTGTTCATAAACGAAAGGATTCTAAAATATACTGTGTTTTGTCACATAGAAAGCTGTTCCTAGGACTATACCAGAAGCCAGAATGGAATAATCCAATGCACGTCAGCCAGGGAAGGTTAAGTAAAACATGAGTTTGGAATAGAACAATAAGTGCTCCATCAATGAACAGGAATGACTTCTTGGGACACGCAGACACAGAAGACCACGTTATGTAAGTCCTTTTAGATGATGTACCCGGAAGAGGCAAATCTGCAGAGTGGATCAGTGGTTGTCTTGTACCGGGGTTCTATAGAGAATTACCGCCAGTGGGCACGAGGGTAGACTTGGGACGATAGGAACCGACAACGCTGACTGTATGAAGGAACATCCACTGAGCTGCACTCTTTACAGGGCTAAAACGGGGCTGCAGACAAGGCACTGCCAGCAGGGCACTCAAGCGGGTCACTGTTTGGCCACTGTAAGGCAATAATCTAGGAGGAATTCAAACTATGTCCATCAACTACAGGAATGAATTTAACTGAGCAGGAATAACAAATGGGTAGGCAAGAAAACCCTTCTGCTGGATGAGTTACAGACAGAGCACATGGATATGAGAAGCCAGATTGTAAGTGCCGTTAAAAAAAAAAAAAAAACCAGGGACACAGTTGGGTGTCTGTCCCCTGAAGCTTTGCAAGGAGGTAGGGTGTCTGTGAATCCAAAAAGCCTCGAGTTCAGCTCTAAGAGGACACATGCGCTATGCTGGCTAACAGTGCAGTCAGAGGGACGGGGGGGGGGGGGGGTCAGCTCTGAG
>CM053764.1:36282137-36315880 GCA_028658305.1 Pachyuromys duprasi
TCCATTTGATATAGGGTGTCTGTGAGTGCCCTTGTTTCTCTGTTTTGCTTCTGACCGGATGATCTGTCCCTTGGTGAGAGTGGAGTGTTGAAGTCTCCCACTATTAGGGTGTTGGGATCAATGTGTGATTTCAGTTTTAAAATTGTTTGATTTACATATGTAGGTGGTCTTGTATTTGGGGCATAAATGTTCAAAATTGGACCACCTTCTTTTCAAAGCTCGCAGAAGGATTCAGCTAAGTCCCCTTAATGTCTAACACACAGAGATGGATATTTTTTTAAATATTAAGCTGATGTATTAAGATAGCAAGCTGCAGCACATGGTTTGCAAAGTACTATAAGCTAATAGTGACAAAAAAATATAGAGGCCTTGTCCTCTAACTCCCAGTTGAGCTAATTCCAAAGGACCATCCCAGCCTCCAAGCTCTGCAACACACAAACACAGATTTGAAACTTTTAATCCTCAGGTACAGTACAAAGACAGGGCTTCATTACAGGTCCATTTTTCAGAAGCCAAAGCACCACAGGCGCATACAGTTTTAAAACAAAAACTAAATATCGCATCACATCTGGTCCCAGATGGGCCAGATCTGTGATGGTTTCTTTCTGTGACCCTCACACATGCTGTACATTTACCGAGAGCCTTCCCTCATGCATTCTGTTATTTGTCAAGTGTGTATGCTTTGAAAGAGTATGATATTGATGATAAAAGCCAAGAGACTGAACACAACAGTTAAAGTGGACAACAGGAATTTACCTCCTCTATTTGTCTAGTAGCAGACAAATAAGAGCTTTCTCAGGGGACTTTCTAGAAGCAAGGGGCAAGAAGAATGCCACAGCCCCAGATGTCTCTAACAAAGCACTGAGAATATGTGTACCTCCAAAGGAGAGAGGGAACACAAAGAGCAGCTGAGGAGTGGGTGAGCACAGACTGGGAAGACCTGAGTCTACACACCCAGTGGCCTTCTGCTACTTTACAGTTCGCACAAGATGAGGAGGCAAGTGACTATCAAAAATGCAAATCTCTCCTCTTAAGACAAAAAAAAAAATAGTCCTGGCTCATTCCAAGCTAATCTAGCTTCCGTGCTAGTCTTTCTGAAGCAAGGCAAAATTCATTCATCTGTTTTTACACCCATCTGTCCAAGCATGCTGCTGGCCAGCATGAGCTGACAGCCTGGTAAGTAGCAAAGCTCCTTCCTTAGAGATGGATCTGCTAATATACTTTCCAGGAGCTGTTATTTTTGCCTTTACATATACTATGTAGCATCTGTGGAGAAACACATGATGCATAGATATGTATGCTAATATAAACAATAGAGACAGCCGCAACAGTGGTGCTGTTAGTCTTTATGTATATTCCATTTGATTTATATTGGTGTTCTGCCTCATGTATGTCTATGCGAGAGAACTGCAATTACAGACAGTTATGAACTGCCATACAGGTGCTGGGATTTGAACCTGGGTCCTTTGGAAAGGCAGCCAGTGCTCTCAGCCCCTAAGCCATTTCTCTAGCCCCTAGTCTTTACATATTTTATGACAGGTTTGACTGTGTCACCTGGTCACCACAGACTTTTGGCTCAAGTGGCCCTGTGGCTCGGCCTCCTCAGGACCTGGAACTATAGTCTGTATCTTCTTTGTGCATATTTTCTACAATGCTTTTAAAGCATAATACAGCTATAAACAACTGCATGATATGTTACCTGAACCTTGAACACGTTATTGTCATGCGTTAGTACAAACGGTGGGAGTCTAACATCATATGCTGGTCTCTATTTCAGCATTATGATTGCTTTCATGATATAAGGTAAAGAACACAGTCACTCTCCACAGCTCCCTAGGGTTCTCTTTTAGTAGGTATGCTTTGCCTCAAACCTGTACCTTCTTGGTGGGCTGTATGCACACGTGTGTGTATGTCTGTGATGGGAACATGGAGGCAGGTGGGAGGAGAGGAATGAAAACAGCCCACTGTTCTTTATCTTCCCATAAGGCTCTTAGTCAGTTCTTAGTTTACAAGCCGCACCCCTTTCTTAGGAGATATTTTAAAAACTAACCACTGTTCGTCTATAAATACAATAATTCTATTATAAGGAAGATTAGTAAAATCTAATTTAAAGCCAAATTTCTCAAGAATGTTACTAAAGAGGTATGTCTGACCAAATAATTTCCATTAAAAAATTTTTGTTGAGGGGGGATATTGCATGCATGACACAAAGGATGTGGGGTCAGAGGACAACTTTTGGAAGTCAGTTTTTTCCCTCCACAATGTGGGTCTCAGGGATTGAACTCAGGATCAGGCTTGGAAGCAAGTGCCTTTATATACTGAGTGATCGCACCAGCTGCCGATCAAGTTCTTTCTGAAGCTGCTGTTGGTGTTTGTATAGCTTTATAGACGTTTAGAGATGGGTAAAATTAAATGATGTCTGTTTTACCCCTTGACACAGGGTCTCATGTAGTCCAAACTGGCTTTGAACTGGCCAAGTAGCAAAGCACGACTTTGAAAAGATCTTCGTAAGCCGTCACCTCCAAAGAACCAGGGTACAGAGAGCCAGACAATTGCAAAGATTAGGAGCTGGGCTGTACTGAGATCTTATAGACTCTCTATACCCTTGCTGTTTGACCCACTGTGATCAAGTGCTGTCACTGGAAGTCAAACACTTAGAAGAGAAATCAAGAGAAACCTAGGAGATCACAGAAGTGGCCTCAGGGCTGCAGATGCGCACTGGGCCCAGGCAGCAACGAGGAGAAGAATGACAAAGGGCTCCAGCAGGAAGGACTCCAGGGGGGACAACAGGGTCATGGTTTACAGAGGCTGTTTTCAAAGCTCTCAAGAGGCAAAGGAGGATTCAGCTATAGTCTCAAAGCAAACAACAGAATGGAAAAATAAAAATTAGTCAGTCTTGGTTCTTAGAACCTAGAAAGAGTTAAGTACGTGTCTAAGGAGAGAGCACACTGCCACTGCAGTGGTAGCTAAAATGAGCACGAGGGGAGAACAATGTGAACAACGCTGTCGGGAGGACAGAGAAAGGGAAGGCTGAGGTCCCAACTAACACAATGAGATCCCTAATATAAGGTGCCACGAAATGGGAACTACGTGCAACACTCAGAAGCAAGCAGAAGGGGCGGGGGGAAGGAGTGCCAAGCTGGCCTCAAGCAGGGCCTTTGGCATCACTCAAGTCTAAGAATTATGTTCACAAATAAAGTTTAAATCAATATACTAAAACGTCAGACGCTCCAGGGAATGGGGTTCTGCTCTAGGTTGGTGGGGGGGGGGGTCCCAAGCTCTGAGCAGCCCCGCCTCAGGGCCTCCCTGCTGCAGAACTCTATGTTGTTGCCCTGTGGGTTTCACCTGCAAGCCTCTTCCTGTCACACTGGATGCAGATTAATTAGCAACCCTCCCTCAGGAGAGAAGTTGTGATGTGTTCTCAGGGCTCAGAGTGGTGAGGCGGTTGCTCAACCCTACACTTATCTCAAGCCCAATACCTCTTTTTATTTGGGCCATCTGCCTGGTTTCTTTTTATGTTCTGTCCTTACTACTTTAAAAATTTTAAATTTGGAGTCTAGAGTGTCTTGGACAATGGATTTTCCATTACAGCATACCAACTGTGCAAACTACCACAGGCTGGTAGCTTAAGAAAATGGCTACCAAGAGGGGAAATATTCTGGAACTTACTTGGCACTTGAATTTATTGCTGTTGGCGAATGGTGTTCTTTTTGAGAAAGGTCTCATCCTCTGCTAGCAGTACTAGAAAAGCTAGGAAAGCAGGACCTAAAAGCAGACTATATGGATCTTCTGCCTAAGGGACTGACATGGACAAGCCACTTTACCTATTTGAGATTCACTTTTATTAATAATAAAATAAGACAAAATACATCACCACTACAGGATATGGCCTGCAGTAGGTAATCAGTGTTCAATGACACTGGGGGAGGCAGCGAACACTTGAAAGGTGACTAACGAGCCTCTGCACTTGACTGTCTTATCCTAAGCTAAGAACGAAGGGAAAGTGTAGGAGACCAAGAGGAACTGCTCCTTCTGGAGAAACGGCTGCCATTTAACAGAGATGAGGGAAGAACAGAGGACTCCGAGTTAGCAACAAACAAATGGATACTCTACATGACCAAAGCACAGAAAAAATGAATTCTGGCAAATATTCTTTACAAAATATACTCACAGTTTCTATTACTAATAAGCAATATGCTCACATTCCGAAACTTATTCATAAGTTTATTCATATTCCTATAAACTTTGTGTTACCAAACTGAAAGTCAGGAATATTCACCTTGTTGCTACTGCAAGGGATCTCATACCTGACTCCTGCTTGTTTTCATCCTCATTGACCAAGAATCCCATGTGGTAATTCCCAACCTGCTCTGGGTAACATTTTTCTAGTTCACAAACTGGTGGATAGTGGGTGACGAAGAGGGTTAAAGATTTGACCTAAAACAGTAAGACATAGAGTATTGTTTTAATAAAAACATCTCAACTTTAAAAGTCTAAATCTTCATAAAAGCTGCAAGAAAAAAGCAAAAAGTACCACATACTCTTAGTTTAGACAACCAGCTAATATTTTTTTCACATTCCTTTCCTATGAAGGCATATGCGTGCGTACACACACACACACACACACACACACACACACACACACACACACACACACACACATATTTTCATGAATCATCTTTCCCTCCTCCAGTACTGGCAACTGCACCCAGAGGGCTTTCACATACTAGGCAAGTGCTCTGCTACTGAGCTATAACCTCAGTCTTAATCATTTGAGAATTAGTTGCAGATAGCATCCCTACACATTTAAGATTCTATTTTGTAAGAATAAAATCAGTTTCCTATATAACCAGAATAAAATTTATACATAAGAAATTTATTATCATAGAATATGACTCATATGGTTGGTTTTTTGTTTTGTTTTCTGTTTTTCAAGACAGGGTTTCTTTGTGTATCCTTGGCTGGCCTGGAACTCACTCTGTAGACCAGGCTGGCCTCGAACTCACAGAGATCTACCTGTTTCTGCCTCCCAAGTGCTGGGATTAAAAGTGTGTGCCACCACTGCCTGGCCATATGTTTTCTTAAGCATTAAAAAAAAAAAAAACCCTTTTCAATTCCTTTTTAGTCTTTTAAGGCATTAACACTGTGATTAACACATAAAAGTCAACTGCTTTCCTATTAAATTAAAAAGTAGAAAATTAAATTAAAAAGGAGAATTTGAAATAAAAAAAAATACAACAAAGTATCATTTATACAAGTACCACTGAAATACTTGGGCATAAATTTAACAAAAATATTTAAAAACACACCCAACAAAAGCTATGCAACTCTGAGTAAAGATATCAAAGAAAAGCTAGATAAGCTGAGCCATGCTGATGAAGAGTTGGTGTCAAGACATTCCTTCCCAACTTGATCTGGAGACTCAACGGACACCGTACCTGCTAGCTAGTGGGTGGGGCATGCTGCGGTGGCCATGTGCAGCCATATGCCTATGAACCCAAGCGTTCCTGATCTCTTTGGGTCTCCTCAACTGCTTTTCTTTGAGGAAGTCTGGCACGACTCCGTTAAGGATGCCCAATAGACCCACAGAGGAAGTGGAAGGCCCACGTAACTGCCAGCACCTTGTGTGTGAGGTACATTAGCAGGGGACCCTGCAGCCCTCATGCAGACTTCACATGGTGGCTGCTCCCCCTGGCCACCTCACCACAGATAAAGCAAAGAGAGAAACAACCATGTCACTAATCGAATCCTGTGTCAACAATGACCTTCATTCAATGAGCAGACAGACCATGGATGGTATAACACAGAAGAAATTATGAACTAGATCTCAGGTGGCAGACTCAGTTCTGCCATAGCTTCCTCTGAAGGTTAAGCAGAGGCTAAAAGGTGTTGCTGGTGTGTACGGAACTTTACCAAACCTCTACCATACGTATTAAGATGCATCTTTTTCAAACAAGAGGTTTTTTTTGTTTATTTTTTTTAAAGAAACGTGAAAAGTATTTCTTTTAAAGGGAGAAAACACGGTATTATTATCTATGTTATCCTAATAAATGTTTGAACAGAAACCAGAGCCTCTCCTAGCTTTTAAATTCAGTGACAAAGGCAATGAATTGCTTGCCACTCTTGTATACAGTTAGGCGTGGTGGTGTGAATTTGTGTTCTCATTCCTAGAGAGGTGGGGACGGGAGGACCTCCGGAGCTCACCGGCCTGCCAGCCTAGCTTCTAAGGCCTGCTCCAAGTCCCAGCTGAGACCCTGACTCACAACACAAGGTGGGCAGCTTCTTTGGAAAACACCTGAGGCTGTCTTCTAGCTTCCATATGCATACCCACAAACATGGACATTCCCTGCACATACATGAAGGTATTACATAAAAAGTATTACCACTATAGTTAATCAGTGACCAAGAGAACAGATTTCACATCTCACCTCAGAAGTGAGGTGATAGACTAAACAAGTCTTGGATCAGCTTAACTCAATTATCTCCCATTTAAACCTATGCTATTATAAGTAAGCCAGCTTCAGGCGACAGCAGTTAGCACAGTTTTAAAGCTGTGGTGGGGTCTTACATCTCTGATGAAATACTCCAGGGTAGCATAGGCGATGGCGATTCCATCATGGGTGCTCGTCCCTCTTCCCAGCTCATCCAGGATAACCAAGGACTGCGATGTTGCCTTCCTGATGATTTCCGCTGTGTCTGTCAGCTCTTCCATAAAAGTACTGCGGCCTTTGTAGATGTTGTCTGCAGCACCCATCCTACGAGCAAGATAGAAACACTCAATTTTCCCATGCTGTCTTCCCAGGAGGTCAAATATTGTTTTATGAACAATAATTGTAACATGTGTGCCTATGTGTGTCTATGAACATTAACTGAAATTATATTAAATGAAAACACAACAAAAATTATATTAAATATACATATATTGGATATAAAAACCATATAAACAGAGTCTAGGATAATGAACAGTTTGACTTTAAATTTCAAATTCCCAGGACAAAGTAACACTTCTCTGTGTTGCTATGCTTAAAAATCTATTAGTGGAAGAACTATACAATTAGAGAAAATTTCCAGCATTACATATGAAAACCCCAGTATTAAAATTACTAATAATTTATTTTCACACAACAAAACTTTTGTTCTAGAACTAACTTATAGATGTTTGGTGGCCTTAGACAGCAAGTTACAGAGGTTCCCGTGTAAACACAGCTTCTACATGTCAGAGTCCAAGAGTCTCGAGACTATCCTTCCATAAAGCAATCTCCTGGAGCCCTGAATATAAGCTATGCACTGTGCATGTCTCAGCAAGAGTTCCAGCATAGGTATTTCCTAAGTCGCGTAACCATGGCTTCCTGAAACTTCTTCCCGAACGCTGGTGAGAGTGACGTTCTGTGCCACATTTATTCAGGGTAAAGGGAGCCTGAAAAGATGAAAAGGAGTAGCTGGGTACTAGAATAAGGTCATGCGACTAACTGCCAAATCTAAAATTCAGGCTTTTAGTTCGAAGTTGGCTTTGTGGGATGCTAATAAGTACTTTATCTACAAAACCCCTAATTACCTCAGCTCTGCCTCAGTAGTTCACAAATAAGGCTCCCACTTCACGCCACCCCTGCAGCACTGCAGTGCAGCTTGCATTCTGCAGAAATTCATCACCACGCCGAGTCATGGGCAGCATGGTGGAGAACTGTCAGGAGATGAAGCCTGGTCCCCACAGGTGGGTGCAACTCATGTGGTGTCACTAATGAGTGGCATTTGAAAACAAAGTGCTGTCAGTTTTATCCATTTTAAAATCGATACACAGAAATCATCATCTGAAATGTTGCTAATTTAGCAACAGCAAAACCACACTTTTAAAGGTCACATACTGTTATTTACCTCAGTTTTGCAATGAGTGCTGCCACAATTTGGATTTTAAATGCCCCCCAAAGGCCACTTGTGGAGGGCTTGACCACTAGCCTGTGATACCACTAAAGCATAGTGAGATATTTATGGGCAGAATCCACATTGAAGAGACATGAGACTACGATAGAAAAGGGTTGACAAAAAAAATCATAGAAAAAATGAGCAATAATTCAACTTCCTGAGCAACATTAAAACAATAAGAACCCTTTATGTTATTCTAAGTGAGAGTGAGAAGGAAAGACTTAGAATACAAGTCCACTAAAAAGAAACAAGAGCAAAACACAAAGACTTTGGAAACTAAAAATTAAAACATGGTCACTAAAAAAAAAAAAATTAGATGCTGCAGAGGATGAAGCCAAAGACACCTCTGAGGGTGCAAACGGACAAGGCAAGGAGTGCAAAGTACACACAAGTGGCCTGAACCAGAAGCCGTGGCTGCAGACAAGCACAAAAGACAGACACGGTGAACTAACCCAAAGGTGGCGAGCATCCTACGGCAAGAGAAAGCGTGCTACAAGCAGAGAGTCCAAAAAAAAAAAACTGACTATGATTACATTACATTTTGGTACAATTTTATGAAAATTGCACCAAACTTCAGTTTATGAAATTTAGGATTTTAAGAAAATTCTAAATATTTCAAAGAAAAATCTCATTGGGAACAAAGGGAAAGGCTTAGATTGTGACCCAAATTTGATCTACAATGAAAACCATGTTGGAAGAGCAGGAAAACCCGCCTTGAAACTTAAAATCTGGATAGTTACTTTAAAAAGGGATATGAAGACAAAGTAGGATATTTTAGACTTTCTAGACTTCAGAAAACTGGCTACTATGTTGCCTACATAAGAAAGTACTTGAGACAGGTGAGGAAAGAGAAAATAGTATTTAAGAAAAAGAATAAGGAGGCAGGTGGTGGTGGTGCACACCATTAATCCCAGCACTCAGGAGGCAGAGGCAGGAGGGTCTCTGAGTTCCAGGTCAGCCTGGTCTCCACAGCAAGTTCCAGGACAGCCAGGACTTCACAGAGAATCCCTGTCTCAAACAAACAAACAAACAAACAAACAAACAAACAAACAAACAAACAAACAAAGTCACAGCAATTGAGAGGAAATAAAAAGGGCCAGAAAGAAATCAAAAGCACTTTAGATTGGGATGTTTAGAAGTTTTTGTCTTGGACTTTACACATGTACTCATGTACATCCAAAAACTACACGTATGTATAATTTATGTAATGTTAACATGAATGTGCATGTACTGTTTTGTAACAATATAAACTGGTATCTTTGTATCTTACAGACAGCCTTTGAAATGGTCCAAGAAGCAACACAAGAAGTGGACGCCATGGGAGGAGGCTCATAGCAAGTGGTAGGCCTGGGCTGCTTGCTTAAGCCTCTCCCGCTACCCCAAATCCCAGCCCCACACAGGAGCACATTTCAGCAATAAAAATGCTAGAAGGCATGTCAAGGTAGAAGTTTTCAAAACTGGAAGGAGAGAAGAAAAGTTCAGAAATAATAAAGGATTTCTTCAGATTCTGTAGCAAGAGGTCAGACACATTAGAGCCAGCTGATAAATTTCAGCTAAGAGTTATAAATCTTTCTGGAAAGTGACACTGTTCACTATGAGGAGTGAACCCAGGAGGGCTCTATACAGCCTCCAGGGATTGGGGCTGGATGTGTCAAGGCTAAGGAAACCTTCCCATGCCATTCTGCAGTCACCATTACTGCTTTGTATTTCCCATCAGGACACACACTGCTTCTGCTTTCTGTAAAAGACATTGCACTATGTGTCGCTCTTACTGAAAATGACTCGTGCTGAGCCCGGGTTAAAGGAGCGTGTGGACACTATCTCTGGATGGGGGCACTGCTGGTTACTTGATGGCATGTTTCTCCTCTTCTAAATGTCTTGCAAACCACCTGGCGCAAAGGCGGAGCTGGGTGTGCTCCTTAAATAAAAACCACGTACCAAATCCCTCTTCCCCAACTCCAGTGGACTGAAATATGGAAGAAATCCCACCAAGACATGGAGGCTAGCAGTATTCTAAGCATTCTCTTCATTATTATCACTGGGGTGCCTTTAGGGATCTTACTGGGGTGACTCTAGAGATCTGTTGAAATGAAATACATAAAGCAAATATATATTATGCACATACACACGCGTACACACACACACAAAGTGGCCTGCTTAGCTTAATGTTAACTCTAAAGCACTAATGGAATTTTTAGGGAGAAAGAGCTTGTGAGGACATTTACAGTCTTCTTCCTCTTCTGTTGTCCTGTCCCCCACCCCCAACTTCTCATCTGGTTCTGTGGACTAGCCAGGGCCTCACAGAGGCTTGGTACATGCCCAGCCACCACAGCCCACCTCCCAGCTTTGCAGATCTTGTTTGAGGCCGAAGCCACTAAGCTTTGCTCTATTTCTTGACATTAAAAAAAAAAAATCAGCTCTCATCTGGTTTCTTGAGTCTAAAATGGAGTGAAATGTTTAAAATAGGTTATTAACCAATTATGTTGGTAGATATGGTAGACTCTGTAACCCTACCTCTGTGGGAAGCTGAGGCAGTAGGATGGTCTGCCTGGAGAACAGAATGAGTTCAAGATCAGCCCAAGCAACTCAGGAAGACCTTATCTAAATAATTAAAACAACTAAGAGCTGGGGATGGAGTGCTTGTGTGTTTATGGCCCAGGGTTCAATCCCCAGTATCAAGACACACGCACGCACGTGCACACACACACAGCAGAAACTTATGTAAAGAGACTAGTACTATTGCTTTGGCTGCCACTCAGAACTGAGTCACCTTACACAAGCTGGCTAACTTCTGTGTGGGTGCAGAGCCCTCATCTGCAAACAGGGAAGTCACTCCATGAAACCAGACAAATCAAAACAAACCCCCTCTAACATTTGCACCTAAAGTTCACGGTTTTATGAACATGAGTTACTCACGAACACAGCATAAACCCTGATAGACTAGTCCCAAACCTAAACTCCAGAGCACAGCTGCTTTACTGTGGACAAATCACTGCACTGAATAAGAAACAACTGATTTGTGGGAAACGCTACAAGAAACAAAAGAGTTTAAAGTTATAGTCTCCTTATGCAACCATAGTAAGGTTCTTTTATATTGTTGAGTTTACTCAAAAAATAAATTATATGTAACTGTATGAAACATGAAAGATGAAGTACTTTGAATATCAAAAGTAATTTTAAAGTTCCCATGGAAAGTTTATTTTAATAATGAGACTTGATAATTAAAGTTTGATACCTAGCTTCAATAATATTCCTATTTTCCATTCTGTTAAAAACTCCATTTTAAAATTTATTTTTTATAGTGACCCAATTAACGTAAAAAATGCCTTTTCTACACTACCTCATAGGTGGTAAAATTAAACCCATGCCAAGGGAGCAGAGCTTGTAAAATTCTATTGCCTATTCTTTTTTTTTTTAAAGTTATTTTATTTTATTTACATTTGTTTGTGCAAGGGTGGATATTACGGGAACTGGAGTTACAGATAGTTGTGACCTGCTATGTGGGTGCTGGGATTTGAACCCTGGTCCTTTGGGAGATCAGACAGTGCTTTTTAACCACTGAGCCACCTCTCCAGCCCTATTGCCTATTCTTTTAACTTCCGTCTACCTACGGAGTCCCACGCTGAGCCTCTCGAAGCTGTCCTCCCTGAGGAGATCACCAATTTCCCCCTGACCCCTGTGTACGACCATCATGGCTGCAGATGCTTCTGGAAATCCCAACCAACACCCAGACTGCCTCTCAGTTACTTTTTAGCAGAAGTGCTTGTTCTCAGTAAATCTTCTTTCCTTCAAGACTACCTGACCGACACAATCCAAGAACAACAAAAGAAGCCCACGCGCCGCAGGCTGCTCACCTTTCCCTTTTGTTTGCTTTTTTGGGGGCCCGCACTTTCTAGACAACTGGGACACTACTCTCTTCAATAGGTCCTCTCCTTTAATAGAAAGAACTTGCCTTCTTTAGCAAGGAAGAAGAAACAGTGTTGGATAAGTTCTTGGTATCTGTTTCACATTTTTGTTTCACAGATGAAGGAAGACCCAGAGGGGGTGGGTCATTACCCTAAGGCAGTAGGATGAGCTAGGGCAGACAAGAGAATACAGGCTTTCCCACTTGACATGAGAGACTTTTGAGCCATCCTGAATACTTTACAACCTGGTAAGGTTTCTGTCCTTAAAAAAAATCAGACATGTTTTCAGGGATGCCCGGATGGAATTTTATTATGCTTCTACTATCAGGCTGGTTAGTGGTTGCAAATATCTGTTTAGTTATGATTAAATCCTTTCTTATAAGCAAAGTCACTTTGCTCCCCAATAGAATGGTCCAAAAGCCACTGCCCTAGGAGCCAACACAACTCCAATCATAATTCTGCTTTTCAAGAGAACCTAACGCTGCTGACCAAACACTGCAGAAATGAACCAGTCACTGATGGTGCAAGTTACATGGGGACTATTGTTAACATGAGGGACTGTCTGTTACATGGGGACTGTTTACTAATGAAGGGATTTGCTGTTAGCCTTAACAATCATCACTATGACTAAGTATTTAAGTTTGGCTAAACAAAATCAATAGATCTGTCATTATCTTACATTTCTTTCTCTTTGATCTGTTACCTTTAGTCAACTATGTTCTCTACTATCTCACATCTTAGTCATATTTTTTTAGCCTAAAATAACTTTTACAGCACAGCAGAATGTATAAAAAGACAACCAAAAGTTTATAACTTCATATTAAATCAACAATCAAAAGACATATCACTGGATAATGATTCTGAAGTTTTTTTTCTAGGGTTAAAATGTGCTAGAGATTCAGGGAATTCTAGAATACTTAGAAGGGTGCTTGTCTGGTTTATATTCAATTGTAGAAAAATAGAAATGCATTCTTTAGCATTTTCCTTGGAGTCAGTATGCCCTGGGCAGACAGAAGGGTACAGTTATGTGATTAAGAAGACACAATCAACTGATATTTTTAGGAGTGACAGCTGACTAATCTTTCTAATCTCTCTCCCCACTCTTATCCTATAACCCGTATATAGGTCAACAAAGCTTCATAAAATATAGCTGGAAAAAGAAATGATTAGTTCTTTGAATCAGTTTCTAAAATCAAGACTCCTTTCAGGAAATTCTGACAGACTGCTTAAATGAGACCTTGAAAGTTTAAGTTAGTATGCTACATATTTCTCAGTTATAGAAATGAAAAAGCCTCTCTCAGGTCACAGTGACTGGCCTTTGCAAGGACATGCCCGTGTGGGAGAGACGTATGCTTGATCAGGGCTTAAATATTAAGCCATCAAATGAAACATCAGTTACTGTGCAACAATGAGATTCTTTGACATTTTATGTAGACCAGGTCGGCCTTGAAATCACAGATATACAAGTGCTTAGATGTGTGCCACGACACTTGGCCCATACTTTTAATTTTAAAAAACAAAACAAAACAAAGCAAAACAGAAAACAATGGTTGATGAAAGAAAGAAAAGAATACAAAAGCATAAGTCTAAGAAGAGAAAAAGCGGCAATTATTTTAAAATTGTGAAGACACCAAATGGTATTTAAAAGGTATAGAAATGTAAAGAACAAACCTAGTTCTTCACCTACCTGCCTACTGAAATTGTTCCCAGTGAAACATAACATAACCCCAGGATGGACTGAAATTAGCAACACCAATGACCTACCTCTGGGTACTGTGGTATATAATATAATCCTAGAATCAAGGCAGTTTATAACCCATAACCAGTGTAGACAGATGTGGTAACATGCCTGCAATCTGTGAATTTGGGAGCCTGAGGCAGGAAGATGTTGAGTTTTAGGCCAGCTTGGGTTATATGGTGAGGCCTTGAAATAAATAATAAACAAATAACTGAATGTATTTCAAATAAATTAATAATGATGATGATAATAACAACAACAAATAAATAAACACAACCCAAATATTTCTTTGGTTTAATTTTGTTTGTTCACTTGTAGTGGTAGGGGTCAAATCCAGGGCATTGGAAATGTGAGGCAAATACTCCCTACAAAACCAGACACACATACAGTACCACATAACTGATCAAGTGTGCTTTTTGATCCTCATCAAAGAAGTTAAAAACTTAGGTCTACATAAAAACCCACACAGAAATGTTTACAGGTTTGTTTTTAGCAACTCTATTCATAATTGTTAAATCTTATGAGCAATTCAGATATCTTTTAGTGTGGGAATGGTAACCGAATATATACCGTTCCAACACTAAAAAGAAATGAATTATCAAGCCCTCGATGACCTAGAGATAACTTCAATGCATACTACCAAGAGAGAGAAGCCCACAGAGCAAGAGGACTGCATACTATTTGCTACAAGATACTCCAAGAAAAGACAAAACTAGAGAGGTAGAGTCAATGACTCATGATGAGCACCAGCAGCTGGGGAGAGGGAAGAATGAATAAACAGAAAGTAGAGGATTTTTAGGACGGTGACTCTGTCCAAACCAAAATGAGCCTTCATATAAACCATGGGCTCCGGGTGATGATGCAGCAGTAATGGAGTTTCAGTCACTGGACCACTCTGTTCGGGCAGGCTGACATTAGGGCGGGCTCTGCATGCACAGGCAGGGGCTTCTGGAAAATCTCTACCCTTTCCTCTTCATTTGATGCGGGCTTAAAACTGCTCTCACCTAAATAATAGCTTAAAAAAAGAAAACCAGAGTTTATGGGTTCCTTCTATCATAACCGCCTGAACAGTATGCTGGGGAACAACAAGCAGGGTACCCATCTAGATAAGCTTTGAAAACCAAACCATATCAAACCCAGGTAGAAAATGAAATTCACGCTTTCTACCAAAAAGTAGCAAGAAGGTATCTCATGCTTGCTACACAACTAAACACACCAGAGGCCTTCCCAAGGCAAGGCTCCTGAAGCCACTGAAGAAAGAATTTTCTCCTTATTTAAATACTACCTGTCATGTGGTCTTCAGTAAAGGTATTTACAACTGAGGAGAAGACACATGCTCATTTGAGAGTCTTTCTTTCAGCCTCTGAAGGTTTGTGTCCAACCAATATTTGCAGAGTTAGACTAAATTGGATGAATGAATTGGCTCTCTGCTCAAAAGCAAACATCTGAAATACAAACACTGAGCACTCATTGCGTTTTAGTTATATTTCAGGACAAACACTCACGCTAGCCTGAACACAGCTCCTCCTAACACTAGGTATTAGTGCACAGGCTATCTCACTAGCCTGCCTTTATGGTCCTAGCAATGCTTTATGTCCTCACCTGTGCCAGATAAAAAGGACCCGCCTAGCATCCAGCACTTCTCTCTCATCTTCTCTTCTCTTCTCTTGCCCTCTCTCCCTCCCCCTTGTCCTTCTCTACCCCGATGGCTCTGTCCCTATCTGTCTGTCTGCCTGTCTACATGTCCAATCATCTGACCCCTAACTCCTTTCCACCTTCCCCTCCCGAACTTCCTTATATATGTTGCATGGCATAATCATATATTATAACACTAGGTATCACTGAGGGAGCATGTGAGCAGTACACCATCATATCATTCACTAGGGGCCAGTTATAGTAAACACCTCTGTCCATAAGCATTTTATTGGCACAAAAAGAAACAATAATGAGAGGAGAGGACAACTGTTTTGCTTTTCTCAAGTGAGTTTCCAATTGCAATTAATAACTCATTGCTTTTCTCTAACTTAATTACGGAATCTAAGAAGCTGAATGAGGTTTAAGCTTGCACTCATCCATCAGGAAGACAAACAACAGATCTGATCTCAGTGATGCTGTCAGATGCTAATGGTCTTTGAAAACAGGCATCTCACTGATGAGTCCACACATTCCAATCTACTGATTTAAATACATCACTTAGAGCCAAGTACAGATGTTGGTAAAAAACCTACTTAAAAAAAGATCCGCTAATGACTCCGGACAGCATTCATGTGACCTTACAATATTCAAGAAGAGTCGATCTGTCTGACTGCAGCTTTCCTTCCATCTACTTACTATGGAACACTTACGAGCCCAGCAGACATGCTAGTGATAATTATGGAATATACAAATTTAAGTCCAATGCTCCAGATGTCCAATATAACACAAAAACAAGAGCTTAAAGTCTGGAGCCAAACTTGATGCAAACATCTCACTAGGTTTAGCTATAGTGTATTTCTCAACGGATACGAAAGGATTTTTGAATAACAATGATGTAATTTGAATAACCACTTACTTTTACTGGAAGAACTGTAATGCATATTAAATTAAAATTACAAAGCATGTGGTAATTTTCTAATTTGAGGCTATTCTGGCATGAACTTTTACAATGCCAATGCTTGGGTACCACCTCAGAGATTCCGGTTAGAAATCATAAGGACTGGGCTTAGGAAGCAGCATTTTAAAGCAGCAGTAGAGAAACCCTCCCATACCAGAACAGAAGGGAAAACTAGATCACACTTGCTTCCACACCTGGGCCTTGAATTTAGATTCTGCTGTCTGGGTAGCCAAGCCAAAAAGGAACGAAGGAGGAAGCAGCCATTGGATTACATGGAAGACAGGAAGTAGGATGAGGCATTCTGTGAATCTTTTTGTAAATAAGCACAATGGGGGAGGGGAATAAATCTTCATAGCATCAAAAACAGCAAAAATCTAACAGATGGTACTTCATATAAAGGACGTTAAATAATAGAAATGAACACATTCCTACAAGCAATCTGGAGAACACAAAAATGGCACAAAAATGGGTATTTCTTATTCTAATTTAACATTAAACATGAGGACAAACTTCACACACTGCTGCTCCTGAACCAGTATGGCCTCCTTAGGGAACTCGACAGATGCATGTCCCTTACAACCCAGCAATCTGCCCCTCAATACATTTATGTAGGGTTCAAGATGTTTAAGTTAGTGTCACAGGCACTTAGAGGCTGCTTTTGCTGAAAAGCCTTAATTCCTCACTTGGACCCACAATGTAACCAAGCAGGATGACAGCCTGCCGTCTCTGCCTTCATTCTGTATCTAAGCAACCGAAATTCCCCACCAAGTAAGAGGAGCCACCAGGAAAGCCAGCTCAGGAATGACTTAGGACAGAGGCTGGAGCTTAGCGCAGGGGCAAGCCAGACAGAAACAACTGCTTTAAGCCACCAGAGCCGAGAGAAGGTGGAGCAGAGCACACTCTGACAAAGCCCACTCCATTATGGAGACCTCTCCTGAGCCTCCAACCTTCCTCTACTTAAACCTAAAGTTCAAGTCAGTACGCTTGGGCTGAGCGGATGTGGGGTGGGGCCCTGTATCTGCTCCTTCCTCTCCTCTGCCTTTTGCTGGTGCACCGGAGGGGTGGCTGAGCCCAGGCCACTGGGCCTTCTGGAGCAGGAGCTTATGCCCCACCACTCAAGTTACACATAGACCAATGCTGTTTACATATAAGACACTGAAATCATGCTAAATACCTGTCGAGGAATGTGTAGCACGTGTATAAAACACAGTACAGTGACTGGAGGCACAGAAACGTTACAGCCATACAGATGGACTGTGGATATAACGGGCAGAGAAAGCCACGCACAGGAGATTTAGTATGGGACAATTCTCTTCAAATTTAAAGCTACATCAAATACCATTATGCATTGTTTCAAAGAACATCTACAGGGTAACACTATAGAGAAAGGCATGGGATGAAGAGACCAAGGACAAGCAGGCTGGAGACAGGAGGGCACTTTCATTTCACTTCGCATTCTACAGTCCTATTAGGAATCTGTCGTAGCGCATTTGTTACTTTTATAATCAAACCACTGTGATGATCAGTCCCCTGTTACTCACTCTCAGGTACCAGACTGGATACCCATCATTTATCCTACTGTCTCCTATGTGTATATCCTGCGTCCATGTTCCTCCTGGAACCTGGGAACAGAGCTAAAGATCTGAATGGATTTAAGTATGACGCTTTGGCCAGAAGATATCATACCCTATGTTTTAAACCTATGTGAGATGCCTGGTTGTCCCTCTTTTGTGAGGTGAGACATTTCTGACTGTGACCTAGATCTGTAAGTATCTTAGAGACTGTGCTCTAATCCACAGCACCCTTTCTTATTAATAAGCTACAAAGTTTTTATAAGAAATACGTGCTCACGTCAGGAGACTTACTTCAATCTTTCCATTCAGTATTTTTTTTTTTCTCCAAAGTATCTCATGATTCTCTTTGGTTTAGGCATCATTATGACTCATTCCAACACCCCTCCATAGGTGATCAATACATTTTGCAATTTTTTGTTAGGATCATAAATAGTTGGTTATAATCTCTCCTCTGGAAAGCCATTAAAAACGTGTAAACCTATGCTCACAGAAATAAGGCGGAGCACACAAGCCCCTCTTTAGGCCCCTGACTCCACTTCCTGGCCATTCTTCTCCAACGGCTCTCACTTCAGACTCCATTCTCGTCCCTTGCTCACTGGAGTGTTGACCTGACATTTCTGTTAATGTTGCCAATGGCACCACTTTGCTAAGAATAAAAGTGATTTTTCAGGCTTCATCTTGCTGGGTCTTTTGGCACTGACAACCATCTCTCTTGCCCCCAAGAATCCAAATAGCAAAAGGTAGGCATAATGGTGTAAGTCTGTAGCTTCAACAACTGGAGAATTGGCCAGTCAGCAACTTGGGGTTCACGGGCCAGTTAGCTTAGCTTAGCAAACCCCAGGTCCCATTGAAAGACCCCATCTCAGAAACGAGACAATTGCTCCTGACTCCTAACAAACAGCCAAAGTTGGCTTGTGCCTTCCATATGCATTTGCACACAGGTACATCCTCCCTCCTCCCGTTTTCTCCCCTCGAAACCTCCAGTATTCTGTGTCAGCAGCAGCAAACAGATTAAAATACCACACCGTTTTCAGCAGGCACCAGGATTCTCCACCCAGATGTGCACACCACTGTTACCTCTGAGAAGTTATCATGTTCTCTCAGTCACTGTACCCACTTCTCACAAATCCTGACCTACTTCCGGCTTGCCTCGAGGGCTTTCCTTCAGCTCCTTCTCTCACTACTAATGCTGATGTCTGCACACATCATTTTATCTGAAAGAGTGCTTCCTTCCTCCTTTGACTAGTGACCTTATTTTCAACGATGCGCTCAAAGGTCAAAAGAAAAGTTCCTTCAATGTGCAGACTTTAAGGCATTTCAATATCTGCCCAAGGACATTAACACTGGTGGTAGGTTCAATTCTGGTATGATTCAAGAGTCAAAAGTTTCACCATGAAGCTGGATAGTAACACACATGGCACAAAGAGAGCTTGGTTATTATATAGTATCATTTTTACATATACTGTATTTATTTAAATGTATAATACAAGAAATATAGACCACTCAAGAACTGATAAATTGGGAGGTATGAAATGGATAAACCATAAATTCTTTTTAGTAAAACCAGGATAGTCTACTCATATTGCTAAGAAAGCATGAAATTAAGTTTATATATTGAGGTTACATGCAATGTTTGAGAACAGAAATAAATGTGAATTAAACAATCTTGCTTGGTACTTGCATCTCAGCAATGGGGAGGGGATGGGTTTCATCTTCTTGTGCTGAAAAACACAGTAGAATTTCTTTTCTCTGTTTAAGTATTGATTTCCATTTCTTCACATCCTTTTGGCTAAGCTTGAGTGTAGATATTGATTCTCTCCCTAAGATTTTATTTAAAGGACTTATATAAGGGCTTAAAAAAAAAAAGAGACTTGCTGCAGAAAAATGATACCCAAGGTCTCTTCCATATTAACGTATGTGATGACAAATGATTTCTGCTCCTGAACACTGAGAGTTTTAAGTATAAATCAACTCATCCAAATATGTACAATAAATGAGAGTTTGTGTAGTAATGTAGCCATGGCTTATTTTAAGAGATATAATCAAATAGAATGAACACTCTTACCTTGTAAAAATGCCATCCACAATCCCAATTGTTGCTTCCTCTGCAGGGATGTAAGAGCCGATCTGAGCCATGATAGTAAGCAGTGCAACCTGTTTTATGTAGGAGCTCTTCCCACCCATGTTTGGTCCAGTGATTATCATTACTCTCTCAGAGTCCTGCTGCAAACAACAACAACAAAATGGAATTTTACTTAGTGCACCAGAAAGGGATTAGAATGTTTGGTTTTTATTGTGGGAGTGCAGATTGACATAGGGTCTAATTATATAACCCAGGCTGGCCTTGAGCTCACTAACTAGACCAGGTTAGCCTCATAATTTAATCTCCTGCCAAGAACTGGAATTACAGTCATCCACTACCATGCCTGTCTCAGAAAGGTTTTTGTTTTGGCCATCTTGTGGTACCTACAATCATCCCACAAATAAGACTTCATTAGGCAATGCACTGCTTTGTGGGGTATTTACATATGTCATTTAATTAATTCATTTTCCATTCCTATAACAAAATGGCTGGGGTTGGGTAATTTGTTAAAGAAAGAGGTTCATTAAGGTCAAAGTTCTAGATATTCAAGAGTATGGTGTTTACTTTTTCTCAGGCCTGGTGAAGGTTTCACAGTGGGATGGCATCAAACTGTGGGAGTCCATGCAGGAGGGACTCATTCTGAGGCAGGAAGTGAGAGGCAGAAGAGGGCCAGGCTTGCTGTTTTCACAAAGGTGGTTTTTGCTCTTATAAGAAACCACCCATCCCTGAGATCAGCACTAATCCTTTCTGAAGGCAGCAGCCCAATAACTTCTCTTCTACTGGGCTACATCTCATGGGGGAAAGACGCAAGAAACACAGATGGTCAGCAAGAATACGAAGAAGTGTCTGATTTCAATACGGTAAATGACCCCACAAAGAGACACTAGGATGATAATAAACACCGAAACAGAAAGAAAAGGAAGAACGCCTGTTATGGTTTTTAATGTCAAATTTGGGCAAAGATGAGAGAGGGGCTAGATTTTGTATTCTGCTGTGGGAGAAAAACATGGCACAGCATTTTGAAATACATCAGTGGTATCTGCTAAAGTTGAAAACAGACATAGCCAAACAATTCTGCTCCCATGCACACACGGAATGGAAACGACTATGATATATGGCAAAAGACATGGAAAAAACTGCTCACATTCTGGCCTTGCCCTTATGAGTCTTGAATTGGAGTATCTTACAAGTTTGCCCATACTGAAAACGATAAACAGATGAAGCATCAAGGAAGCACGTATGGAATTGGAGGAGGAGGCCAAGCATGCAACAGAAGCCTGGGAACCATTGGGGGTGGGAGGAGGGCTTCAGGTGAGCCAACAAAGACATAGTTGTCCTTAAACAATGACTGTATGAAAATAAGTCTGGCCCAAAATCTTATCATACATAATCTAGGTGGATGAAAGAATGAACTGTGAAAAGCAAACCCCACTGCTTTTGGAAGAAAATGTAGGAGGAAAGGTAGAAAATGAGTTACTTATTAGAACCATAAAACAATTCCGCCCAGGTCAAACATAATTGTATGTGTTATGTTCCAAAACATAAGTAAAAGAACGCTCACAACTGCCTCAAACTGGAAACTGCTCAAATGTTTATCCGCAGATAAACTGTGATACAGCTGCGCAGAGACAGCTATGACAAGGGAAAACACAAAGATAAAAATTGTCAAAAGGAAGCTGTTAAATCACCAAACAAAACATGAAAAAGCAGTTATGTAACTCCTACCTCTTGACAACACTGAAGAAGCGGGGGAATGGCAGTAGATATAAATAGCCTATTTGTAGCAAAAGAAGCACACAGATGTAAGAACATATTAGCAGGAAAGTGTAATCAGAAACATGTACAGGAGATCTGTAAGCCATTCCAAACATTTTTCTGAAAGACTAGCTGGTGAATAGCCACAAAAAATGAACTGTATAGGTCACAGAGACAGCTGTGCTCACTGTAGCAAGATTCACAACATCCAAGACATGGAAGCAATCCAGCAACATCGGAGGCCTAGCATCAGACAAAAAGGCAAAGGAGACATGATGCCTACATATTGAGCCATAAAGCGGGTGATAAATTCTATTAATTGTGGCCAAATAAATAAAACTAAAGACCACTACACTAAGATAAATAAGCCAGGCACGTGACCAGATTCATATGTAGAATATGAAACTCCTGATCATTTGGGAAGGAATGGAGCCAGAAGCTGCGGAAGCAAAGGGAGGATGGAGAACGGGGAAGTTAGTGGGCTTTAAGCTGCAGCTACATTGGAGAAAGAAGCTTTGTGCTATTGCACGACAGGGTGACTACAGAAGCTGCTGATGTCCTATGTGTTTCAAGAAGCTTGAGAAACTTAGAATGCACATACTGCATTTTTCTAAATTCTAACATCTATTTCCAGTATGTAATTGTGTGTAGCAGGGAACATTGTGATACTTGCGAAGTCAAAAATAGCAATGAGGACTTAAGTGTATGGAAGCTTATTTCCAACCAGCCTTCTAACCGGCTTCTCTAACTGCCATGCTTACTTCCCGATCCTAACTCTAGTTTCACGGCACTTGGCTGTCCTGGTGTGAGATTGGGCTGCAGCCTTCCTTCCTGAGAGATGCAGCCGAAGGGGCCGCAGACAGAGCTGAGACCTAACAGTGCTTTCCCTCACTGTCTGTTAAGATGTGAGTGTGAGGAACACTGCTGAACAGAAAGCTCAAAACAAGCTTCCCTCCATGGACACAGCGACTGGATTCCAGAGGGTCTTCCAGAAAACAAGAATGCAAGGTTAGTTATCTAACCTCTGGCACAGTGCTTCCAAGTATCCCCGCTGAAGACTAACAAACCACAGGCTGTGTGGTCATATACATATTATCATCAAGATCTTGTCAATCAGTTCCCTCAGAATTCCATTCAATGCAGCTGTGGGTGGCGCTGTGAACTAGGACAGCGTTTAAGGGGAGCAACTCTTTAACATATCTTGAAAATTCCAAACTCTTCAAATCATCTCACTAAGGCATGATTCTCAGTGAATAGGGATTGTTTATGCATGTCTAAGCCAAACTAATTGTTACATTTTGAAACAATTGTTAAATTGCTATTGACCAGATGTGAACAAGGTCTCTCTCACCATCTTGGACCTTCACAACTTCTCCCTGGATACATTAGGGATGCCAGATCAAAGAAAGGACATTAATAAAATTTGTATTTCTGATGACTAGCAAATAATGTATTGACATAAAAAACAAATCCCACACGGACATGTTTATTCTAAAATGGATTGGTTATCTGAAATTCAAACTTAACTGCTAGCCTATACTTTTACTTGCTAAATCTGGTAACTGTATTCTGGGATTTCACAGTCCACCCAATGGAGTTTGTGGGACCCCACTCGAGAACTATAGTATGAGTTCTGGCTGATCAACAAGTATGAGAGTCAGCCCTCTCCCAAATTCCAACTTCTAGAACCACCTGTGGTCCCCTTGAAGGGCAGGTCTACATGCCTCTGTGCCTACTTCTAGGCCCAGGTAGCCCCAGGTGGGCACCACAGGAGTTATCACATGGCTCTCTTGGTGAAGTAGGGCTGACCACCCAGGTTGTGGCATTGGGGTATCTTAGTGACATCGGCTTCCCAAAGCTGTTACCATTGTCTTAGGCCACCTCTGTAACAGATTCCTCTACAGCCCTGGTCAGTGGTTAGGCAGATGGCACCAGCTGAGCCTGACTGGCCAGCAGACAGATGGGAAGCAGAGTGCCTCTGAGGCAGGCTCCCTTTCCCCTTCTGTTTACAAAGTTACTGAAAGCTGCCTTCCACCATCAAACATCAATTTATTTTACTTTAGTTACTTAACTAAAAGACAAAAGCCTCCTTCTACAACCCTTGCACTGTACAGGATATCATTCAAGATGCACAGTCTCTACTACCATTTTTCAGGTAAAGAACCTGACATCCAGGCCTGTCTTAGTGGAAGAATGCATGATCAGTAAGTGCAAAGGCCTGGGTCTGATACCAAGCCATAAAAGAGGAGGAGGAAGGAAAGTGAAAGGTGAGGGAATCTTCACAACTGATCTGAGGAAAGGTCATGCACAGTCTTAACCCACAGAATCAGCTGCCAGCTACCTCACCTGCAGAGTTAAACTGATCTAATGAAATACAGTAAGTGCGTTAAAAAAAAACCTATTTTCTCATGGGGGAGCGAGCCACTTGATGACTAAAAAAGGAGTCTGAATCATTTCCCAATGCCCCCTCCTTTGCAGCTTTCCAAGATTCCTGTCATAACCATTTGTAACAGTGTTCGGGACAAATTTTAGGGACAACTATGGTCCATTCATGCAGTTTAATCTAAACTGCATGATTGAAAGTTATCCTAAGATTTTTTTTTTAAATGTACGGAATTGCCTGTGTTATTAAATTAAAAATACAGGTTATAAAATATGAGACAGCCACAACTTTGTTTTAAAAAGGTAAATAAAGCCTGGTGCTGGTGGTGTACCAGCCTGGCCTACAGATCAAGTTCCACACAGCCAGGGCCACACAGAGAAACCCTGCCTAGAAAAACATACATACATACATAAATAAGACAAAAAAGTTGAAGGGAAAACGGGAGGCCAGGGTGTCTGTCAAAATGCCAACAGCAGTTCCTTCCTCTTTTTTGCTTTCTTCACACCCCAAATTTCTGTTGCCTACCTTACCAATAACATGCGTGTACAGGATGTCTGCAGTGATACCCATGTGGTGAATACACACTATATTGAGGACTGAAACACTGAAGAGATTTTCTTTGTAATATCAATTTCTATGAGAGCCTTGAAAAGAAAAAGCCCTCAGAATAGGAAGGTAAAAGAATAAACCTGAGAGATGGCTCAGCGGTTAAGAGCACTTGTTGCAATTCATCTGGGTTCAATTCCCAGTACCCAGAGCTATTTCTAAATCTATTTCCTGAGTGTCTACCCCTTCTTCTGATAGCCTTCACGGCGTATACACATGTAGCAAGCAAATGTTCATATATATTTTAAAAACTATTAAAAAAGTATAAATATGAATAAGGAATGGGCTCATGTGCCAGGAAAATAGTTTGGGCAAGCTGATGTGGTTCCCTAAGCCTCAGCTTCCTCCCCTTAAAATACAGACAGCAAATCAAATAGCCTCTTAGCCTAAACTCTGTCATGGGATAGAAGACCTGTAGAACCAGAGCAGAGGTCCTACACTACCCAGAGATTCACCTGTTCACTCGGGAAGGGAGGCTGGGCAGGTACCAGCTGTGTAAGAGGTGTCAGGGAGCCTGGGCACACTGCAGTTGCTACTATGGAAGAGAACGCCCCACCCTTCTCTCCTCCCAGTGTCCTGCACTTCCTCTTCTTCCCCTTCCCCTCAGGAAAGGGGAGCCCTCCCCCAATATCAACCCTCCCCAGCACATCAAGTCACATCAGGACTGAATATATCTTCATCCCCCAAGGCAGTGCAAGGCAGCCCTACCAGGAGGAAGTGATCCAAAAGCAGACAATAAAGTCCATGTTAGAAACAGACTCCCCCCTCTTCCACTCTCCAGGCGCCCCATATGAAGACCCAGACACTCGTCGACTACATGTGTGCAGGGGTCCAGTTCCATATCATACATCCTCCTTAGTTGATGTCTCAGTCTCTGTAATTCCCCATGGGACTGGGTTAGTTGTTTCTGTTGGTCTTCTTGTGATGTTCCTATCCACTCCAGGTTCTTCCATCTTTACCCCAACACTTCCACAGGATCCCCAGAGTTACAACCCATGCTTGGCTGCAAGACCCAGTATCTGTATGATGTGCTATTGGCTGGGGCCTCCCAGACAACAGTCAAGTTAGGCTCCAGTCTTGAAAGTACAGCAGAGTATTATTATTAGTGTCAGGGCTGGCTCTTTACCATGTGGTGGGTCTCAGGTTAGGCCAATTATTGTTTGGACATTCCCTCAATGTTTGTTCCCTCGTTATCCCTACACTTGTAAGCAGGGTAATTTTTGGTCACAGGTTTTCTTGGTGGGTTGTTTTTATGTATATGAGTGTTTTGCTTGCATGTACGTATGTATACCATATTTGTACCTGATGCCTATGGAGGTCAGAATAGAATATTAGATTCCTTAGAACTGAAGTTATGAATGGCTGTGAGTCACTATGTAGGTTCTAGGATCAGTGTTCCAGCATCATTGGGATACGGTGAGGGTCTCTGTGTATGTGGTACATAGCCAACTTCTGGCTGGGTGTTCACATGGCTAACAGGATAACTGAGTCTTCTTAGGCTCTTTCTTAAGGGCACTAATCCTATCGAGGAGAATTACACTCTGAAGACCTAGTCAACTCCAATGATAACACCATCAGCACGGAGCTTAGGATCCACACCGTGGCGGGGACACAGACATGCTGGTGGTGTGGTGATCTTCTCGGAAACCTGAGCTGGTCATGGCAGCTGCTTTGCCCTATCCTGCTTGTGTAGCTGACCGCCTCTTTTCAGAACGTAGCTGGACACAGTGGAGCTGCGGCAGGCATTCCTGACCTCTTCAGCCTCACTTTCTTAGCTAATCCACACTTCTGTCAGCTTCCTTTGGTGCCAAAAGACTTGATTTTCACTCTGTAGTGACCAGTCCGGATGGCTGTAGGCTCATGCCTGCCTTCAAGCCCCTCCAAAGGTCTGAGGCAGAAAGATCTCTCTTATCCAGGCTGGGTGCTGGGCCCTCCGCCTGCCATTCTCTATTGCATTTTCCCATTCTATTTTCTTTGTTTCCTCTCTGAACTCACCTTATCTTGCTTGCTTGTTATTACCCATCTCACTGCTAGAGAGTTCCCATGATGGATGAGTTTGATAGTCAAATGTATTACAAAGGAGGTATCTACTACATTTACATTTTAAAAGCAATGTCTGCATTACCTATAAAAATTGGGGAGACATGAGTCCTTTTCTCTCATCCCAAGATGATACAGTAAGGAAGATAATGACCTAGGACTTCATCCACCCATTTAATGTGCTCATCCATCTTCTGATTAGGATTGGTATCTGAGATAACACACATCAAAAGGCATCCAGATACATTCATAACACACATTAAATCTGCTCAGAAAAGCAGTCAAGATGAGTGAGCATTCCCTAAGAGAAAAGTCAAAAGTCACTGTTAGCGTGGGTAAACATCCTAACAGAGTAGAACAAAGCAAACACTTGGCTAGAACTCCCTCTGTTCCCATGGAAGCCTGCTGAGGTGAATGGGGGTGTATGTAACTGGACTGCGCAGACACCCAGTATGAGCTCCCATACTGAGCAAGTCTAAAGAAACTTCAGAGAGATGAAGGAATTGATTAAAGAATGAACAGGGGCAAAGTAATAGCCGGAGCGATTGGTGGACAGAGTGCTACTTGATGAGACAGTGGTAGGGACCCTACTGGAAACCAAGGCACAGGTACAAACTGCACTCAGAGTTCTACCCACATGTGCACAGAAAAGGAAAAGCTGTGGGATTCCTCTGCAGGAGAGGCACCTATCTCAAAAGGCACTACTCAATATAACGCCAGGAACAGTGGAACCTGTTACCCCACAGACAGGAGAATCCCTAGGTCTTGCTGGCCAGCCAGGAAAGTTGAATCAGTAAGCTCCAGGTTAAATGAGAGGGCCTATCTAACAAAATAAGAATGATTGAGGAAGACACCCAATGTCAATGCTCTACCTTCTACCCCATCCACATCCACACATATGCACATGTACCTAAACATGTGTGCGTGCACACACAGTTCACACGCATCATCTCATTTAGTTCTTACAACAGCTTCATGGAGGGAGGGTCATATTATATTGCGTGTCCTGGCCTCAAACTTGCAGTATCCCTGCCCCCACCTCAACGGAAGAGTGACAGGGGCGCAGCATGGTCCCTGTGCCCCCATGCTGCAGGTGAAGAAGCACACAGGCTTGGGAAGCTAAGAAGCGTGCCCAGCAGTGCAGTGCTGCCAGCAGCAGAAATGCCGACAAATGTCTTACAAGGAAGCTCTGCTCAACGACAAGGAGGTACAGACACTGTTCAGTCAGGGGAAAGACTTTAGCTTGGGGTCCTTGACTGTGCCCCGGGTATACTAGGGTGACAATAAGTCATAGTAGCCCCAAAGTCAACAACAGAAAAGAATCTAAAATTGTCACATGTTCATTCCTAAGACCCCAAGAATAACTAATGCTTTGCAAACCATGGCTCCTTCCTTGACAGGCAGATACTAAAATCTCTCTCTAAAGAATGCGGCAGAATTATTTTTATAGTAGCTGCGGGCCACTGGGAAAAATGTCAGTTTTAAAGCACTTTATTCCTTGAAAAATGTCAATCAATGGCACAGTATAGACAAAGACTGCCTCCATACAAGCCCTGAGTCAACACTCTGCACACTTAGCCAAAGTGAATGGGAAACAGGGAGGGGGCAGTGAGGCTCACAACTGAGAGACCAGGGAAATGGGCTAAACCTGTCTGATCCCTGTGTCCTAACCGTCTCCTGTTCAGTAGAGTCGTGGAAGCAAGGATGGTATCCAGCTTTTTACTTACAGATGAGAAAATCAAGGCCCAGAATATGGTGGCCTGTCCCAGGTAATAGTAAAATAACAGTAGAACAGAATTTGAGTTTTTATCTGTTACTACCATATAGCACCTTCTATGCCTACATAACAAAATGTGATACATGGGAGGAATTTTAAGACAGAAAGACATACTACTCTGAACAAATTGTTTCTGGCTAATTCAATAATGAAGGCTTTTCACATTAGGAAATACCTGTTTTGGGATTTGAGGAATGAACAAGAGTTCAATCAATGGGCATGGTTAGAGAGAGGAAGAGAAAGGAACACCCTGGGAGACACCACACGTTTTTAAGAAAAGAAAATCAGCATCAGTTGGAGAGATGTCTAGGTGGGTGACAGGTTTGCTGTTCTTCCAGAGGATCTTAGTTCATTTCCCAGCACCCACATCAGGTGGTACACAACCCGCTACATCCAGAACCCTGCTCCAGGGGATCCAATGTCCTTTTGGCCCCTGAAAGTACCATACACACAACATGCACTCACAGAAACACATACATATACATGAAAGTAAATAAATAAATCTTTTTCAAGTTGGTATCAAACAAATGTCTTCTCACTGTTTCAGGGACAGAAGAGAAGAACAACAAAGGATAAAAGTCACAGAAAACAAGGTAAGTAACATTCATACTTCCCTTGGGATATAGAGACAGCCCAGAAGTTAAGTGTCCATACAGCTCTTGCAGAGGACCTGAGTTTAGTTCCCAGCACTGACTTCAGGCACCTTATGACCACCTGTGACTCCAGATCGAGTAGATCTGATGGCCTCTTCTGGCCTCCATAAGCACTTACACTCATGTGCACATACTCATCCACAGACTCTTGTGCACACATAATTAAAAGTACATCTTAAAAATGTCCACCTTCATTTTCATACTTGGGTTCATTTATCTAATCACCATGCTGTATGAGAAACACAATGATAGTGGTACAATTTGTATAATCCAGCTAGGAAATTAAGTTAAGCTTGAAACTCAGATATTTTAGGTTAGGCATTATCATTCTGCTTGATAATTAGAGATAAAGAGTCAACAGCTACAGACTATTGCTACAACTAATGTTATATTTAATTTGTATTAAAAATAAGCATTGCTGGAACATCTAAAATGACTTGCACTGGGAGGGAAGAGGAAACTGGGAAGTGGGTCCTCATCCTTAGCAGCTTCAAATATTCATATATACAAAGAAGTGCATACACCATACACAGTACCGGGGACTAGAGAGCCTAAGGTCACTTATTGACTGGGACCCCAGTTCTTGCCTCTAGGGCAGCTGTGCAGTAGATTTCCCACAACCTAGAGAGTCCCACACAGTTCAGGGGCTTCCTAGAGACCTCTGCACACCAGACTCATTCTCTCCCCCATCCAACTCTACTTCCTAAAGCAGCACAGTTGAATTTATGTTATTTATCTCAAATCCAAAATTCAAGAACTTGAATTGCTTTCAAAAGCCCACCCAACCTGATAGCCATTTGACTAAATAAGCTAACAGTCAGACACAGGACATTTAAAACTGTCATGTCATATTATGGAGTACTCCAAGCAGTATGTCTTGATTTTTCACAGGGCCATAAGGATATAAGGTACTGATTCCTTAACCCTCCAGGGACAGCCAACGCTCTTGGGCCAACATCCTCTAGTCCAGAGCAAGCTCTTCCCTCTGTGTTTATGGCAATATGCTGTTAAAATGGCATCATTTCCTATGTGTTCCAGAAAGTGAGCATGGCTGAGAAGGCACCACTTACCCTAGACTATTCCATGTTTTAAGAAACTGTCTGAGACTCAACTTATGCAGCCTGTATACCACTCTACTACTCTGGGAATTAGTTTTGATACAACTATGAAGAGATGTTACACTGCAGTATCTCATTTTTCTTTTATTTCTTTAGTGTAGTATTCTGTAAACTGACAAATCCTTAATCCTGAAAAAGTAACATTTTTGGGAAGAAAAAGAGGCAAAACTTTAAAATGAGACCTGGGGACTGCTGAAGGTGTCTGTTATTCCTCTGTAACAAATCTGACATCTATACAGGCCGGAATACTCCCTGCTCTTGTCAGGCCAAAACCCTTTGGGAAGCACACCGAAAAGAACAACTGTGGCCTAGCTGGATAGTACAAAGATGGTAGGCGTGGGATGTGGGGCTGAGCAGCAGAGCGTTGGTGAGGGAAGGCTTCAAGCCAGGAGACAACAAGAGGGAGCAGATACAGAGCTTGAAATGGCAAAGTGGCTGTGGGCCGATGGGAGGCAGGAGGGGGTGAGATGGGGAAGGAAGATGTTCTAAGCAGAGGGAATGCCAACTGCCAAGCCCAAAGCCACAATTCTGTGAGGACTCTAAGAGGCCCCAAACAGCTGGAACACACAGACAACTCAAATGGGAATATGATATGGCAGGGCAGAAGAGGCTACAGGGGCAAAGGTGCATAAAAGGGAGGAAGTAGAGACTGAAGGACAAAGCAAATACAGAAAATATTCCTAAAAGTGGAGAGGGAAAGTCATTGAACAGTTATTTTTTTTTTATGAGGACTATAATGATTTCATATAATAGAGAACCCAGGAAAGCTAACATAATTTAGATATAAGAAAAATGAATTTTCAAAACTAACTATTGAAAGTAATAATGCTACCTTTGAGGATATTCCTGTCAGGGTGTAGTTTATAAATTAATAGGCAGATTGAATTTTACATAGTTCTTTCTCTACAGTATTCCTGTGTATAAATTTATACCCTAAAAAATAGAATGCGTGTCACTATAGCAACAGTCTATATCAACTCCTCCTCAAGTTAGGAAAAGCATGCGTAAAAGAAATGAATATTCTGGAACATTCGAAGCTGCCTACTAGAAAAGCTACTCCATTTATTTTGTAAAGGTTTAAATGCATGAGTTAACGATTCCTTTAAATGCCTTTAATTATAAGGCTTCTTTAATTCTCCAAATCTAACTATTAACACTATAATATATTTTTGAAGAAAAAAAAATGAAAACATAGAAGAGCAATAAACAAACAGCAAAGCCAAGGACAACACTCTTGGATCAAATGGATAGGCATAGGCAGTAACGGAACATGTTACTTAGCATTAAATATTAGCCCTATATTACTTTCTCTAGGGACACTATACTGATATAAAAACTAAAAACAGAGGTCTTATTCTCATATAGACTTCCTCTTAAAGACAACAAAAATTATTTGCTAACTTACATGACAATTGATATTATGCACATCTAGTAGGAATGACAGAGTTTACAGCCATTGTGTCCCTGCTTGCCTATGCCTCTTACCCCGGCTCACACGGAATTCTAAATCCCATGATAATGGTATCAAAGGGCCTCTAGGAGGCAATCACTATACAGGTACTGAGAGGGACCTCCCCTTTGGCTACCAAGTGAGGACACAGTGACAGGTGCCATACAGAGAGGACAAACCCAGCTCACAAGGTACTGACACCTTGATTTTGAATTCAGTCTCCAGAATCACGAAAGGTAACAGCTGTTGTTTGCAAACTACCCAGTTTATGGTACTTTACTGTAACAGTCTGAAAAGCCCATACATACACCAGGCCCAATTTTAATAGAGACTATAACTACCAAGAAATCCTCTATGACTTGATATATAATATTGGACAGAATCCAAAGCTTCTCATCTTACTCCATACACATAGAGCTGGTCAAACTGACCATGTCACACATTCTTGCGTGAGGCCCCACATGAAATAATACTGCCACTGTCCCAGGCCCATGCTAACCATTCCGGCTGCTCGCTTACACCTCACTTCTCCCAGTGACTTCAAATACTTGGTAATACTTTGTCTCTAACCGCTCTGTGACGGTTCTCTCACCCGTGGGCTGCTATCCCGCCACACTTTTCCATTCAGGGTCGAAAAGTTTTGTTTCTTCAGGGCCCTCCCACAGCTGCTTGCCGTCCCTGCAGACATCCATACAACTCAATTACCACCCCTTAACGGCTCTGATATCGGGATCACTATCTTCCATAACAAATCTCACTGTCATTTGAGACAATTTGAACAGTCCTGGAGACAACTCTCCCTAACCTTTCTTACGCAAATTCTTGTTTCATGGTATCATTTCCAAAGCCCTGCTACCTACATCCTAAGTCTTGGTATCATGGACAACATGCACAACTACCTCTGAAGTCTCGCTTTGCCACGGGGGACAAAGTATATGTTAATTTAATACAGGTGTAGGATCATCGGTTTTCTGTAGGAGAACTGCAGACTACATCAGATAATCACTTATGATCTTTCAGAGCATTTGAAAACAGTGTAACACAGCACAGAGCACACTAATGCTGGATGCTAATGGAAATTTGAAAAAGCATGATACAGTTTTAACATCATTAGCATATTTGTGAATGTAATGTATTTTTTATTGGGTTACACAGAAGAAATAAGATAATCATTTTTAGTTGATAAATCTTTGCATCTACAGAAAAGTTTTCATTGGGAATTATACTAAATCCACAATTGGTGGAGACTACAAAACTCTGCCTGGGATTGATCCATTGAAAGCTGAAGATAAAACTGGATAACTTAGGAAAATGTTTGATATTCACAA
The DNA here is from genome assembly GCA_028658305.1 of Pachyuromys duprasi. Classification (NCBI taxonomy): domain Eukaryota; kingdom Metazoa; phylum Chordata; class Mammalia; order Rodentia; family Muridae; genus Pachyuromys; species Pachyuromys duprasi. The sequence goes on from CM053764.1 coordinate 36,315,061, forward strand.
GGTTGAAATCAAGGTCCTTCCCACACACTGATTTTTGGTGTTCTGTGGTACTAACTGGTTTGGGGTGTCATGTGGTACTTACTGACAAACTCGTGTTGTTGGGCACAAACTGATCCTGTTCCCCCAGCAACACATCGATCATAGGGTGCCTTCCATTGCTTATGATGATTTTCTTTTCTTCTTGTAGAGTTGGCCTGAAAAAATAAGTTCCATCAACTTGTAGACAAAAGGAACTTTTATTTATTTATTTATTTTATAAATTTATTTATTTTTACATCAATCACAGGTTAGGTCTTTTGCATCCCATGCGTAGCCCCCTCCCTAATTCCCTCCGACCCTCCCCAACCCTCCCTCAACTCCTCCCCTCCCCCTCCAAGTCCACCAAGGGGGGTAGGATCTCCTCCCCTTCCATCTGACCCCAGATCATCTTGTCTCCTCAGGGCTGGCTGCAATGCCCTCCCCTGGGATCTAGCCAGGCTGTTACTCCCTGGCGTGTATGGGGGAGGGTCGAAGAGTCAGCCATCAAGTTCAAGATTGAAACAGTCCCTGTTTCCCTTACTAGGGTCTTCAGTTCGACAATGAGCTATCATGGGCCACATCTGAGCAGGGGTTCTAGGCCATATCCATATATGGTCCTTGGTTGGAGAAACTGTCTCATATAAGACCCCTGTGCCCTGCTCAGTTTGATCTTTGTGGAGCTCTTGTTCTCCCCCAGTCTTACTAACTTCCCCTATTTTTATTACTACTTCCCGCCCTCTGCTAAGGGCTTAATTGTGAGTCTTAATATCTGCTTTGATACTTTGCTATACTGATTCTTTCA